>JAHNEJ010002010.1:0-220255 GCA_022559845.1 Amorphophallus konjac | reverse complement strand
GCTGGTGAGGAATGGGGAATTGGAGAAGGGGGAGTTCGTGCCGGAGAGGTCGCATAAGGGCGAGCTAGAGAAGGGGGAATTCATGCCCGATAAGTGGCGAAGAGGGGAGTTGGAGGTAGGGGAGTTTGTCCCCGACGAATGGCGCAAATGGGAGGAGGGGAAGCCGGAACATGGGTCAGGGAGGGGACGCAAGGTGGTGCTGGAGAAGGGTGAGTCTGTCCCTGACAAATGGAGGAAGGGCATGGGAGAGCATTCCCAGGAAGATTACTACCACAGGAAAGACGGTGGCAGTAAGAAAGAGGGTGAGCGGAGGAATTTGGAGAAAGGCGAGCATGCCCTTGATAAATGGCAAAAGGTTGACAAGAAGTATTCCAATGAAGATTATTACCAGAAGAAGGAAGTTGGCACTAGGAACCAGAGTGAGCAGAGGAAGAGGTCATCCCTTAAAAATGATGGTAGTGTCACTGACAGGAGGAGTGAACCAGGTTCACACAAGCATGAGTTCAGCAATGGCAAGGGTCACTCGAAAGATCATAACACCAGCACCCTGAAAAGGCACTGCATGGAGTCCGAGAACAGCACCAGGAAGCACCATGGAGAATCCGGTGACAATTCGGGTTCAAAGAGTAGGAGGATTTCTGAAGACAGTAACAGTCGTCCTGGGCATCAAGATAAGTCACATAATTCTTCTACTGGCCTGTCGAAAAATTTATCCACCAACAGGTATTCTTCTTCTAGACATCATGAGTCGCCTTTGCAATCTCGAGGTAATGACAGGCATGGCCAGAAACCTGGTTGTTTGGAGCAATCCCCACATGACAGACCTCACCAGCATCATCACAGGGACCGTAGTCCTGTGTATTCTGAGCGTTCCCCACATGATCGGGCTCGCCACCATGATCACAGGGACCGAACACCGAGTTGCTCAGAGAGGTCCCCACATGAGCGGCTGAGGCACCATGATCGCAGGGATCAAACACCAGCGCGCAGGGACCGTTCTCCACATGATCGAGCTCGTCACCATGATCACAGGGATAGGACCCCTGGTCACTTGGAGAGATCTCCTCATAACAGCGGGCAGGTCCTTAATCATCGGGAAGGCGCCCGGAAAAGTGCTACTGGTGAAAAGCAGCTTGGTCGGCATGAGGAGAAGTCTGGGCGGAGGGATTCTGATGGAAGGGATTCTATGAAACACAGCTCAGCCAGACAATTGAATAATAGTACTACTTGTCCTGACAAGATTGCCACAGGTAAGTCTAACAAGGAAAAGGAATCACATAAAAGTATAGCAGATTCTAGTGAACTGCCGCCTCCTCCACCATTTTCTCCACCTCCTCTGCCACCTCCACCTCCTCCAGTGAATGGTTTCCCTGAAGATTCAATGGAAGAGGACATGGATATCTGTGACACTCCACCTCATCCTGCACTGCCAGTGGAGCAGAACTTTGGGAAATGGTATTATCTAGACAACTATGGCCTAGAACGAGGGCCATCCAAATTGGTCGATCTCAAGAGACTTGTCGAAGAAGGAGTGCTTCCTTCTGATCATTTGATAAAACACTTTGATAGTGACCGGTGGGTAACTGTTGAAAATGCCACTTCTCCATTATTGTCAGTGAGCTTAACGTCCGTTGTTTCGGATGCGTTGACTCAGATGGTAAGCCCCCCTGAGGCCTCAGGAAACTTGCTAGTTGATGATGGGGACATTTCAGTGGAGAAGCCTCTCTCAACCGTGCAACCTGATCTGCGCCACAAGCATGATTGGGATCTGCCAGAATCCCTGGAGGATCTCCATATTGAAGAAAGGATTGATGCTTTATTAAATGGTTATGACATTATTCCAGGGAGGGAACTTGAGACAATTGGAGGTAATCTTTATACTGTTATTCCTTCTTAAAAGGAAATGTAGTTGCTCTTATGGGCGCCAGTTTACTTCCTCCTTCCACTTTTCATGTTACATTTTGGTTGCTGATCAATTTTTTTATCCTTTTTTTCCTCCCTTCTACTCTATTGCCGTTTGGGATTTCTACTGTCACAGAGGCATTAAAAGTGACATTTGAGCATGTAGAATGGGAAAATTGGAGTCACTCTGAAGGTATGCTACTTGAATATGTTATATCCCTGAATTTTATCTTAACATATGAATCATCTAGTTGTTTTTTGTGTTATTCTTTTGGTTGTAAAGTAGGAATTTATGAACATACAGGGTTCACAAGGTCTCGTGCACATGCTTTTGAAGCCCCTAGACATTCAAGAGAGGATGGAATGGGCAGGGCTTTTGATGGTGTTTCGAAAGAGGGTGTTGAGGCGAGATTTGTTGCTACATCTGAGAAGGAATTTGCATTACTCAACAATGATTCTAGTGATTGGTTTGCTGGACTATGGTCGTGCAAGGGTGGAGACTGGAAGAGAAATGATGATAATGTTCACGATAGAAATCAGAAAAGAAAACTTGTTCTCAATGAAGGCTATCCGCTTTGTCAGATGCCAAAATGTGGAGATGAAGACCCTCGTTGGCATAGAAGGGATGACCCATATTATCCTCCACGCAACAAAAAACTTGATCTGCCATCTTGGGCTTTCTCTTGGATGGACGATAAGAATGAGAGTAACAATGATTCAAGCAAATGCATGATAGCAGGAAGATCAAGCCAGATCAAGCCTGTGGTTGCCAGGGGAGTAAGAGGAATCTTGCTTCCTGTTGTCAGGATTAATGCATGTGTTGTCAAGGACCACGGCTCTGTATCTGAATCTTGCCCAAGGTTTAAATCCAATGAGCGACATTCTTCTAAATCTGGTCGCTCACACAGTGGAAGTGGTGATGGGAACTCTTTTGAGGGTACTTCTCGGTCCAAGAAGGCTAACCAACATGACAGCGTACATGAATGCAAAGGAAGACTCAACACTCCCAAGGATCATGTATGCACTGTGGATGAATTGTCAACACATGTAGGCGACTGGTTCTATTTAGATGGTGCTGGTCATGAACATGGCCCATTTTCATTTCCAGAATTACAGGATTTAGTTGCTAAAGGTACCATTTTGAAGTATTCAAGTGTGTTCAGGAAGATAGATGGTATTTGGATTCCCATAACAGAAAATACAATGACTTCTGAAGCTGCTTGCTTTCAAGAAGAAAAAAGGCCAACAGACAGAGCTGCTTTTAATTCTGGTTCTAGTAGTCATCTCAAAGCGGCATCATTCCATAGTTCACATCCTCAGTTTATTGGGTATACTTGTGGCAAGCTGCATGAACTAGTCATGAAATCTTACAAGAGCCGAGAGTTCGCTGCAGCTATAAATGAGGTGTTGGATCCATGGATTACTGCAAAGCAGCCAAAGAAAGAGATGGAAAAGCACTTTACTTTCAATTCATCTATTACAAAAAGCTCTGTTGTTCTATCTCATGATTCATCAAGTGATAAATTCTGGAGAACAGGTATTCAGTGCTTTAAATTTGCTGGGGAACTTCTAGTTCCCTTTCAATTTGGAAATAATCCTTTTATTATTCTTTTATTATTCTGTTTCCCACTGACAAGTTAAGGAACTTACCAATCCTACCGTGTAATCATTGTATTTATTGTAAGTGCTTGAAGACTGTTGTATCTGAGAGAAATCTCTTCCAAATGTTTTGAGGGCATATGTGGTGTAGATTGGTACTTGAAGCCTTTATACTCTAATCTTTCTTTTACTGAGAACTACTGAGTGGCAATTTTTATCTATGAGAAGGATAAACCAACCAAAACCGGCAAACGGTTGAATTGTGATTTGCTAAAATATCAAAGAGATTTAAATAATATGAGATAAAGGACCTTTTCCTGGGTACTTAAAAGTTAAAATGTAGTGTCATATGGCAGTTCTTTCTCATTGGAAAACTTCTACATATTTGTGCAGTGATTGAACACATATTCTGTTATGTGTTTGATTGCACATGTCCACTTCATTCACATTTTTCTTCCTTTGCTTTTTTGATGCATGCTATTTCCATGTGTGTGCAGATGACAGTGTGCTTATGGTCATGTACTTTTAATTGAAGTCAGGTCAGCCAATAAGAAAGAAGCTTGCAACCATCTTTAAGTGTCATAATCAATAACATGTGAATCAGGTTAACCTGTTGGAAGTTTTTTTTAATCACATTAACTGCATTATCTGAGGGTAACAAGTATGATGATCATAAAGGTGCATTATCAGTTCACTAAATCTGAAAGGGCTTAGTGGGCATCTTTTGTGTCTCTATGATGGTTGTGTTGCACTAAGTTTTTTTTAAAATTTTTTTATCGCTTGTGCATATACATGCAGTAGTTTACTGGCGTCATCAAGAAACTGTTGTCTGCATCCTGTGTGTGTATGTGTACATGCAGTCTTTTGCACTAACATTTCCATTTCATTTGCGTTATCCTTTTTCGTATCTGATGGACAATGGTTATACATCACGCAGATGGCGATGTGTCAGGCATTTATGGTCATATTGGAAAAAGAGCTCGTCTCATGTTAGATGAAAGTGACGAAGATTTTGAACAGGAAGATGATCACCCAACTGGTTGGAAGAATGATATTTCATTTGAAGACTTGTGTGGTGAACATGCTTTGAATGAAAAAAATTTTATGAGTTCCCAAGTAGATGGTGGTAGCTGGGGACTTCTGAATGGTCACATCTTAGCTAGGATTTTCCATTTCCTGAGAGCTGACACAAAATCACTTATTCTTTCTGCTGCTACTTGTAAGCACTGGAGAGCTGCAGTCAAAGCGTACAGGAGTATATCCAAACAGGTTGACTTGTCCCATTTGGGTTCAAGCTGCACAGATTCCATGTTTCAGAGCATTATGGTACGTTTCTATCATTTCTTCCTCTGTCTTTTATTTTAATACGATGTACTGATTCTCTTTTGGTTTTGCAGAGTGATTATGACAAAAACAGCATCACATCTATCATCTTGTCAAGGTGCTCCAATATAAGTGCCAGTGCACTCGAAGAAATTCTCCATTTGTTCCCTGGCATATCATCTATTGATGTAAGAGGATGCAACCAGTTCAGGGAGTTGGCACCCTTGTTTCAGGATGTGAAGTGGACGAAATCCCGTACTTCTCTCCATGCTAAGAATCTTGAAGAATCACATTCAAAAATGAAGAGTCTCAAGAGGATAACCGATAAGGGCTTCTTATCATCAAAATTTTCAAAGGAATCAATCAGTCATCTAGATGATTTGGGCAATTCAACTAATCTTGATGCTCATGACTTCCATTTGGACACAAAAGATTCTGGGATTCACACATTCCGCCAGGGCTATTACAAGCGAACAAGACTACCTGATGCTCGAAAGTCTTCTGCAGCTTTATCAAGAGATGCACAGTTGAGGCAGTTGCTTCGCAAGAAGTCGGTGACTGCATACAGGAAGATGGAAGAATACATAGGAATGAGGTTGAAAGAAATAATGAAGGAAAACACTTTTGAATTCTTTGTAACAAGGGTAGGGTGGTTTGGCACTTTACCCTGATTGTTCAGACAGATGTTCCGTATTCATCCTTCATTCTTATGAAATCCAATTTGATTGTGCAGGTTGCTGAGATTGAAGAGAAGATGAGAAATGGCCATTACAATCATCTTGGTCTAAGTTCTGTTAAGGAGGACATCAGTAGAATGTGTCGTGATGCATTAAAGTAAGGGCCCATTATTTTCCCTTTCTATTTGGGAAATGTCGAAATTCGTTCATTCCATCTCTTAATTGCCATATTTACCTATGCTCCCTTTGTATTTCTGCAGAGTGAAAAGACGGGAAGATTCAGGAGACATGAAACAAGTCATCATGCTGTTCTTCCAGCTGGCCAAGAATTTGGAGTATCCCAAGACATCTAATGGAAGAGATGACATGGTGAGGTCTCTAAGAGACAGCTTGGATGTAGGATTTCCTTCAGAAATTTCTAAGTACAGGAAGAAGCACTAGAAATATGAATGACAAGAGGACAAACAATAGAACCAATAGCATTCCTTATGCTAATGGTGGAATTGATTATGAGCCATATGAAATTGATCGAGAACTGAAAAGGAGCATTTCCAAATCAAATCGACGGCATATGGGCTCTGAAAGTGAAACTTCTGAGGAAAATGATCTCACCGAGGATGATATGATGAGTGGAAGTGAGGGTACCACATCAAGTACAGAGAATGGATTGGACCTTCAGTTAGAAAGTAGAACAGATAATGGTAAAGATGGGCACTTAATGTGGGATGATTCCCTGGATTCCATTTCTGATGACCGTGAATGGGGTGCCCGTATGACTAAAGCAAGCCTTGTCCCTCCAGTTACTCGGAAATATGAAGTTATTGATAAATATCTTGTTGTAGCAGATGAGGAAGAAGTTAAGCGGAAAATGGCTGTTGCCTTACCTGAGGATTATGATGAAAAGGTTCAGGCACAAACAAGTGGCTTGGAAGAGTCAGATATGGAGATTCCTGAAGTGAAGGATTACAAACCCAGAAAAATGCTTGGAGTAGAAGTCATAGAACAGGAAGTATATGGTATAGATCCTTATACACATAATCTTCTTCTTGATTCCATGCCAGATGAATCAGATTGGTCACTCGTGGAAAAGCAGAAGTTCATTGAAGAGGTGCATTAATGATGCTGATGATATTTCTTCTATATTTATTACTTTAAAGCAAATGTTTGATATCTTTTTTCCTTATTGTTTGGCCTACTGTTGTTTGTTTGGATTTAGGTTCTCCTACGTACTTTAAATAAACAAGTAAGGCACTTCACTGGTTCTGGTAATACTCCTATGGTCTATCATCTAAAATCTGTTATCGAAGAAATTAAGAAGACTGCTGAAGAAAGTAGTGAACCACGGCTGGTGAAACTGTGCCATGCTATTCTGAAGGCCATGCAAAGTCGCCCTGATGATAATTATGTTGCTTATAGAAAGGTATACCTCTGATTCACACACAATGGCGTCTTGTGTTGGTAGACTTTTTAAGCTTCACATTTCTCACTTGGGTCCTTCTTTCCTTTTCTGCTATTGGTTTTTTTCCCGATGTTTGTATTAGGGACTTGGAGTTGTTTGCAACAAAGACGGTGGTTTTTCTGAAGATGATTTTGTGGTGGAGTTCTTGGGAGAGGTAATTTTCTTTTTCCATGTGGTTGTGTTTGATTCTTTTCGTCAATATGCTTATGTATCTCGACATAGGGGTCACGACTAAAAGTTGTTTGGCTTGCCTAGGGTAGGTAGTGTCGCCTGGGGGTTTACCAGAACTCTCCCCAAGGTTGTGTACCACACCTGGGTTTAGGACACCCATTGTCAGTGCTAGATAGGATGTCAGGTGGGTTTCCTCTGGCTATTAAAAAAAAGGTTGAATTACAAGAAGAATTTTTGAACTTTCAGGGACTGAGGGGAAAAAAGCAGGGTTGGGGATCTGGGGAGGGGGCATTGACTACTTTAGCTGTCCAAAATTAGTTGGAGCACTCTGATGCAATAATTTTTATGTTGAAAGTACAAGCCAAAGAGGTCAAACATGGGAAAAGTTCTTTCAACTTTTTTTTTTTGAGAGAAAGGTGAATTGCACCACCACTTTTATAAAATAAACAGAGGTGATACAATGAAGTTGAGGAGAGGTTCCGCCTTTAAAAAAATAAAAATTACATTACAGACAAAATAGTAACGGAAAGAATCTCTTTATTCCAAAATAGTAACGGAAAGAATATCCTTATTCCAATCAGATGCGGACAACTTAAGAATAAACCAGCTCCACTGATAAAAAGAGTAAAGAGCTCGAAGACATATCTTCTGTATGTGAGCCGGTAAGGTTTACTTCCCCGGAAGATCACATCATTGCATTCCTTCCAAATGCTCCAACAAATTGTATAAGGTAGAATCTGAAGCAATTTTGATTGAAGGCACTTCCCCAGTGAGGGCCTGAGAGCATGGATGTCTTCCTACATTCCCAAGAAAGAGTGGAAGTTGCACTGAAAATTGCCTATAGCCCAAATACTCTCTATACTTTACTGAAATCGGTCAATAAACAGGTTATCAATATTCTCTTGATACAACCACATAAGACACAATTGGGCATCCATGGTGCCATCCGACTTTCTCCGGTAGACATTAGTGACCAATCTTTTTTGAAAAGACAACCACATAAAAGCATGAACTTTGATAGTGCTCTTAACTTTTTAATCATCAGGGTACTTCTGATAAGGAGGCATATGTCCATGAATATGATTATATAGAAATTTCAAAGTGTGAAAACCCTTGTTCTTTCTCCAAACCAGCTGGTCCTGGGCAGCCAGATTTATAGATTATCTCTGATAGCTGTTGCATAAGTGAGAGAAAAAATTTCTTCCTCTGTTTTTCTTAGATTCCCCCGTAGAAGTATGTTCCAATTGATCATAGATCTCTGGATACCATAGCATTGTTGGACTGTCTGCCATTTATCCACAACTAGAAGGTATAACAGAGGGAATGATTGCTTCAAGGGAGCCAAGCCATTTATCCTGCCAGAAGAAGATATTTTCACCATTGCCAACCTTATTCATGATGAATTGCTCAACCAATTTCCCTGCTTGGGTGATACCTTTCCACAATGGGCTCATGTACGATATGTTCCTTCAACTATCATATATTTGATTTTCTGAAGGAAAACATTTGCAGAAACAATTTCGGTTTAAAGGGGCCCAGCTTCCTGCTGGAAGCTCCCTGGGCCTTCAAGGTTATCACTTGGTGGAGCCTGTGGAAAATGTATCAAAAGCAGCATTTTGAGACATTCCAACTGGGACTTCTGTTAAACACATAGGGTAGGCTGTTTCCTGTTGTGGTTTTCATTTAGAGGGCTATTGAGGGCATTATCTGCATTCAAAAAGGATTTTCTGCTAAAGCCCGGTGATTCCACTCCCTGTAGTCATTATATTTTTGGTGAAGGCCATTGTGCGATTATTTCTTCAGGAAGACCAAGATGCTATGGTCTTGGATAGTGATAAGCAAGAAATGCTGTATAGGACATCGACATCATCTCAGAAGGCTGAAGAGAAAAGATCTCAAAGAGATCTTGGAGTGATGGGGAATGGCGGCCAAAGATCATAATAATTTTGTGCTTGTTGGATAAAATGTAATCTAGACATTCCATATGATTAACGTATGCGGCTACTTCGTGATATTGTGCCAATTCCAGTTTTGAACTTCCGTGGACTTGTTGACTAATCACGGTTACTTGTGGCAATCATGTCAACTTGGGATCGGGAGCATGGAAACATCTCTGTCCTACTCTCCCTAGTCCCTACTCCATCTCCCTCTTATTCTTGATCATCGGAATGACCTATTGAATAACATAGAAAGTGGTCAGTGGCAGACTGAAGGGCATAACAGAAGGAGAGACTCTTCTCGGGACTCTTTGGAGAGAGAGATCATAAGAGATGACAAACCATGATGATGAGGGTTCATATGTTTTTCTTTTGAAATAGTTGTGACTATCATTTGAGTGGTACTAAGGATGAAAGATCCTTCTCTTTTTAATGACTTAAAGATTAAATAAGCAATATCATATCCAGTAAGCACCAAGCAGTAAGTTGGTCATGTTGCATGGTTGCAGGGAAATGCACCCCAGCGTTCAAAGTGCATTTTGCAGGAAACACATTTGGGAAATGATTCCATTTGTTTCTCCAACCTCCCAGAAACATTTAGCAAAATGTGGGCTGGAGTGTGCCCCACCATCATTTTTTAAGGACTTTAACTGTTTCATCAAGCACTGCTCTGCTGCTGCTGCTGCATGTTGCTCCTGCCCCTGTCAAGTAGTCTGCTGCTGCTGCTGCATGTTGCTCCTGCCCCTGTCAAGTAGTCTGCTGCTGCTGCTGCATCTGATCTGGGCTGCTGCCTACTGCTGGTGTTGAAGTTGATACCACCACCTGTGGTGGCTGATGGTTGCACTGGATGGTTGATGGACGAGTATGGCAGACAGTGAGAGTGATTAGCATGGTTGCACAAGAACAGGTCTATATCATGCAGACTGCAGACTAGTGGCAATGGGTGGACAAGTATGTGCCGATTGCAAAAAGTGGGAGTGACTAGCATGGTTGGGAAGAACAAATCTACAGCTTGCAGACTGCAGACCAGTGACCTGGGAAAGAGAGAGTCCACATGAATAAGGAACCCAAAACTGCAAATCTAAGAAAACTCCCATACTTTGAATAAACCCTAAAAAACACAAACATCTAACTGCTTGCTGCATTAAACTTTCATCATCATCATCATCAGTCTTATCCCAATTATTTACTGTATTAAACTTTTATGCTTAAAATTTAATGTATGTGCACAAATCTCAAAGAATTTTTTTTGTAAGTAATGCCTCCAGCATTTTTATATTGTATTTAACTCCTTATCTTAGTTCCCTCAAATTTTTGGAGCCTTGCTTCTCACTTCCATTTATTGTTTGTTTCCCAGTTTGCAACTATGGGGTAGAAATTGAAATGGAAAGAATGTAGCACATGGAAGGCTAGCTAGAATTTGAGATGGTGACCGTCAGGCTTGAAATGACTTTGTACTTTAGCCGCTCGAAAACTGAATGTGTCTGAAATCTAGTGCTGACTTATTTAATCTTTCAAATTTAAAAACAAAAAGAGAACCTGTGTGACAGGAAAAAATACATGGAAGATAAAGAGAGCGGGAAAGGACAAAGAGACTGCCACCGCCTAGGGTTGCTGATCCATTGAAGGGGTCTGGATTGATGGAAAACACTGAAATGCTTTGTTTCTGAAACACCGTTTTTTTAAGGAAAATTGTATTTTATTGTATAAATAGAAGTGGTGCAATTAAAACATGAAGAGAAGTTCCTCTTCCACCTGAAATTCCATCAAACCAAAATGAATGGCTTTGACATACCTTTTCCAAACGGAAGGAATTGTTTCATTGGTTTACATCAATCCCAACAACCTTAAGGCTTGCTTCCTGAATGTTGCATCAATCCAAACAGAAGAAACTGTTTCATTGGCTTGCATCGATCCAAACAACCTTTAGGTTTGCTTCCTGAAGTAAGGCTGTTGGCTCAAAACCCACTTCTGCCACAGGGTTGGGTGGGTCTCATGATCTGGTCCCTCTGTGACAACAGATTATCCATCTTTAGGAAGGAAGAACATAGTCAAATGGGAACATAGATCTCTGGGGTTCTCTTTTTCTTTGTCTGAGGCCGGGGGGGGGGGGAGGTTGAAGGTCACTGAAGTAAGGGATGATCAAGCTAGGGAAATTTGATAATAGTCAACAGTAAGAAAAGTTCTCACAAAAATGTGTATGGTGACCACTCACATTTGATGAGGTGGCACATGTAGAGGAGGTAATATTTGAAACCTAGCCACAATGCCACAAGTCGATCTTGAGGGGGATCAGGGGTGGCGACCCATGAAGGAAGGTGGTCACATGCACGACAGAATGTGCACTTCTGTTTCATTATTCTTCATTTGCCATTTACTTTCTCTTACAATATTGATATAATTTTGCTAATTCAGGTATATCCGGCATGGAAATGGTTTGAGAAGCAAGATGGTATCAGGTCTTTACAGAAAAACAGTAAAGATCCAGCACCAGAGTTTTACAATATATATTTAGAGAGACCAAAGGTTTTCCCCCCTTCTTCCATAATCCTACTTGCTAGATTTTATGGCTGTCTTTTGCCCTTTCTTTTAACAAGTTGATTCATCTATTTCCTTCCCCCCCCCCCCCCAGGGTGATCGTGATGGTTATGACTTGGTTGTTGTCGATGCAATGCACAAAGCAAATTATGCAAGCAGAATCTGTCACTCCTGCCGACCTAATTGTGAAGCAAAGTACTTTCCATATGCTCTCCAATTCATCATTTTGTTGGCTGCTTGTCTCCTTTGTTGTTTTACTATAGGATCCAACACTGTGATCTAGATATGTCATTCTGCATATAATTGATGTTCACACATTTTTGCAAATGGTCTCTATAGAGCTCTTTCATGGACCTTGCAATCGCAACCATTGTTTACATTGGAGTTCATACATTCCATGGTGTTGTCTGTTTATGTATCCATTTCTTTCCTTCTATGTTAATTCTGTCATGTTTTATATATTTTTTTATTGAATCACTAGCATATTTGTAAGTTCTACACTGATGCGCTTATCCCTCGGGAACAGAGTTACTGCCGTAAATGGTCGATACCAGATTGGAATTTATGCCGTACGCCCAATTGCTTATGGTGAAGAAATAACTTTTGATTATAATTCTGTAACCGAGGTGCGTATTTTTTTATTTCTGCTGTCTCTGTGTGTACATATTTGTATGTATCTATATGTACACACATTGATATTCCAATATATCTTGTCTTATTACATGTGGTGTCTAAATCCTGAGTATTTTCTGATACAGAGCAAGGAGGAATATGAAGCATCTGTTTGCTTGTGTGGTAGTCAAGTTTGCAGGGGAAGTTATTTGAATCTGACTGGTGAAGATGCATTTCAAAATGTATAATTCCAATAATCTTTCCTTCAAATCCCTTGTTTCAGTTTGTAGACTTGCTACTCACTTTTGTTTTCATGGCCTTTCTGTATTTTTCTACACCATGTTCCTCCACCTTGCTATTTTTACTACCAATCTGCGCTCTTCTCTGCTCATTTTGTAGTTTATACTTGATATAATGCCAATTGTCAGATACTCAAGGAGTGCCATGGTTTGCTTGACCGGCACAAGCTGATATTGGAGGCGTGCGAGAAAAACTCTGTTTCTCAAGAAGACTACATTGACTTGGCAAAGGCTGGTTTGGGACTATGTCTACTTGGTGGTTTACCTGACTGGCTCATTGCATATTCAGCTCACTTGGTACCTTTCTGCTACTGGTTTCATTCTTGCTGTATCATAACCTGACTGTTTGTATCTCACAATCTTTGTATGCTAATGAAGGTGAGATTTATGAACCTTGAGAGGACAAAGCTTCCTGAACAAATTTTAAAGCATAATCTGGAAGAGAAAAGAAAATTCTTTACAGACATCTGTCTTGAGGCCGAGAAAAATGATGCTGAGGTTCAGGTAAAAGTTCAAAAGCTTGTTCTCCATTTTCTTCACATTCCTATGATGTGAAGATTGATTTCTTCCTTTTATGGAATTGGTAGGCTGAAGGTGTTTATAACCAAAGGCTTCAAAACTTGGCGTTGACTCTTGACAAGGTGAGTTTCGGTTTTGAAAGCTCTGAAGTTGTTCATGTTGGTTAAGTTGTGATCTAGATTTCTTTTTTCCCAGCTCGAGTAGTGCCTTAGCCTAAAATGGGAAAATTTCATGCAAAGGGATACATTTTCATTTAGAACAACTTTTCATCTTTAGATATGTCTGTTGTATTCATGTGTTGCTTACTACAACCAAAAGGCCTGATTTTTGTAAGTTACTGTGCATGCCTTGGAGAACTTTTAAAGAAACATTTCACTTGTTGAGACCACTGCATTTTTGGCTAATTTTGTGGTGCTTGTTGAGGCCACTGCTTTGACAATAGTTCGAGTTTCACCAGTTTTTTGTTGACAACAGTTCAAGTTTCACCAGTTTTCTTGGCAATGAAAGCAAAAGCAGCACCGTGGCAGATCCACCCTCAAACCAAAATGATGATTATATCTCAGAAGCTTATTCAATAAATTCCATTTTGTATGTAGATGAGGTAGTAGAAAGAAATTGAAAAGTGTGGTAGGCTTTGGCATCCAGGGTTCACAGACTGATCATAGACCCTCTTCAACAAGTGGAACACATTGGCTGTCTACTCTGGTTGGGTTGTAATGGTTGGGGATAACATTGAAATGATTTTCAATGAATAATTTAAAATGTCGTAACCTTTTCAGAGCAGGTCCAACTCAAATAGAAATTATTTGAAGCAGTCCCATTCAGATAATCCTTCTTGAACAATGAAAGCACTGAGTTGTCATCATATCATATTCTCATGCTGGTCTTATGCAAAGCATGCAATATCATATCTCAGACTTGCCTCATCAAATTGGAGGGAAGAGATCTCGGATTGATCTTGGAGAAATTGGAAGTTGTTTTCTTGATTCCATATAATATATGCTTTAGTTTTTTAAACTTTTTAGATTATTTTTGCTGGGCTTTTGTGATTACTAAAGATCATAGATTGATAAAGGGTTCTTTACATATAATTAGAATAATTAGGATATTTCTTTTTTTTTGAAAGTGGCTCTTCTAATTTTGTAATAATTTCTGTTTCTTTTAAATTTTTAAGGCTTTTAAGGGTATTTATATAGCACACTTACTGCATAAGATCTAAGATCTTTTTATCATTTTTTATGCAAGTTACATTGGTAATTGTATAGTTTACCCTCATTAGGTCCCTTGAATCCTATTTTATTTGTTAGGGTAGCTTTATCATCATCATTAAGCCTGCCTGATACCTGCGTGTTGTTCCTGTGCCTGCATTTGTTGACCACCACTATGTCTGAATGCCATTGCGCATCACCACATTTCCACAGCATTTTGCCAATTTCCGGGTTTTTTATGTTACCATCGTCTTCAATTTTCATTCCAATCATCTTTTCTTTATTGTTTTTCCTCTTCCTCATGCTTTTCTTCTTTCTTCTCCTCCCCCCTTGTTTTTTTTTGAAAGTTGATAGTACCACTATTTGTATTAAATGAAAAAGAGGATGTACAAGTATACTCCAAGAGCTCCCAAAAAGATACTGTACAAAAGATCACACCAAGACGGTGTGGGACATTCTAACCCCCCAACAAAACAAATAGAGGAAAGTTGAGAGCATTGATATTAGAAAGCAACTCCGCCCATTCTCTCACTCTAGTATAAATAAAATAAATAAGAGTTCACTCTATAAGGACCAAAGGGTGGCATGCAAAATGAGCCACCACACAATACAATCACCTCTGAGTGGCCATCTCCTCCCTCAGGACCCAATGAAGTGGTGGACATATGTGTGCTTGCCAAGTGCACAACGAGCCCTTGTAGCCAGCCCGTCCCACATTGTCTGCGAATAGGAGCACCCAATAAACAAGTGGTCCAGGGTCGTCCTGTAGACCACACAAGCAACGGGTCAACTGGATGTAGGGGTGTTCACGGTTCTGTTCGGTTTAGGGGCATTTTTTTTTTCAAACCGAACCGAACTCCACTATCAAACAGAACTTCACCAAACCGAACAAATTCGGTTTGGTTCGGCTTAAACTGATTTCATATCTTATTATAATATATATGAATTTACTGACTTGTATGTATATTTGCAGATGATATTATCTTAATTGATGAGAGTATTGATATTTTAAATGCTAAGTTAGAGCGTTAGAGACTTGCCTTGAAGTCTAAAGGTTTTAAAATTAGTAAGAGCAAGTCAGAGTTTATTCATTGTAATTTTAGTAATGGGAGAGTGGTTCAGGAAGACGTGGTTCTAATTGATGGACACAACATTCCGAAGAGTAGTAGCTTTCGATACTTAGGGTCTATCATACAAGAGAATATGGAGATTTATGATGACATTACACATAGGATTAAGGCAGGCTGGTTAAGATGGAGATGCGCATCAGGAGTCCTTTGTGATCGTCGTATGCCTGTGAAATTCAAAGGGAGGTTTTATAGAACGGCTGTGAGACCTATTTTGTTATATGGTACCGAGTGTTAGACAGTACGAGAGGAACACATTCACAAAATGTGTGTAGCAGAGATGAGGATGTTGAGATGGATGTGTGGCAAGACTAAGAAAGACAAGATTAGAAATGAACGCATCCGTAAGGACTTAGGGATAGCCCCAATTGATAGTAAAATGAGAGAAAATAGACTCAAGTGGTTTGGACATGTGTTTCGTCGCTCTAACTCAGCGCCGGTTAAAAGATGTGACCGAATCTTAGTGGATGCTAGTAAAAAAGTTCGAGGAAGGCCTAAAATGAGATGGTGCGATGCTATTAGGAAGGGCATTAATTTTTTGGGTTTAAATATGAATATAGCACTTGATAGAAATCTTTAGCGGAACAGGATTCATGTAGCCAACCCCAAATAATTAGGATAAGGCTCTGATGATGATATGTATATAAAATAAAAATAAAAATATGTATATTTTGTATGCTTGTATGTGTATGTAATTAAAATTTTAAACAATTTTAATACATTTATGATATATAATATTGATTAAAATAAATATAAATAATAAATTTGGTTTATTCGGTTTGTTTTGAAACCGAACCAAATCGAATTCGACTTCAAACCGAACCGAACTGAATAGTTTGGTTTGGTTTTTCGGTTTGAATCGAATGAACACCCCTAATTGGATTCCTGGGACGAAATGATGAAGTCTGTCTCGAGTGGGAAGCTCCCATGCGAAATCCTCCAAGTCAAAAGTTTTACCTTCAACGGACTCCTCGGCCTCCAGATCTGGGGGGCGAGGTTGTGTCACACCCACCATCCGAGATGATGGAATAAGTAGATCTAACAGAGAAGGTCCCTTCCTTCCCCCACCTCGAATTCCACGCATCATCCCTACGGGGGTGCATGGCGAAGTCAAGGGGGAGGAGATGTAGGTCCTAGAATTGCTCCATCTCGGCTCTCATAAGGTCCCTCCTAAAAGTCGGCGTTCAGGTGCCCTCTGAAAGGTGGAGATTAAAAGCCCGAGCGACCGGCCCCATAGGATCAGCCGAAATAACGAAAATGTTAGAGAAGGTAGCCTCCAGAGTGAAGTCTCCGCATCATCTGTTTTTCCGAGAAAGACATTGATTACGTTTCCCGAGTCAGATCCGAACGCCGGAGGAGATGAAGTCTCTGCAAGAGAAGATGCCATGCCAAATAGGAGAAGTTTGGGATGGAGTTGGAGGGTCCAAGTCCCAAACTTTTTTTCTGTTGAAGTACCTCTGTCTGATGACCTATGCTCACAGACCTTCATCCCCTGCCCCCAGCCTCCATAGCCACTTAAAAGAGTCAAATTGAAGTTCCCAACATTCTTGATGCCAATTCCCCTTGCTCCTTGTAGCAGTCACCCTCCCCCACTTGATGTCATGTCAGCTCATGCACCTCTCCCCACTCCCATGCCAGAAGCATCTACTTTGATGGCTTTAATTTTCTTGACAATCGTCTTCGGGATACGAAACGTAGAGGAAGTAGATAAGAAGACTGTCCCAAAATTGATATGCACAGAACTAATCTACCTCCATAAGAAAGCAAACCTCGCCTTCCAACTAGCCAGTCTGGTCTCGTACCACTGGACAAAGGAAGCTAATCAACGCACTGGAGAGCATCGGGGGTGAAAGGGAGACCCAAGTAGGAGATAGGGCAAGCTCCTATCTGGCAGCCCAAAATGCGCGCCGCCCTCTGGAGAGGTCTATCGTCCATGTTAATCCTAACAAGCTCGCTCTTGTAGAAGTTAACCTCAAATCAGTAGTCACATCCAGCAGTTCCGACAAAATTTTAGTCACAAACATCTCTCTCTCTTTCTCTGCCAAGAATTAGATAAGTGTCATTAGCATATTGCAAGTGGGTGATAGAAGGCACTTCTCCCAGCCTGGAATCCCTGATTAGGCTTGATGACTCAGCTCTTTGCTAGACCCTGCTAAGGACATTAGCCCAACACAAAGAGGAGAGGGGGCGTAGGATCTCCTTGTCGGAACCCCTGCCATTGTGAAAGAAAGAAGTCGGTTTGCCATTGACAAGAACCTCAAATGAGGCAGAAGAAATGCATGCCCGAATCTAACAAATTCACCTATCTCCAAAACCCATCTCATCCAACACATCAAACAAACAAGACCAGTTGATTCTATTATAAGCCTTTTCAAAATCCAGCTTCAACACCACTCCTTTCTTCCTCTGAGTCTACATGGCAAATAAGCTCTCATGAGCTACTAAGCAATTATCTTGAATATGACGCCCCCTTATGAAGGCTCCCTGGAAGCAAGTCACCATCCTATCCAAGACTCTTTCCAATCTCGCTGCCAGTAGTTTGGTGATGATCTGGTAGGTGCCATTCAACAAACTGATGAGCCTGAAATCACAGAACGCTCAGGCTCATTATTTTTTGGGGATGAGAACAATGAGAGTTTTGTTAATACCCCTCAAGTGGGTCCTCCCCAATGAAATTCCTTCACTGTTGCGAGAAGGTCACATTTGATAACGTCCCAACAGTGCTAGAAGAATGCCAAAGGGAAATCATTTTGACCTGGAGCTCTATCCCTTGCATTGCCTGGCGGACTCCTCCCCAGTGAAGCTCTGCGAGATGTCCTCTCTCCTCAGGAGAAAGCCGGAGGAGTAAGTCATCTACAATCCTTGCTCTGTAGTGGTCCTCCTCTGAAAAAAAGCATGGAGTAGTAGTTTCTCACTAGTCCCCTGATTTGCTCATCCGAGGAGACTGAGAGTTTGCCCATCTTGATACAAGTGGTATTCACTCTCCTCCTGATGGAATACATTGGGAAGTATGCGGTATTCTTGTCCCCATCTTTTATCTATCTATCTATCCCTTGATCTCGGCCTCCAGTAACGCTCTTCCCTAATAAGAATCTCATCAAATTGACACTTGAGACTCTGAGCCTCGTGTCCTTTGCATCCATAAGTTCTGCCTCCTCCAAGCTATCAAGTCCCTCAATCTGATGAAGAATCCTATCCTTGTCTACCTTCCTGGGAGGGTTTTATCAGCCACCCAGGTCTTGAGAACATTGGTAGTATGCCTCAGTTTTCAAGATGAGTAGCCAAAGCCGACCTTCCAGAGACCTGAGTAGACCAAGCAGCCCTAACTGT
The DNA here is from genome assembly GCA_022559845.1 of Amorphophallus konjac. Classification (NCBI taxonomy): domain Eukaryota; kingdom Viridiplantae; phylum Streptophyta; class Magnoliopsida; order Alismatales; family Araceae; genus Amorphophallus; species Amorphophallus konjac. The sequence continues at coordinate 201,554 of JAHNEJ010002010.1, read as the reverse complement.
GTCCTGAAGTCGTCTCTTTGAACCAAAATTTCTCAAGTCTGAAGTGAACCTCCTATCTTGCATACGACTAGTTTCAATAGGATTGGTTTATGATCCGACATAGATTAAGCTAATGGAAGCACTTGCACATGAGGATAATGATCCTCCCAATCAAATGACACCAAGAATCTGTCCAACCTTGAGCAAGAAGCATTTGCTCGCATGTTGGACCAAGTAAACCGACCATGTGCCATGTCGATGTCCACAAAGCTGCCTCCGCAATGAAAGCAGTGAATTTTCATGTCCTTTGTGTGAGCCACCTCTCCTGACTTTTCCGAAGGAGCAGTCACCGCATTGAAGTCCCCACCAACCATCACGGCCTGCTCGAAGAAAGGTGGAAGCTGATTAACTCTTCCATACAAGCCTCCTCTCCTCTCTACTTTGTGGTCCATACACCCGGTGAAGTTTCACGAAAATCCATCTCCCACTGAAGTGGAATGAAGGGAAATGGCTCACCTGCTCACGTGTCTGTCCAACATCACCTCATCCACCACAAAGGGGTCCCATGGGATCATAATGCCTCCTGACCTGTTTTTCGCTGGGGACCACACCCCTGGAAAGTCTAGCCTCACCCTAATTTCCTCATAAGGGACTTCCCATCCCCTTCATATTTGGTTTCTTGGATACAGAGGATATCTATCTTACATCTCCTTATCAGCTCTTTCACAGCTCTCCTCTTCACCCCCTTAGCCCTCTCACATTCCAAGATACAATCCTCATGGAGAAATAATGATATCTCTCTCCTCCCCCTTCCTCTGTCTTCTCCCTCACCCTTCTCTGCTGAGCCCTTTCCTCTTGTAGGATAGCAGTACACCATCTCTTACAGATGTTGGTGCACGCCCCCCCTCACATATTTCTCAGCCCCGACTTCAAAGGAAATTGTCAGCTTTATCCGCCATTTCCCTTATATTGTTCTCCATTTTTTGAGCCGCCGCCAGCATCTCCCTCACTTCCTCCTACTCATATGGTACTTCCTATTTTATTCCTCTCTTGATGTGATCAGGGCCATCCCCCCCCGGAGAGTGTCTTCCCTCTCCGAGAGAGCTTCCACCTTTGTCACCTGCACTTCAGACCCCAGAGTAGGATCCCCTGTGGCATTCAAACAGACCTGCTCGAAATCTGCTGTGCCCCGGTGCCAGTCACTCTCATAGGAACCTTTCGGGGGAGCCCTCGTGTCTGCTGCGGCCGCTCGGCAGTCGGTGAAGAGTTGGCGAACTCCGGCGTCGCTAGGAAAGCCCTTGCCAGAGGGCCCGGTTGCAAACGAGTTGACGTCCGTGCGAGCACGACAGTCCCCTGAGCCTCTTGCTCCTACGACAGCGAGTCATCGACGACCACTACTTTCCCTTTCCCCATAGCAGCCACAACAAACTGTTCCTGGCCCCCTTGCTGAGGCTGTGCCGGAGAAACATTCTGGGACCATGGAAGACGACCAGCCGGCGACGAGGCGATCACCAGCAGTCGCCCCACGACCGGCGGGCACATCCTCGGTTGAGGGCGCTGAATGACAGACGGTATCGGGCGGGGAAGACGGCCCATACCCTGTCTAGGTGAACCGCTATCGATCGGATAAGCGGGTAAGTTCCGGGTCTCTAAAGCCGATCTGCTACCCGGTGTTGTATCCAAGAGCCCTGAACTGCCACCCACATACGTGGTCTGGCCCAGCTCAGCCGGACCCGGCTGGGGAAAGCTGCGTGGCTGATTCAAAATTGAATCGGCCGCCAAAATCGGCCGCTTCCGTACGTCATCTTCCTTGCGACGCCCGCACTACCCTCTGAGATGCGATCACAGCTGGCCCCTTCTGAAGCACCCACAACCGGACGACACCGAGACACAGTCGAGGATGACGGATAGCACCGCCGGGATGGCCGAAGGGCTGGCCACCTGGATAGAGGCAACCACACAAGTATGGGAGCTCATCCGAGTGAAGCCCAGAGTCCTGGCCTTCACCCGACTGAAGCCCCGGGTCAGGAAGGCTGTACCCTCTTCATCGTAGAGATGGAGAGGAATCCCCTCAAAGACGACCCGGAGATGTGTCGCCGACGGGTTTGGGGAACGTCCCCCTGTCTGACCACCGCTGGAGACGAAGTAGGGCACTGCGAACCGCCAGGCACCCCACATCCACCATCTTAGCCACCACATCCTCATCGTTACCCACTGCCACGAAGGTGGAGTAGGTGACCTTTATGATCTCCCAGCCGCCACCAGACACCTCGACCAGCTGCTTCTTGATAACATCTTCCTCTATCAAGCCCACGAGCAGGGAGACACAGGCACCCCCGGAGCCAAAGATGCCTTCCTAGCAGGGTCTCTGCCGGCAGCTCGCCGGTGTCAAGCCATTTCTTACTACCAGGCTTCACTGGCGGGAAGCCCCTGATGGCGTCCACAAATGACCTGCAGCCCCCTGACGCGCTGGAGACCCCTGCATTCTCAACCCCTTCACGTAGCAGAAATGCTTTATGTGGCCTCTAAGACCACAGTTGAAACAGGTGGGAACAAAGCCAGCGGCCCGTCCCCCCGGCGGTGAGCAGCGCTGCTTGAGCCAAGCTCCGGTGAGCGACGTCGAGTCAATCGCCTGTTTGTCCCAACCGCAGAGAACACTTGTTTCAAACCCTGCGTATACTAACTATTACCTAACTCCTTCCCCCTTGTTGATAGGGCAAGAACCTTGGTTTTGGTGTCTTGGTGGATCCCTCTTCAGGACCACACTGAAACTGAGACTCTTGCAAGATCTCACGAGACTCGTGAGAACATGGTTTCATGCACAAGTTATTTACACGCCGGTATAATAATGGATCTAATCACTTCAGATTAGCTTATCATAGCTGTCAACTTGATGGGCATATTTTCTGCAGGAAGCATTCCCAATCACCCAATCATGTCTGCACTAATGTTGCATGCTTGCGACTTTTGGACTGTATATTATCATATACTGTAATATAGCTTATACATGTCATATCTTATCTTTTCTTTCAAATCGTTTAAATATAAGCTGGCATTAGTTTTTTCGATTAAACTCTGATCCAGGTTCTTCTGGCATCCATGTTGCAGGTCAGATATGTAATGAGACATGTGTTTGGGGATCCGAAAGATGCTCCACCTCCCTTGGAGAGGCTTAGTCCAGACCACCTTGTTTCTGTTCTGTGGAAGGGTGAGGGTTCACTGGTTGAAGAACTACTACAATGCATGGCTCCTCATGTGGAGGCCAATGTTCTAAATGACCTCAGATCTAAAATTCGTGATCATGATCCATCTGGTTCCAATCTGCAGCTGGAGCTTAGGAAGTCATTATTGTGGTGAGCTTTTATTTGGGGACCATGTGATAATATGGTATCCATGGAAAGTGAAAATGGCTTAATACTCTCTGCTCATGTTTATTTCAGGCTTAGGGATGAACTACGAGAACTTCCATGCTCATACAAATGCCGCAATGATGCTGCTGCTGATTTGGTTCATATCTATGCCTATACAAAGTGCTTCTTCAGAGTTCGGGTGGGTCAACTTTTCAATCATTGAAACTTCTGAAAGTAATGACACTGCACTATTGCACACCTTTTCTTTGCTTATATTTTGTGTGATATGTTGCTTGCAGGAATACAAGACTATCACATCTTCGCCTGTTTACATTAGTCCTCTTGACTTGGGTCCCAAATATGTGGAAAAAATGGGTCCAGGTTTCCAAGAGTACTGCAAACTTATGGTGATAATTACTGTTTAGGACAGCTGGTTTACTGGCATAACCAGGCTAATGCAGATCCAGATTGTAATTTAGCGAGGGCAAGGAGAGGTTGCTTGTCCTTGCCTGACGTTGCCTCCTTCTATACAAAGTCTCAGAAGCCATCGCGGGAACGCATTTATAGCCCCAGAACCTTGAGATTTCTGTTAGCAAGAATGGTACGTAGCATGTGGTTCATGCATTTTAGATTTCATTCTTGTTCTGCCCACCTAATGTGATTTTTTTTTGTTTTTTTGTGCTTTTGTGTTGGTGATGCTTTTCCCAATTTTGTCCTGGCTCACTGAGAACTAATGGTGTCAACAGGAGAAACAACCGCAGAGACCATGGCCGAAAGACCAAATATGGGTTTTCAAGAATGCGCCTAGGATTTTTGGGAGTCCCATGATGGATGCAGTTTTGAATAATTGTCCCTTGGACAAGGAGATGATGCACTGGCTGAAGAGTAGGCCGAGTGTGTTTGAGGCCATGTGGGATGGATGACTTCTCATCCCATGCTCCGGAAGGTGGTGGCTATACATTTTTCTTTTCCTTCTTTTTATTTTTTTTGGCCAGCTGCCACTCATAGCTTCCCCCTTTAACTGTGGGAACATTTCAACAGAAGAGGGTACAAAGCGTCCCGCCGGCTTGCCCGATCCCTGTACAGCTCCTGCTCTGCCATGTAATTTTTGTGTTCATCATTTAAGTAGGCATTGGTTTAATTTTGTTCCCCAATATGTAGTCTGTTTATTTCTTTCAGCGGATGATGTTTTGTTCGTCTCATTCATTTTATAGTCTAATTCAATTGGGAAAAAAAAATTATGGTAGATGGGAGTCCTCAGATTGTGCAGTGCTGCTACTCCACGTGGAATGGCTGAACTTTTTTTTTACCCTCTCCTGTCGATGTGGTTGAAGTGGAATGGAGGAAATGATACAAGTATATTTGTAAAGTTATGTAATCTTATTTTCATATTATTTTTAATAATCTCATAATATTTGCATCAATCCTCTTGTCGTCACATGCTATTGGTAGGCCATTGAAGTCTCCTATTAAATAACCTTGGTTAATTTTAGCCAAATTTGAAAAAGGGTCAAAATATTTTTAATTTTTTTCTAAACTCACTCTTCACATTTCTCTCTTTTTGGTGCAATGCGGTAGTATTTAACTTTTTTGTAAGAATATTTTGGTTTGAAATTTATCTTAATAATAAAAATAAAATACTCTTTGCAGTTGACATAAGAATATTATTAAAAATAAAGAGATTTCTACATGTATATCTCTACAAAATATTTTGTTTGTATTTATCCCCTTATTTTTAACATATTATCAAGAATATTTTTGATATGCATCGTATTGTTGTGGTATATCTATGTAATTCTCGGGTTGTCAATGCCGTTGACGAAAATCGTTTGGAAAAATAAAATCTCTAAAATGCCCTTGCCCCATCTTCCCCACCTTCCTCCCTTCCTTCGCGAACCCTAACCCAGGTCCCCTATTCCACTGTCGTCCAACCTCGCCACTGTCGTTCCCCGCCACCCTTGTCTAGATCGTCATCTCTCCCTAGTAGTCGCCCATAGGTCTACCCCAACTCTCCACCGCTGTGATGCCAATGTGCTGTCCTGCTCTGCCTGTGGCTCTCTCGTGTTGACAACCGGCTGCTAGTTCTCCCCCCTCCTCCTTTCTCCTATCCTTACACCCGCCACGAACAGGGACGTCCTATGCCATTCGCCCTTGCCTTCACCAGGCCGCCTTGCTCTCACTAGCGTTCGCCCCCCCCCCCCCCCCCACTCCCTCTTCTTCCCGTTGCGAGTAGGCCCAACTCGCCACCTTTAGCAGAGTAGTTGTCGGAGCTCGACCACCTTGCTCTTAGGACGTCCCCTTCCTCCTTCCCTCCCTCCTTTCCCCACGAAGAAGAGCAGGAGTAGAAGCCGGGGCTGTAGGCGTCTCAGTCCCCCCTCCCCTTCCCCCACCCCTCCCGCTCGCAACATTGCTCATGGCCTCCCTATCTCTCTGTCTGCAACCCCCCCCCCTCTCTCTCTCTCTCTCTCTCTCTCTCTCTCTCTCTCTCTCTCTCTCTCTCTCTCTCTCTCTCTCTCTCTCTCTCTCTCTCTCTCTCTCTCTCGTACACACACACTCATATACACACGTACACACACACACACACCTCGACCCCCTCCCTCCCCTCACTCCGACACCCCTTTCTCCATGGATCTCCATGGAGGTGGTCATGGCAGTTGTCGGCTACCCTCTGTTATCGTCGACGTTCTCCATGCATAGAGAGAGAGAGAGAGAGAGAGAGAGAGAGAGAGAGAGAGAGACTAATATGAGGTTAGTATTTTGTCCTCTTAACCCGTACGATGATCGAGTTAAAATAATGCGGGTTGCGACGAGGGTATATATCTAACAATACTAGATATATTAGGGATATTCTTGATAATATACGAAAAATAAGGAGATAAATATAAATACTATATTTTATAGGAATATATTGTAAACATCTCAAAAGAAAAGGGTACTTCTGTAAAATAAATTTATAAGAATATTCTTGTAAATTTTCTCCTCTCCCATCTCTATATTTGTCGTGTATGTCATGGCTGTTCCTTGGACAAACTGTTCTCGAAGCCTGCATCACGCGCTACAATACTTTCTACCAAAAGATTGTGTACAAACAATCTGGGCGTTGAAATGGAGAGTAGGTCATACTTGTTTCACCCTGACATTTAAGCACCTCAAGCGACACTTTTTTTAATGATACAGAATCTATCCCAATATACGCTTAACTCACATCTATTCTTTTTTCTCAATATTAACAAATCTCAATTCTACATCGCTCATCGCTCGAGGATTAAATGTGAGTTAGATAAACTCTTCCCCCACCCCACCCATCTCCACGAGTCAACCATGATATTTTACCTTCACTTCTTCATTCTTTAATTGTATCTGGATTATTTATTGTGGGTTTCAATAGGATTTTCTTCTGAGGAAGAAATTAGTGCTCAGTGCACCCCCTCTATTTTGAAAGGTGAATTAACACCTTTATGTCTAGTGTTTAATAGTGAGCTAGTATCTTAATTTATAATGTGGATAGCTGAGGTAGCACCTTGATATCTAGCGGGTTATAGTAAATGATCGAGACATTCTTGAGGAGTAGACGTAGGGCAGTAAGGAGCCTCACTAAACAACTATAGAATCGTCGTGTCTCCTCATGCGATTGTCTCCTCTCCTTCTCTCATTCTTCATATGTGTTGTGTGTTTAATATGTGTGATTACTTAAAATGGTTGTGATTGGCGCAATTTATTTCCGACTCAATTCACCCCCTCTATTGGGTTGGCCTAGCTCAGGACAGGTGGAGCTGAAATGAGCCTCAAGGAATGTCATTAGCCAATATTTGTGTCTATGCGAACATTAGTGTTAGCTCTCCATGTCTCTCAAGTTTGATATGCTTATGTAATTGTGGGTACGGAGCTTTATGCATGTGAATTGTGGCTTGCCATTTGTGACTTGTGAGATGAGAGTCCACTTGTGAAACATCATTGGGGCAGGGTCATGATTGTGAATCTTGGCATTGTGACCCACTGGAAATGATGGGTTAATTTGGAATTCTATGCTTATATGCATAGAGTATTTGGATTATGTTGATCGGTTATTGTTGAACAACATGCAAGTTAATTGTTAGACTATGTGAATTACTAGCATGTTTGAATTGTCCTGAGTGTACCAATCATGTGACTTTGAGTTTTGGTTATTGTGCTTGTCTCTATGGGGAGTGATGAAGTGAGGATTCCCACTGACTTTTTTTTTATTTTTTTGGAAGGAACCCACTGAGTTTTATACTCAGCTCAATTTACTATTTTGGATGGAGGTAGGACTGTGGTCCCTTATCTTCATCTTTACCTTTGTAGTTTGGTCATGTATTAAGAACTTAATTGTGTACTTGTGAAACTTTGGCTACTTGTAAGTCATTTCACTAAACGATGAAAATCTCTTGCACATATTATAACAAATCTCCCCGCCTACGAGGCAATACTCCTAGCAATATTTTAAAACCCGACTCGGAGCTTGACCCGGTTAAGTAGTGGGTCACGGGTCAATGGTTTAACCGTTCGGGTTGACCCGTGGTCCGTAAGATTAGAAATATTTATAATAATATTATAAATTACCATAAAATTTTAAGATACCTTGAGTTAGAAATATGAAACAAACACTTAAACATATATTGTAAAAATTAAAACAAGTTCATTAAACAACCACTAAGATAGTCTAAAAAAAGAACAAAATTCATATTAAATAAACACTACGTATGACCATTTATCAACTACAATTAACATGTCATGGGACACAAGTTTCATGATGTGTGAAGCCAAATTTCTTGTTCATCTAAATTTTCATCTTCTTCCTTATCTTCATCTCCCTCTACGAGTATTCTATGTAACTTTAAAGAGAGGAGTTAGAAGACTCCTCATCTTCTATATTTTTTCATGCTAAATTTAAAAGTAAAAATTAAACAAATAAAAAATATTCTTAGGAGTCGGACCTGGTTGTATCACACGGATTTTAGCGAGTCGGCCGGATTACACCGGGTTGACTGGGTTTAACCGAGTTTTGGGTCTAAAATGGTTTAGGCACTATTCTAACCTGATTTTCAGACTGGGTTGCGGGTTAACCGGTCGGACCGGCAGGTCTGGGCCATATTTTAAAATAGTGACCCCTAGTGCCGACATTTAGGTGCCCTTTGGGACCATACCATTACTACTCCTGGATGTTTATGTGTGTTTTCTCGTAAACATGAGAAAATGAGCTGAGGCACCAATCTATAACATATCCTATAAGAGAATTGGTGGGTTTTTTTCGCCGGTTCAAAACTTAAAAAAACCGGTTCATCCCGATGTTGTGGACCCGGCCCCCTCCCATCTCCCCCCACCCGGCGGACCCCCCCATCCCCGACCTCGGCAGATCCCCCTCTCGGGCCCCCACCCGGTGGAGCACCCCGGATCTGGAGTCGGCGTTGGACCCCTTCGCCGGATGTCCAGGAGATGCCTGATCTCGTCCCATCCCGGTGAACGCTCTCCCCCCACCCTGGCTGACCCCCTCTCCCTCTCCGCCCATCCCTGGTGGACGCGCCGCTTTCCCACCGTCACACCACCTTCTGCCATTGCCATCGTCGCGTCTGTGGCTTACTGTTTTGCTATCGGGCCGACTACAGTTTCTTCTGGTACATCTTCTTCTCTCTCTATCCACTTCCCCTTGTCTTCTTCCTCCCACCTTCCCTCCATCTTCCGCATTCTCCCTTCCCTTTTCTTTTATCGCGCTCTAGTTGTGAAGGGTTCGCATTCCCGGGACGCTGCCAGTGCGAAGCTGCCCCCAAATAAGAGATTACATTCCCATTCGTGAGATTCTACTGAGCCCAGCTTCTGAGGATTGAGTTGGTCAAACATGTATGGGAGAACTACATCACAATTGTTGAGGGAGCTCACTTCAGGTGAAAATGACAAATTGCAATCATTCAATGTAACTTCCTTGGCTCCGAAAGCATCACTTCTTTAGGTACACACTTTGTCCACATTGTTATTTTTGTGATGATATTCGGGTGAAATTGTTCACAACTGTTTACTAGATTGCATGTTTCATGTATCATTCTGCATTCTTGGTTTGCTAAACATGAAATTGTCCAGAATAAAAGGATGTGGGATTTTTTTACATAGGTACTTGCAATGAATTTTTTTCCTATCCTTTGTTTTAGAAAAATAGTTGATTATACCACAATTTATTGATGAAGATGTAATACAATCAAAACAGCACCTATGAAAAGAATTGCATTGGATGAATAATTCTCTTTCAAATGTGTACAGTTGTATTCAAAATAAGTCTAGACAGAAGGCCAACTGTAAAGGAGAGTAAGAGCTTGAAGGCATAAATTTTCAATATAACATTTCCTCAAAATATTACATAATTCTGAGTCTACCAGAGGCTCCAACATATTGCATGGGAGAGAATAGAAATTATTTTCACAGAAATTATTTTCACCTCTTCTTTGTTACCCATCAGCACCTTCAATCCCCGGAAGAAATACCACATATCTTCCAAGGAATCCCACATATCTTCCGCTGGGCAGAAGTTGACTGGTAAACCTATAAGGTTCCCAAAGGCCTCTCATATCTGTTTGCTAAAAATGCATTGAAAAAACAAATGATCTATAGATTTGGATTGTTACCTACAGAAGGTACACTGATCAGGACGCCCACTAATCCATTTTCATTTGTACAGCTTTGTGGCAGTGTGCCTTTGTGATGATAGTTTTTTTCTGGTTACTCCCACTTGTTGGAGAATTAATAGTTATTTTTTTCAGGAATCAAAGGCATCCAGATTCGAGATTATTAGTTGATGTGCAGTGCTCGCCTACATGCTTGCTCATCGTATATACAAGCATGACAGTAGGATGGGTTAGTTGGATTGCATCTCGAATCCATTCACAATGACATCCAAACTGATAATTTAAGAGAATTGGTGATTTTTTTTCTGCCGGTTCAAAAATAAAAAAAATCGGTTCATCCGACTCATCTTCTTTACTTGCTTGGCCTTATCTTGGAGCTTCATGTCAATATATAGATTTTACATGAGTTGTCGTTTTGTAAGTCTTCAAATATATGTGTTGTTCAACGGAGGTAGTTTATATCATTGTTTTAAATTTCACATGCAAATACATAAAAAATTGAGCTATGAAATCCTAGAACTTATTTATTTTTTACTTTACGATGTTTTCTTCTTTAGGAAATATATTATATATCACTACTTGCTTGGAGGCATTGTGCAATGAGGTGAAATTTCGGAGGGAGAGAGAGAGAGAGAGAGAGAGAGAGAGAGAGAGAGAGAGAGAGAGAGAGAGAGAGAGAGAGAGAGAGAGAGAGAGAGAGAGAGAGAGAGAGTATTTGTGTTTGTGTGCGCGTACGCGTGCTGTGGAAACGACGATATTCAGGTATATTCTAAGTTATGTAAACACTTACTAAATAGAAGGGTTAGATGAAATTACATCCGAATTTGCTCGTGTGCATCGAAGATTGTTACCGTTGGAAATATGTGTTAAATGTCTAGATATTTTATCTGAAGAGCTTTTATCAAGGTAGCATAAAGGTGTCATAATCATGGTTGATCATTTATTTTTGTTTCTTTTTATTGTCAATTCTAAAGACTTAAAAGTTACGAATAAAAATAAATACAAATGAATATTTGAATTTTCAATTCATCTGTCGATGTGTAAATTTTACACTTAATTATATTATTATTATAACTTAAAAAAATTCAAAGTAAATTCACGCGCGTAACGCGTTTCTTTGACTGGTTAATAAAGAAATGTTTCTATCTCAAAATGACTAACTACTTGGGAAGCCCTAGCTCCCTATTATTAGGTCCCAACCCCTTAATTTATTCATAGTATGGGACTAAACTGATGACAGTCTCTCACACACAACGTAACCTTTTGCGACTGAAATGTTACTTGACCTCTCTTATTCTCACATGAACAAGCATTGGTAGTCCTTATTCTTGCCATTTAAATACAAACTGACTAAATGATTTACCAAAATATGGTTCAATCCTTATTTCCATTCAAGTAGAAGATGGATTCTATTCTATTTAATTTTATCAAAGTAAAATATATAATCCAAATCCTTTTTTTATTCTAAAGTTAAGTCACTATTGATTCCAACCAACACTAAATTAATTATGCAAAGGGCCTACATAATGACATCTTATCACTTTTGGCGAGATTCATGTTGAGCTCAAACATGAACTTGTGCATGAAAGCAAAGATGGGAGAGGAGTTTGTGCATCCTTGACCAAAATGGATATTACTTTGCATGCTGAGCTCAAAATGACTATTATGACCATGTTCTTGAAATCTCATTGAGGGCTAAGAGTTCAAAGTGATGATCATGATCATGTGTTGAAAAGTCAAGGCTTGTATGCCAAGTTAAGAGTGATGATTATGACTATTATTTCTCCTCTTTTCTCTCATTAAGGCCTAGCTAGAAGATTCTCTTTCTTACCTTGAGGGAGTTGAAATAATCAGGCTTGCATGCCAAATTAAAAGATTTGGGAGTTGTGCTAGAGAACATGAAGAGATAATTCTATATATATACCCCTAGAATCTCACGTATCTTATTCTATACCCATGATATCGTCATGCATAGCCTTGTATCAAGGAATATTCTCAATTACACTCCCCCTTGATCTAACACCATCAAAGTTAACCAAGCACTTTGCTGAATATGTAAAATATAGGGTGTTTTAGAGTTATAAACAAATGCTATGTGACAATAAGGAGATATATGATGAAAAATGATTTATTATGGGGATAGATATGATAATGTGAAGAATATAGAGGTGTAGAGCAGAGTATGCAAGATTTCAGGGCTGTCTTTGTAGTTATCCCCGACAAATCCTCCAACTGGGTGTCAACGGGCCGGGGTTAAACCAGCATTACTGGGCTCGGAACGAAGCCCAGTGGCTTTGGGCCGGCCCGGGACAGATCTAATGGGCCTCTGTGAATGCTCGGCAGGCCCGGTCTTGGGCGGGGGTGGGGGCGAGAGAGAGAGAGAGAGAGAGAGATGGAGGTGGGGGAGATCGCGAGGCGGGCTCATGCCGCAGGTGGGGAGAGATGGGGAGGCAGGCTCCAGCCGCAGGTGTAGGTTCCAGTGGCAGGTGAGTGGGGGAGGGGGAATCTGGCAGGCAATGATCTTCGGTGGTGGGGAAGGAGGCCTTTGGCGGCAAGTTGCGGGGAAGGAGGGCCCTCCGAAGCAGGTGCCTGTGGAGAACGGGGGTAGCGAGCAGCGGTGGAGGCTGCTCTCCGACAGGTACGGACGCTCTCCGGTAACAGACATAGGCTCCCCGGTGGAGATGCGGGTAGTCGGCAGGGCTCTCAACGAGTCTGGTCAGTCCGATAGATTCGTGGGTTGACTCGGTTTCAGGTTGAAATGTAAGATCTTTTTTGACTCGTAAATTTTTAGTCGGACCTAAAAATTAGAGGTCGAGTTTGAGTTTTAAGTTCGGTTCATGGATTGGCATGATCCATTCTTTTATTTTTATTTTTTTAAAATTATATTATATTTAATTAAAAATAAAAATATTTTAATTAGTTTATTTAAAAATCAAAAACTATATTTCTAAATAAGTTAGTATTTAAAAATTTAATTAATTTAATAAGATTTTAATTCTTATATTTTTATCTATTTATTATTATTATTATTTAATTTAATTTGTCGAGTCGAGTCAGGTAGGTCAGGGTGATGTCGGGATTGTAAAGAAGTCGGGCCCGGTCTGACCCGGCCCGACATAACTCGGGTCCAGACTCGGGTCGAACTTTAAAATTAAAGAGTCAGATCTGAGTCAAGTTAACTTAAATCTGACCCGAGTTTAACCCATTGACAGCCCTAACGACAGGCTACGAGTGGGATTGGGTTTAGTGTTTTCTTGACACATGAAAACATGCTGGGCCGAGGAAAAGCCCAAGCAAGAACGGTCCTACTCGATCCCGGTTCAAGACGAAACAGAAAATCTAAAAAGTTTTCTCGGCCCAGGCCCGGTTTAAACCGGGCCGGGCCAATCAAAGCCTCCGGCCCGGTCCGATTGACACCCCGCCGGACACATTCCTAGATTTTACATGATGATCAGTTTTTTAGGATCGAAGGCATATCTCTCTCTCTCTCTCTCTCTCTCTCTCGGCACAGTGGTTAGGGACTAGAGGGGGAATCAGGAAGAAGAAGAAGAAGACGAGTGCAAAACAGGGGGGGGGCGCGCCCAAGATATCCTCTCGATGCCCGTGAGAGATGACTACACGTGCTCAGACGGTGAGAACGGCGGGCACTTCCTCCAGAACAATCCGTGCCTCCGATCCATCGGTCCCCCTCTCCCCGGAGGTAAACCACTGAAGTGTAAAGCCGCAGGTTCTCTCTCAGACTCTCTCTCTCTCTCTCTCTCTCTCTCGTCAGGGTTCCATATACTCAAAATTTCAAATACAAGGGCAATGGGGTAATTTACCAACAAACGTACACGCCAAGTTTGGTACGTACGTCCCGCCAGCCACCAGGACGCATTCTACGTCCAAACAAAGCCATTCCTGCCCAAGAATTTAAAAATGCAGTCCTATCAGGTGTGTGTGTGTGTGTGTGTGGTGGGGGGGGGGGAGGGAGGGAGGATGACACCGATAACTTCAACAATGAAACGCATTACTGAGCAGGAAAGACAGAAGCGTACGTACCTCTTACCTGCTTTTGCGTACCCGCTCTGCACAGTCTCTCTCTCTCTCTCTCTCTCTCTCTCTCTTAAATTTGATAACGTGGTAATTTAGGAACAGGTGCATACTCTCTCTGAAAAATTTGATAACGGAGCAGGTTAAAGATAATTGATCTATTTGGGATGACTTACCCTTACTCTTAATCAAGGTCGGTTAATTCATTCCACTTATTTTCTAAGAATAATATAATCCACTTTAACCTTATACGACTCTGATTAAGAAAAAATGTCAAATAAGAATAATCCACCCGATCTGGATTAACCTATCTTATCTGGACTTAACTCGTTACCAAACAGGATCACAGAGAATAGTAAAATGACAAATTCTTAAAACACTGTTTATCCAAGGGAGGAATAATGGATGAAAAAGACGTAACAATCATTTTAGGGCATTTTTGTTAATCGAGTGCGGTTAGCGCAAGCAATCTCACTGGCTCGAGTGCTATAAGATCTAAATCGCTCTCTCTCGTCGGTTCTCCCATCCCAATCGTGAAACATACCGGGCCTTTAATAGTTCAGTCCCACTCATCAGATTCAAAACAATCGCGGCGGTCTGATCAAATGTTATTGAGATTTTGAAGGAAATCTCACCGTTGTCGGCCAGAGCACGGAGCTCGCAATTATGGAAAATCCCTACTCCAAGGTGGCCTTTACTCTGAGCACCCACTTCAGATGAAACCATGTGTACCCATCCAAAAGCACTGAGCCCTGAAGTTAGAAGAATTGCTATCACTTAAAAAAGTTGGAAGATTTTTGTCGAAAAAATAATTCACTAGATTTCACTGATGTGGAGGACGTCAACTTGGACATTCTTCCATGTGCTCTGGTCTTGTGTCTCATCTACAAGTGACGATAATATCCATTTTCGAACAAATCAATCAAAATCTTGAATCTTTAACTAGGTCTAAAGACGCGTTTAGAACGGATCGAGGAGAGAGATTTTAGACTCTCCAATCATTAGAATATCTCCTCCTCTAAAAATATTTTCAAATGTCCCAATCTCTTAGGCCTCGTTTGAAAATTCAACGAGATTATGACTTTTTTCGTAATCCTTTATAGTGAGAATATAATTCAAGGAAAAGGAGATTTTGGGAGATTATGGAAAACAGAGGCTTTTCACCCTCTCTCTCTATAAAGTTAGATATTGACTTTTGAATAATCTTACGTGACATTTAGACATTTGGTGGAACTTTGGATGGATGAAAATTATTAAGTCAAAATCTATGGCCCATTGAGTTCTCAAACGTGCACTTAGAGAGTGAAGAAGCACATTTTAGGTAATTTTTTGGAGATTTTTTAATTCTATTCCCTTTCTCTTTATCTCTCTCTAAATCTCGAAATTCGTCGTATAATAAAAGTTGATGGGACATTTGGAAAAAAAATTTGGAGGAGGAGAGATTCCAATGATTGGAGGGCTCAAAATTCCTCTCCTCACTATTTTTCAAATGCGCATTTAGAGAGAGATAGAGAGAAATGGAAGAGAATTAGAAAAGATCCAAAAATTAATTAAAAATGTTTCTTCTCTCTCTAAATTATTTTGAAAAATCTCTTCACTCTCGATCTGTTCCAAATGCGACCTTACGGAACTTGAACATGGGATGACGACTATGTCAGAGACGAACATTTCCCCTATCTTTTCTCTATAATGTGAAATGTACGATCTGAGTTATGTTGGGGCACATCTAAATCCTCAAATCTCTTCACCTCTCTCCAGTGGCAGCCTTGGAAGGACGGCTGCTGCCATATCTGGGCATGCCAAGGCCAAGTCAGATTTTCCTTCAGCTGTCTAATGGGGTACATCACTTGAGCTCCCATTTAATAGGTTGCCCACCAGAGAAACCAAAACTCCGTGTAGAACTCGGCTCTGTGGAGCCCAAATTTATGGCATCCATTAACTCCAGTGCCGAAGGATAAATGTTCCTTGTTTCTACTATGGATTTGAGATGTCGTGACTCATGGCAGATGGCGTTCGTTGGCATGAAAACAAAGCAAGCATAGAGCAGACAAAAACAACACTGATGGTGCAAGCCTGTCCTAAATTTACTGAACTGACGAGTCCTCCTTCCCAAAACCATCTCCCAAGACCCAATCTGATAATTACAACTGTCTGATGAGTTGATATCTGAAATTGAATCTTCCCCCCAAGACATCTGGTAGTTACTAGATTCATGTCTGAATTAAATCTTCCTTTCTTGGTTCTAACTTTTAGATGGCGTCCAACCATGGATTCAGGTTGGTCAAGCAGCTCCAGGAGTTTGTCCTGGAAACAGACATATAATCCATTTACCTCTCACTGGATCCAGGATGGCTTAAATTTGAACTGCTTCTCCTGACCATTTTAATGCACAGCAGTTAATATGTACTGAAAAAAAAAATTGAATTGCTTCTACTCACCATTTTATTGCAGAGCAGTGGTTTGTACTGCGTGGTAACACATCCATGAAAGTTAAGGAGGAGCATGGTGGTTGACAGGTAGATTTGAAGTGCTTGTTGGGTAGCAACTGTTCGCACAATGACAGGATGGGAGAGGTGGTGCCTTCTTCAGGGTTTCTTGTCTATCTTGGAATCCCTTGAGATAAAAAACCTGCGTTGGGGGTAAATTTTTTTTTTGGCACATCTTGAAGGGGAGCAATCCCAACATTAAAAGTCCACATGGAATAGGCATTCTTTGATGGGGACAGAACCTTTCTCAAAACCCTTGGCAGTCCCCACATCTCTGGCTAGACCTGCACCAGAGGGTAGGCCCACTTACCCTTCCTAAATCTGTGCGGCAAATAAGAGGACTCTGAACCAGTTGTTAGGACAAACACACACCAAATACAGACTTCACAGCTGCTACTAAAGCTTAAAATCTATTAAGATGGCCAACAAACGGCCACTTTTCACAAGTCCAAAATTGGGAAGAAGAAAACACAATCAAGATCAGGACATGCAAATCTGTAAAGGGAATCCTGATGAACCCAAAATGTGGTGTAGACATCAACAATAAAGATTGTGCATTGTAACCATGGAGCTGTCACCTTTTTTCTTCTCTTTTTAAAAGAAGCCAGCATCATTCGTTCAAAATTTGAAGCCACACAAATCCAAAAGGGGAGGCACAAGCCCACAAATGAAGACCTGGACATTCTGACAAGCATACACATGCCATTAATGAAGATGGCTTGGGGTTACACTTCACTGAACTCCTTACGTTGGAGGATAAGATAAGAACAGAAAAGCAGAAGGGGTGGTGCAAGGCCATTGGGCAGCTGAGAGAGGAGCTGGATCAAAATTCCTTGACGAGGGAATAATGTGGACCCACCGATTGAGACCATAAGAAATTGACCAAAATGGACTGGAGCTGGTATGTACTTCATCCACAGAATAATGTGCTTGAATTCAACTCAAAAATGCTGCACAACAGACTTAATTTTGCCTTCAAGGTTTACAGATTACCACAAAGCATGGAAGGAGGGCTCGTGGGTTGAGCAAGTAGAGTTCCTCAATGTTTGTATGAAGACCCACTCTACCAGCCAACGAGTCGAACCCTGTGAGAGCTGCCAATTCTTGGATGTTATCCACTGGCCTATGAACCCTTCCAGCAATCACTCTGCAGAGGAGCAAAGCCTTTCTTATAGATGGTTGGTCTTCACACATCTCAACCGACTCAAAAGCTCTTCCACTTGTTGAAGTTGTGAACACCCCAATTCCACCCTTCAATTCCTTTCCTGTTGAGAACCCATGTCGTATGATACGGCAGATGCTGCACTTCTCAGATACACAGAGATTTGAAGAACCATGCACACCCAGGGGGCAGGCAACTGTTGTGCCATAGAACCTCAGTAATTCATTACCATCTGCAAGGCAGCGGGGATGCTTCTTGGGAAGTTTACTGGCTTTCAGCTTCACCATTTCCCTATATTCTTCAAATCGTGCAAGAGTTTTCTGCATGTTGTGAACCTTAAGTACTCTTTCTATTCCTCCACAGTTGCTTTCTGACTTGTGCCAGCTCGTTCGGCAGATAATTTCTACAATCTTTCTTGAGGAGTCACCTTCAACAAGTTCGGCAACTGCACATGCAAAAAAGATGGATGAAGTCAATTGTCATAAATGCAAAATGAATTAGACGTTCTACAGTCACATACAGCAGCACATGTAATAGTTATCCTCAAAATGATAAAACTTTTAAGGAACCTTAACATCTAGGAGAATTAAAGGAGCTCCAGACAGTTCTTGACAGAAGGAAGATAACAAAGTGCCTATAGGCACTTGACTGTGGGTGAATGAAATATAATAGAAAGATCATTATGTATGAGCCATTGAGTATCCTCCATTTCTTTGCCACGTTAAAAGAAACTAAAATTGAATGGGGGAAAAAAGCATCACTAAATCTGCTTTAGAGAAGCAGAGATTACCAAAAAAAAAAAAAGAGATAGAGGGAAGACGCACAGCCTAGGAAATTAAACACAAGCTTCCCACCTCCCACCCTCCTCCATCATGGGAAATATATCTTACTTTTTCAATCAAAGGAGAAGAAATAGTACAATTAAAATCCAATTACACTTTTTTTAAAGGATATTTCTATGTGAATTGAAGATGGCCAAGACCACCACCACCACCCCCTCCTGAAGGAGAAGTCTACACTTCTATACCATCTAACTAGATCTCCAAAAGTCATAAAATGGAAACATCTCCCTGTCAGCAACATCTCATATTTCAGTTCTTCAATTACATTTAAATAGAGCTTTTCTCTGTTGCCCAGTACATTGTGCGGAGAGATTCGCATTAAGAGTAAGTGTATTGGTGAAACTTATCAGAAATGTTGTCATGATTTAAGCAATACCTTCTATAAAGAGTACCTACAAAAGCTTTAACCCAAACTGTGGGATGAAAGATACAAGTAGGGACAATATTGCGAAAAGTTACTTACCTGGAAATCTAAATGAACTGGAATATATAGATAATCAATCTACATGATCATAAAGGTTGATGACTACAGAAAATCACCACAGCATTCACGGTGGAAATTGACAGAAAGCAAAAGAACATTGCATCATTCAACTCATCTCTGACAAACACAATGAAAAGGAAAATAAACAAAGTAGGAACTTGATTAGCACAATCTGAGAAATCATGACAGTTGTAGCTCACTCATTTACAGACATACCAACTTCTGAGATTTCTAATGACTACGTCACTGGAACTCAACCCAAGTCACAGATGACAACAGTGAGTTTGTATATGCCAATAAACCAAGTGCAAATAACTGGTTAACTGCCAGTGAACATAAGTCTCAATGATGCAAGGATGGTGCATTCCATAATGCCAAAGATTTGATAACCTTGTTGTTGAGATGGATGAGAAGAGAACAACGGAAATTATTTGAGACTTGCCAGCTTTAATGGACAATTCTTCTGCAAAGCACAGCCCATTACAATTTGTTTACATCTTAAAGCAGGACGCTTTTCAGTTTCTAGAGTGGAACACAAGACCAAGAACACAAAATTGGCCATGTTAGCAAGGAAAATTGAGGCAGAACAAAGAGATAATGCCTTACCAGCGTGTTTGGACAAGTGGTGCGCTTCCATGGCCTCCCGCTTCCCAAACTTCTCTCCACACCTGTGGCAGCTAACTATGGCAGACAACCCATCCAAATCAGCCTTCAGGGAGCTTCTGGGAGCTGCAGAACCATGATGGACTGCACCGCCGCCACCTCCAACACCACCATTGCCAAAGATGGCATCCGAAAGAGCGGAACCACCAAAGCCACGGGCCTCCTTGACAGACAAAGCGCCAGGGTGCCTCCTAGGAGGGGTGGCATTGGAACCTCTAAAGGAAGAATTGTGGTGCAGGGCATGGTGCCCGCCGCCGCCAGGCCCTGGCGTCCCTGGCCGGAGGGTGCCCAACCCCAGAACCCCAGCACTGTCATGGCCGCCTCCATAGCCTGTAATCTTGAGCTCACACGTGGAATTGCTGAAGATGACCTCATGGGTTATGGGGTTGACGAACTCACTGCTCCCAATGGACCTGGGGCTGCAGCTTGCCGGCTTCTCCAGGTGCCTCTTGCTGCCATGGATCACATCCCTAAGGTTGGCTATGGATCTGGAACACCCTGACCTGCCTATCTTCCTGGTGAAGATGCTGCTCGGGTGGCCCCTGCTCTTGGGCTCATACACATCTGATGGCTCAGACTTGCAGTGGAGAGATTTCTTCAGGGAAAACCACACTGTTGGCATCTTCTTCTGATCTCCCCCACCCTATAACTTTCTTCCCCTCTGCCTTCTGGATGAGCTCCCTGCTACTGCTCACTTCTTGCCTCAACACATAGCCATGGAGGCTCTTGTCTGTGTGAAGAACAGTGTTTTCAAGAGCAGACCAGCGCCTACCAGGCTGTTCCTTGCTATCTTTGTCCTGTGCCCACCTTACAACAATAAAGATGCTTCTTTGGTATCCTCCCCTCCATTTCTAGGAGAAAAGCAGCACCAACGATATATCAGCACCGCCTGTGGAGGAGGAGAAGAGTGCATTCCTTACCTGCAACTTATCCCTCTCCATTGGAGACCCAACAGCCATTAAGGAGCTCAAGCACGAACAAACCAGAGAAGGGCAAGGCAGACCCAGCCCAAAAGGAGAAGCCAGGAGGGGCAGGAAGAGCCCGCAGCAAGGCTTCTGCAACCTAGGTGGAGATCGACTCGATTGGGGGTCACTCAACGGGGAAATGCCTCAAATGGGTTCTCTTCAAGGGGATTTTGGTGAGAACAGAAAGGAGCCAAAAGCTAGCCTCAGAAACAATTAACAAAGGAGACCCAGTACAAGGGGAAGAAGAAGAAGTTAAAGCCCGCAGGCAATATAAAATCTAGGCAAGAGGAAACTGCATGGGTACTCAAAAAGATGGAATCTTTGGCTCTTGTGGGGGGGGGGGGAAGCCCACCCGGAAAACCGCCATCAATTTACTAACAAATGGTGAAGAAGCTGTGTCCGACGGTTTCAAGCGGCAAGCAAGAGAGAGAAAGGAGGTTGCCGAGATAGGGGAAGACAAAGGAGAGGAGAACGGAACGGCATTGACGGCTTCGGACTTCACAAGAGGGGGGAGAAAGCACGGGCCCTCGGGCCCTTACATGGGAAAGCACGGGCCCTTACATGGGTGGGGGGCGGGGGCCTCGGGAGACCTCCTCACATGAATCCAAGAGCAAAACTGGGCAGAGGACAGGTGTCAATGTCGGCATGCAGGTGCAGTGACCTGGTTACTGGTGGTGCCTTCGCAGATGCCACAGCTTTCGCTAAGGGAGGAGTGAGAACTTCCCCCGTTGCTTGAACCAGTGCATATCTGCAGTGCTTTAGAACAATCGCAGCCGGGAGAAGGGGGCTGTTGAATGCTATAAACAAAAGTGGAATTTTTTTTTCCCATCAAGAGAGTTGAAAGAGCATTAAATGAGAGGCAGACCGGGGGCATTTTTCACAGGCAGTGGGAGATTCCAACGTGAGTGCACATGCATGCATCGCCATCCCACAGCGATGGCAGCCGGACCCCCAAATAAGTCCATCCCACGGCCCCTCGACGGTGAAATACCAAGCTGGGAGTTAGTGGGTTTTAATGGTGGTGGGGTGCGAAGAGACAGGCTCTGTCTGGCATGGAATGCAGGGGGTGCAGGTAGTTTCGAATTTCCATAGCCGCATGTGACAAGATTATAGTATAATAGCATTGTTCTGTACATAGAATTCAGTGTATAAAATTATATCAAAATATAACATTTAATTTTATTAAAAAATAAAATATATTTTTTATCTACGTTACGTGTACATAGGACTGTCAATGGGTCGGGTCGGTTCGAGAGGTCCGGAGGCCTAGCCCGATTTCGGGCAGGGCCACAAGGTCTTTTTCGGTCCGCGGATTTTTAGTCGGGCCTAAAAGTCCGGCCCGACTAAACCCGCAGGCCGGGCTCCGACTTTGAGTTAGGCTCGCGGGCCGGTCCGACCCGTTCTATTTTTTTATTCTCACTTCAAATTTTAAAAACTATTTAGTTAAAATTATGTTGTTTTACTTAATTAACAATTTTAAAATTCTTTTTTCACATAAATTATGTAATTAATATCAAATTTTAATTGATTTAGTGAGATTATAAGTTTTATATTATTAAATCTATCAATTTTTATTATTTTATTTAAGTTGTCGGGCCGGGCCGGGCTGAGCCTTAGTCGGGCTTTATATTTTTTACATAATGTCAGGCCCGAGTCGGCCCGGTCCGACATAGGTCGGATCCGAGCCGGGCTCGGGCCTTAATCTTGATAAGTCGGGCTCGGGCCGGGCCGATCTAAGCCCGACCCGAACCTGGCCCATTGACAGCCCTATGTGTCCGACATATATTTTCAAACATTAAATACAAAATATACTTGATGAGAAAATATAAGAATAAAATATTGCATAAAAATTAAAATATTTTATTTCACAAAAAATATTTATTATAAAATTAAAATATTTTATTAAATTTAATTCTTATAACAAAATATTTTATTTACGTAGTGTTTTATCTTTATAACAAATATTATGTTCACCAAACAAAATATTTTATTTATGTGATGTTTTATCCTTATAACAAATGTTAGATAATAAATATTTATAAAATATTTTATTAGTTTATTTTTGAAGTCAAATAAAATATTTCATTCTTATAATAAAATGTTTCGTTCGTATATAAAATATTTCACTCTTTTATAAAATATTTTATTCTTACGTTTTCTCGTTAGATGTGCTCCGTATTTAATATTTAAAAATATACGTTATACGGTACGACGTTCGTGTCCTTTTCTAGAGGGATCTTTCAACTTTTTTTTAAGTCAACAAGATCAAGCGTTATATTTTGACGTGACTTTATACATCAGATTCGATGCACGGAGTATTATTCACGGTAGAAAACATAATACGAACAGATGATGTTATTGACATGGAAGAAAACATCGGAGGACATGGTTAGACTTTAGTCTAGTAACTTTTAGAAAAAAGAATCCCTTTACATGCTTATCAACATAATTGCTTAATCTGTTTTTAATATTATTTTTAATAAATTTGTTATATTAAAAATACTTCAGTTGCAACTATTGTATCTAATTATACACATAATATAAAATATTCGTTACCTTATGCGGTATAATGATCAATTTAAGTGTTGTATCACAATTGGATCCTTCACTGTTAATTACTAGGTCGATCGGAATACTGATGACTACATCAGTTATGGGATTAGTGATTACCATGGGCATCATGATCGAATCCTTCGCCTTTAATTACTATTTCCCGCGATCTATCAGAGTATTAATGACTGGGATCAAGAACAATTAATGCTACGTGGACGCAGACACCATTGCCAAGTAGACACGACACCCACAAGTGACAACAGCACGTGTCCCTAGGCTCAGTTTTGTTTCAGGGTTAACTATGGGTTACTGTTTTTAGTCCATAGTTAATTCTTTTTTACCCCCGTTTTAGTTTGAGATTAAAGAAAACTCGGATAAAATTAAGTGGATTTATTTTATCCACTTTTATTCTTTTTTTACTTTGATATGATACCGAAATTAACTTAACCTATCCGTGGATGTGAGATAAGTTAATCCGGATTAACTCGGGTTAACTCTCATTTAATCTAATTATCTAAATCCGGCCATGTCAAATCAAAATGGGTTAACTTTGAATTAAAAAAGGGATAATCCAGAGTTAACCCCAAAACAAAGCCGGGCTTTAAGCCCCTCTGTGACAGAGGGTTGGATGAATGGAGGCTATCCTACTTGGATTAATCTGTCACTTTATTTACTCCCATTTATTTTGATAAGAGAGGTGGGTTAAACTGTTCCACCTATTTAGGTGGGTCACACTATCCAGATTAGATGAGGGTTATCCTTCGATCTAACCCGAATATTTGTATCCTTCTGTCAAACCAAAAGTCCCACTTTATTTTGGGATTAAAGATAGTCCGATTAAAATTAAGTAGATTTACTTTATCCACTTTTATACTTTTTACTTTGACATGGCACTGGATTAAATTATCCCACCTATGGAGGTGGGATATGTTAATCCGACTTAAGTCAGATAAAGTTACTTTTAAGCATGTTATCTAAATCTGCTCTCGCCAAAGCAAAATGATTTAATTTTGGACTAAAATGGGGATACTCTTGGGATAAGTCCCAAACAAAGCGGAGCTAAAGCTCCCCTTTAATTGGGGGTTATCCCTCATTTGTCCGGAGATAACCCCCAATTTATCCCTTTTTTTAGTTTGATAGGTCAAAAAAGTTAATCGGGTCCGATTAAGGGATAACTACCATCTAACCTCGACATATTGTTCCACCCCAAGAGGTGAGACATAGTTAACTCTCATTTGTCCTAGAAAGATAACTCATTGTCTATCAAAGTAAAGGGGACTAATCTCCGGGACAAATTAATATAAGCCGAATAACCCTCATTTTATCTATCTCTCTATCAAAGAGGGACTTTTAATTTGATAGGCTCGGATTTAGATAATCAGGTTAAATGAAAGTTAACATAAGATGATCCGGATTAACCTATTCCATCTCCACATGTGAGTTAAGTTAGTCCAATGACATGCCAAAGCAAAAAGAATAAAAATAGATAAAATAACTCCACTTAACTTTAGTCGGGTTATCTTTAATCCCAGACCAAAACGGGGCTAAAAGTTTACCACAAGAAAATAAGGAACAACCATTGCCAAAGCACTTGGATCCATTTTGGGTTGCCTCATTATTGGTTACCATTTATGCCCTCGCATGTGGAAAGATTTGGAGGCTAATTAGATTACCTCATTGAGAGATACCATTTGTGCCCTCTTAAGTCTCCTCCCTCCCTTGTGTACATTATTTAATCTCTCCACTCTTCCTCTCGCTTTGTCTCCCTGCCCTCGCTCGGTCGGTGGCGGCTGTGATGGCTACTCACCTCCTTCTCGTCTATCTCCCGTCTCATGCCAGATCGGGGTGGTCGAGAGGCTGTCGAGGCCTTTGGCTGCACCTGCTACCGGGTCCCAAGGTCGACAGATCCTTGAAGAATCCACTGATGTCACCTAGAGATGTGTACATTGAGCCTCCAGCCCTGCTTGAGGGTGAAAAGGCGGCTCATCCACCTGTGGCCTCCCTCGCCTAAGCTCTCCCTTAGTACTTCTTTAGTACCCATTGCTTCAGGACCTCATATCGTTTCTGGATGGCTACAGCCTCGTCTCAGGCATGTCACTCTCGGGCCATTGCAGTAGCTTCTCTCTTTTTGGCCTCCGCGATGGGCTAAAACAAGAGAAAAAGAGAGAGGGTTAGAATGAATCCCAAGCAAAAATAGGGTTAACACACGGTAGAAAAGACGTACCTTGTTCTCCTTCGTGAGATTGCTCGAGTGACCTTCTATGTTAGAGAGCACTCCTGAATCGGATTCTCCGCAAGTCTAGAGGATGAGGAAGCCATCATCGTCCTTCGAAATAGTCAAGCATGCCAATCCTAACATTCCCCACAAGAACACAAATAAGGAACAAAGAGTTTGACAAGGTTTGGACTCTTCTGCGAATACAAATATCACAACAGATAGGCAGCCAGACCATTGGCTGCCCACATCCCAGTAAATGGCCAGACCGTTGGCTGCCTAAGTCCCAGTGAATGACCAGATGCTTGGCCGCCTACATCTTTTGGGCGGTCAACTGTCTAGTCACCCATTCCCCGCTCCTTTGTTTATCATGGGTCCCATTGACAAATTGAATTCTGCCATACCAGTGCTTCAACTTGAGTCAGAAGCAAATGGAATTTCACTCCATCGATTTTTGATGGTTGCATCCCTATTTTCCTAATTGACTCGCTAATCCATATCTCCCCAATTGGACAAATGTCCTAACTATGTCAGCGGTTCCAAACGGACTATGGCTATGGCACACAGATAGATCTTCCCTATTTTCTACTACCGCATATCCCCCTGATTGAACAAACATCCTAACTATGTAGGGTCCAAATGGACTTCGACTATGGAATACAGGTATTCCCCTTCTGTTCTTTTCCTTAACGAGACACCTCAATGAAATCTGATGGATGTGACAGATGAAGTTAGTTCAAGACTCCCCCATCATCAGGAATGATTCCTTCTGAGGGCGTTCTTATGACATCGAGTGTTAATCCAAGCTTCCTGTCCTTTTAGGCCCTCTTTGTTTTTTCGGTGGGATACCATGTTCGACCCTCCGGGGTCAAACACGGTGGTCGAACACGGCACTCGGGGTCGGTTAAATCTCATGTGTGTGAGGGGAGAGTGTGAGCCTCAATCACAGTTCTCTCTCATCGATTTGTAAATCACCCAACAATTCTGATAACAAAGCGGGCGTTACTGTTGCAGATGCTCGAATTTGACCATTCCCACATAATTCAATTAGAGCAGTTAGGTCTCATGCGAAGCCAAGGGCGATGCCTGCTCTTTTAGTTATGATCACTTACATCACTCCCCCCCCAACCCAGTAGCCGACCCCCTCCCCCTCCCTGTCCACCTTTGGCCAGAACTACCCCCCCCACCCTACCCCTCTTCCCCTGCCAATAGGCCCCCCTCCCCTTCCCCCACTTTGGGACATTTTATTTATTTATTATTTTATTTTTTTACACAAACGTGCCAGTTACGAGAAGACAAATTATTCAGACTTCGAGACTAAGGGACTTGAAGCCGTGTGCGCACCGTATGACTGACCAGACGATAAGGGACATTGAGTTGGAACCCGAGACCCGCCACACCATAAATGTTGCGATGTTAATTATATCTCCTCGAAGGGAGAAAACCCTCGATTAATCGTTAGGAAGGAGGACCCGATGGCCTGAAATTTGTACTAGTACATGCATGGAAATGTAGAATACTTTTTCTTATTTGTCACGAGGAATGAAGATTATCTATAACGAGATCTTATTGATTCAGTGAGGAAGGAACCTTACGTCGCTCATAACTATTTCATTATGATCTATTATTCTTTTATTATTATCATTCTTTTATTTTTTATTCT
The DNA here is from genome assembly GCA_022559845.1 of Amorphophallus konjac. NCBI lineage: Eukaryota > Viridiplantae > Streptophyta > Magnoliopsida > Alismatales > Araceae > Amorphophallus > Amorphophallus konjac. The sequence goes on along the minus strand of JAHNEJ010002010.1, from coordinate 174,528 downwards.
TAATTATTTTAATTTTATTACATTTTATTGTTTAGATTTTATCATATTTTTTATTATTTTGATTTTATTACATTATTTTTTATTATTTGATTTTATTACATTTTTATTTTGATCTGATTTTATTTTTTACTTTGATTTTGTTATATTATTTTGTGAATCCGTCTCTAAAACTCTTTTTGATTTTTTTGTAAAATTTGTTACTACTATGTCATAATTACTATAATATTAAATATAATTATAATTTAAATATGTAACAATTATTATTAACTTAATAATATTTATAAAAATAAATATGTATTAAAAATAAGAAATTAAATAAAATGGTAATAGTCTAAAATTTGTTCATTTACAATTATAATAATATATGATGTAAAAATTTACAATTATAATAATATATGATGTAAAAATAATAAGTAAATAAAATAAACAAAAATAGCTGAAAGTCTAAAATTAGTTATTACTATTTAATAATTATTAAAATATAGTAATAATTTAATAATAATAATAATAATTGAATTTAAGTTTGATCAAAATTTGACCGTTGGATTTAAAATTGATCAAGATTTAGTAGTAAGATTTATTCCGGATCAAAATCCGCTTGTTGATTTTTTGTTTGATCGAGATCCATCCATTAGATTTAAGTTTGATTAGCATTTGATCTACCGTTGGATTTATTACGAATAGTAATCTAATCGTTGATTTAAGTTTGATTAAGATCCACCCATTGGATTTACGTTTGATAAAGATCTAATCGTTGAATTTACTCGGATCAAAATCTGAATATTTAATTTATATTTGATCAAGCTCCGATAATTGGATTGTTCTTTATCTATAAATTTGACGAATATTTGACTATTGGATTTGTTCTTGATTTACAAATATGATTAAGATCCGACCATTGAATTTACTCCTCATCGAAATCTAATTGTTAAATTTAAGTTTGATCAAGATCTGACCGTTAAATTTACTCCCGGTATATAAATCTGATCAAGATCCGACTGCTGAATTTACTCTTGATAGAAATATGAATGTTGAATTTTAGTTTGGCCAGGATCAAACTGTTAGATTTAAAATTTGATTAACATATGATTGATTATTGGATTTGCTACAGATTAAAATTTGACCGTGGGATTAAAGTTTGATCAAGATCTAATTTTTAGATTTGCTCTCGATAGAAATCTGACCATTGGATTTATGTTTGATTAAGATCCAACCTTTATATTTACTTCAGATAAAAAATCTAGCCGTTAGATTTAAGTTTGATAATGAATCAACCACTGAATTTACTCTTGATCGAAAATTTAATTGTTAAATTTAATTTTGATCAAGATGCAGCGGTTGGTTTTGCTCTCTATCAAAATACGAGCGTTGAAGTTAAGTTTGATCAAGATTCGGTTGTTTGATTTACTCCTAATCGAAAATCTGGCCATTGGATCTAAATTTGATTAACATCTGACCGTTGTATTTGCGACGAATATATACATCAGTCAAAAAGTTCATGACTAATACAAACAGTTTTTGAATTAATTTTGCAAAACCAAGTTGAATATATATATATATATATATATCCGTGGTAAAATTTATCGCTAATACAAATAGTTTTTGAATTTATGCTTACGCTGGGTATATACATACGTCACAAATTTTTTCGCTAAATTAAATGATTTTTGAATTAATTCTGAGAAATAAATTTGCCTTTGCTACAGATTTAATTTTTTTTTCACAAAATTCATTGCTAAAACGAAAGCAGCTGCGACAGTTTTTTTACGTCATAATATCTGTCGCTAGAATTAAATATGTAGTTGCAACAGAGAAACTGTCATCGCAAAATTCATCGCTAATTTGCGACGATTTTTATCCGTCGCAATATCTGCCGCTTAAGTAACAAATTAAATTTGTAGTCACGATGGAGAAAATGTCGTACCAAAATGTGTGACTAAATTGTGATAATTTTTTGGATCGCAATTCGATCTCAACCTTCGTCGTAAATTTAATTTTTCTAACGATGAATTCTTTCTATTACAAAGCCGTCACTAATCTAAATTTTATGACGAATTCGATATTTTATGATGAAAATTTTAATTGCAAATAATGACTCGTTAATCCCTTATTTTCTTGCAATGATGCTGTGATCAACCGCAACCTCAATGTCATCAACAGCTCCACCTCCTTAAAATCTGCAACTTTTAGGGTGGGGGTGTGTGTGGGTGCGCGTGTGTGAGAGAGAGAGAGAGAGGAGACTAACTTGTGTGTAGTTTATTCATTCTATCTTTTAACCAACATTTTAACTCTAGTTAAACAAATGAGAGTTACAGCAAAAGTATGATGGCAATCGTTTGAGATTTATTTAGGATATTTGGGACAATAGGTCTAAATACAAAATTTATTTATAAAAATGAATATTTATAGGGATATATATGTAAAATTATTATTTTTAAAATTGGAATGACCGTTTCCATTGAACAATTTTTGAGAGTAGAGAAAGGATGAACTTTGGTTTAGTGTAAGTAGCTCATTCACTTCGATAAATTCATGAAAGTGAGTTATTTGTAAGTGTCTTTAAAGATATCATTTTAATATTAATAATTTAGTTTTAGGAAGTCAATTTTGTTCTTTGATCATCTTGAATTGACTTTCATAACATGTGCGCTGATTGTTTAGTTATGAGAAGTTATTATGAATCTATAATAAATGTTGGTGCATTATATTGAATGGATATATATATATATATATATATATATATGAATGTTGGATTTTAGTTTGGTCAAAATTTAACCGTTAGATTTAAGTTTGATTAACATCTGATTGAATGTTAGATTTACTATAGATTAAAATTTGAACGTAAGATTAAAGTTTGATGAAGATCTAATCTTTAGATTTGCTCTCGATAAAAATCTTATCATTGGATTTAAATTTGGTCTTGAACCAACCACTGAATTTACTCTTGATCGAAAATCTAATTGTTAAATTTAATTTTGATCCAGATGCAACGGTTGATTTTGCTCTCAATCAAAACACGGCCGTTGAAATTAAGTTTGATCAAGATCTGATTGTTTGATTTACTCCTAATCGAGAATCTGACCATTAAATTTAAATTTGATCAACATCCGACCGTTGTATTTGCGACGAATATATACATCCGTCGCCAAGTTCGTCACTAATACAAACAGTTTTTGAATTAATTTTGCAAAATCAATTTGTATTTATGATGAATATATATATATATATATATATATATATATATATCCGTCGTAAAATTTGTTACTAATACAAATAGTTTTTGAATTAATTATGCGAAATAAGTTTATATTTACGACGGGTATATACATACGTCACAAAATTCATCGCTAAATCAAATGATTTTTGAATTAATTCTAAGAAATAAATTTATCTTTGCAACGGATTTAATTTCTTCCCAAAATTTGTCGCTAAAACGAAAGCAGTTGCGACAGTACATTTTTTTCCGTCGCAATATCTGCCGCTAGAATTAAATATGTAGTTGCGACGGAGAAATTGTCATCGCAAAATTCATCGCTAATTTGCGAAGATTTTTATCCGTTCCAATATCTATCGCTAAAGCAACAAATTAAATTTGTAGTCACGAAGGAGAAAATGTCGTAGCAAAATCTGTCACTAATTTGTGATAATTTTTTTTCTGTCACAATTCGGTCTCAAACTTTGTCATAAATTTAATTTTTTTAACGACAAATTATTTCCATTAAAAATCCATCAATAATCTAAATTTTACGATGAATTCTATTACTGTTGCAAATCCGACACTATTTTATGATAAAATTTAAGTCGCAAATAATTTGTCATTAATCTCGCATTTTCTTGCAGTGAGACCATGATCACCAGCAACCTCAATGTCATCAACAACTCCACCACCTTAAAATCTGTGATTTTTGAGTGTGTGTGTGTGTGTGAGAGAGAGAGAGAGAGAGAGAGAGAGAGAGAGAGAGAGAGAGGATGCTAACTTGTGTGTAGTTCAGTCATTCTATCTTTTAACTAGTAGTTTAACTCTAGTTAAACAAATGAGGGTTATGGAGAGAGAGAGAGAGAGAGAGAGAGAGGATGCTAACTTGTGTGTAGTTCAGTCATTTTATCTTTTAACTAGTAGTTTAACTCTAGTTAAACAAATGAGGGTTATGGCAAGGATATAACCACAATCATTTGAGATTTATCGAGGATATATGTGACAATAAGTCTAAATAAAAAATTTATTTAAAAGAATAAATATTTATAAGGATATATATGTAAAAATATTTTTTAAAAATTGGAATGACCGTTTCCATTGAACAATTTTTGAGAGTAGAGAAAGGATGAACTTTGGTTTATTGTAAGTAGCTCATTCACTTCGATAAGTCCATGAAAGTCAGTTATTTGTAAGTATGTTTAATGATATCATTTTAAAATTAATAACTTAGTTTTAGGAAGTTAATTTTATCCTCTGATCATCTTGAATTGACTTTCATAATGTGAGTGCTGATTGTTTAGTTATAAGAAGTCATTATGAATCTATAATAAATGTTGGTGCTTTATATTGAATGGAAGGTAAGTTACATAGACATGTTTCCCCACTTTTTTTCTCAAGAAGTCACTACGCTCTTTTTGAGATTTTAAGGTGGGTGAATTCGAATATTTAAAAATTCATTAATTGAAAAAATAATCTCTTATTTGAACAATTACAGAATTAGTATTCTTAGATAGTTATTAATATAAATAATTAACCTCGAAGCGTTACAATACTTGAAAAAATACCTTGCTGTCACCCCTTGCTATTAGCATTATGTTGACATTTCTTGTTTAACTATGATTAGCCTTTAACTAAATTTGAATAAAAACACCAAAATCTCCTTAATCTTTTCTGAATTCTTTCTCACTTGGCAAACCTATCTCTTTACCTCTCCAGGTGCCAATGAAAGCAACACTTTTTTATGGAGGTGTTTTTAATTTGAATGTCAGAGGATTATTTATAATAGCTATCTAAATATGGCAATTCTACAATTGTTTAAAATAAGATATTATTTTTACAATTGACCCTTTAAAAATCTTCAAGCAACCAATCCATCAGTGGTGGGTGAACTAAGTGAGGTTTATGTAAGTCTCCCACTTCCAACTGCTCCCAGCTGACTTTTAAGAGTGTGTTTTGGGGTTTTCAGTTTGAAAGCTCTCACTTCTAACCTAAGTAATCCTAATAATGCAATTCATTTCTAGGCTATTATGGAGGTCAAAACTCCTTTCAACAATTCCATTGTCTTTCCTAGTGTCAAAGCCCCAACATGGGCCTTTTAGCTAGTTGGAAGCAAAAGCTTCCTCATAGAATTATGACTTCCAAAAAATCTGATATCCTCTGGTCAAAATGATTTCACCCATGAATTATATGGGGTGTTGAGAATATTGGTGATGTCAACACCAATGAAACTTCAAGAATCAGATATTCCTCCTGAACAGGGTGGGTGTGGGCACCATTGAGGAGGTGTTGACACCACCATTGAAGCTGGCACGTCCAGAAAGCAAATCATCTTGCAAATCTTCTTAGGCTGCATTTGGAACGGATGTTGGGGAGAGATTTTGGAGATTCCAATCATTAAAATCTCTATTCTCTCAAAATTATTTTCAAATGTCTCGGTGTCCCATCAACTTTAACTTCATTCGAATTTCGAAGTTTAGAGAGATAGGAAGAAAGGGGAGAAGATTTTAAAATCTCCAAAAACTGCCTCAGGGTAGCTTCCTGTCTCTCCAAAGGATTAAAAAACAATCTCCACACACTCAATCCTTTTCAAATGTGCCCTTAGTCCCGCTTTATTTTGAGATTAAAGATAATCAGATTAAATTTAAGTGAATTTACTTTATCCACTTTTATTCCTTTTTGCTTTGGCACGACACCAGATTAAATTATCTCACGTATGGAAGTGGAATGGGTTAATCCGACTTAAGTCAGATTAAGTCACTTTTAAAGGGATTGTGTAAATTTGCTCTCGTCAAATTAAAATGACTTAAGTTTAGACTAAAAAATTGAGGGATAATCCTGAGATAAGTGATAAACAAAGCGGGGCTTAGGGTGGAGACAACAGTTGCGTTGCTGCAGGGTCCAACCTGATTAAGGGTGTAGGCACTACCTGGAAGGGTGCCAACACACCACTGGCCAAGATTTCAAACATTGCTTTCATCGTGTCTTTGGAGGTATTGTTCTTGATGTATGCATGAACAACGGTTAATTTAGGGTTTCTTGAGCACTATAAATAGTGGACTTCTACGAGTTTCTTGTTTCTCCTTTTGTACATGCAGAAGAAGAAGTTCTTATCCTTTGAAGTCTTATCAGAGATCTATGACTCGACGGGATTTAATTGGCACGTCGTTTGCTAGTCATTTGTGATTTAGTTTTTTTGGTCTTATTGTTCACTATATTTAGACTTCAAAACATTGTTATCAGAATCGAACCGGTGCTTGAACCGGTCAATGAGCTGGTTCAGTTTGAACTGATTAGACCGTTCAATCGAACCGGTTTGAATCGTGACATCATCATAATATTGATACATAGTTCGACCCAATTTTATAACCCAAAATAATAAGAAATAAGGTGTAATGATCAAAATAAAAAAAATACATCTATAATTATTAGTCATAATTATGTAATTATACAAGTAAAAAAAATAACAACATGGTTAAATAAACTGACCTTAAAATTTTGTAATATTCTATTGGTCTTCACTCTTCACAATTGACATCTATGCTCATTTAAAATTTTAAACTTCAAATATATTTAAAATAAAATGATAAATAATAACAAGATACTTTTGTTCACACATAAATATTATTTTGAATATATAAATATTTTTACGTTTATTTTTTTTATATTAAAGGGGAATCAGGTTGGATCGGTTCGGACCGGTTCACCGGTCGAACTGCGGTTCGTCCGGTTCTTCAACATTAGACCGACCGGCCTTAATCGAATCGATTTCTGGACCGGTTCATGGATCGCGGTCGACTGATAACATTGCTTCAGAGTGTGTGTTGTAGCTCTTTATTGAACTTTGCTTGTGTGCGGCGGACTCGTGCATATCTAGGTTTGTTTCTGACATAGTGAAATACCCAAAAATACTATTGAAGAGTGGACGTACGTAGGTCATGGGTATGTTCGAATCATTATAAAAATTAGAGTTATGCTTAATACACATTCGGACTAATTACGTACTCATGATATGCACTAAGTAAATAATTTTTTTAAAAAAATTATGACGTGTGACCACGTTCCTCTAACTTATCGTACAAGATACATCTCCATTTGATAGTTCAAAAAAATCTAAAACAAAAAGGGCCAACTAAAAAAAAATTTGTCCCCAACATTGTTCATTAAATTTGATTTTTTATTTTCAAATTATTTTAAATCGATGGGGATGTGATTTATACGGTAAGTTAAGAGACGTGAGCCCCACGTCGTAGAAGGTTTTCAAAAAAATTAGTTTGTTTAGCGGACAATACCATGGGTGCCCAGAGTGTGCACTAAACATTTTTCTAAAAATTAATCATGTGCCTCTTATGTGATTGGTGAATTGTCTCTCACCTCCTTTCTTTCTCGTGCTTAATTTATTCGTGGAACATATTTTTTAAAAATCCAATGCACACCCCCCTCGAGTTCTTCGTAGCTTGGGCCAACACTTCGAGTTTGCATCAAGTATTTACAAAAACAAACAACTTCATGGGCTACCCCTGCTCAAATAAGGTTTAATTGTTAAGAGTAGTTTGGCTGCACATCTCGGTGTGCAGTTGGCATACACACTGCATATAACTGTTGTCTTGTAGGTTGATGGGACACATGGTGAGACCATAAATGTGTGTGTGATCAGTAGGCCTTTTGTGTGCTCACCCTCCCCTCCATTGAGTCGCACTAGCATGGCCGAGTGGGCAGCCCCTCTGCAACACTTTGTTGCAACCTTAAAATTAATAGCAAAAAGAGAAGGAAGGCAGGCAGGCAGGCATAGGTACGTACGTAGTTTATCCTCTCTCCGTTCACTCGTGCATGGAGCAACACTAGCTAGCTGGCCACAGAGAAGAAGCTAGACAAGCTATATACGATATCCCTTCATGGATGAGCTGCTGCGTGCATGCCTTCCCCGCTGCTCCGGCCGGCAGCTGCTTCTTCCCGGCGATCACTACGTTTGATCTTCTCGTCTTCCTGTTGGATGATGGCTGAAGCCGAGGCGTAGTAGGCGGCGCAGAAGAGCCCGTGGACGAAGGAGAAGATCCCCCCGATGGACATGTAGTTATGGTTTGCCAGCCCGCATGAGACCCTGGAGGACTTGGAGGAGTTGGGTATCGCACCCATCAGCAGCAGCGAGACTCCCACCATGGCAACGAGCCTGCTCCACAGCACTTGGCAGCTCAATAAATTCTTTGTACAATTTATGTCAAAGAAAACAAAAGGGAAGGGAAAGAAATAAGGGAAAGTGAAGAAAACCAGAAGCCTGATCAGAGATTAATTCACGGGGTAGCTAGAGGCCGGATTGATCTAATTAATGTTTGTGATCGATTCTCACGTGAATCAGTCAAAGACCGATCTGAGTTATGAGTCATTTGAAGGGATCGGAACTAGAAAAGGTGATCGATTTTGGTTTTCTTACTTATCAAATCTTATGGAACCATTGTTCCACACCCCACCCCCCACCAAAGAATTGAATAAATAAATATTTTGTTTCTAATGTCTTAGGGATGAGCTTTCTAGCAAACTCATGGCAAACATTGTGGTTTGGATTGCTGCCATAGCTTTTGGAGTGTTTGGGAATGATTCAGATTGGATTCTGAGACTAGGCTTTAGTAGAACCAAGTAAAGGACAAAAGTCTTTTAGGCCCTGTTTGAAAATCAAGTAGGTCTAACCCGGGAAGTGGTGTACCGTGTATCCACCGGTGACTGCAAAAACAGGCTTTGATAATCACGGGCCTAACGGGGTCGAATAGATCATTTTGACCTTCTTTTGGCCGAAGAAGGTAGAATACCGATTCAACTTGGAGGGTCGAATACGCCATCCGCCCCGATATGTCATCTTACTTTGTTTTGACCGATTATCAAACAGGCTCTTAAAAGAGGAGAAAACTTTGCTTGCAAAGCTTAAGGGCCGCCATGGATTCAAGAAGGAGATGTGCCTACTGGTCTATGTCCCCATCTACCACAGAAAAAAAAAGAGATGTAATCTTGAGTTGTGCAAAGATTAGTGGAATATTATTGGGAAACATCAGCAAATGCCACACCACCCTGTATAAGCAAGAAAAGATTCTGCATAACTTTGAGAGATCAATTAGGGTTTTCACTGCTTACCACGAGAGAATAAGTGTTGCTGCAGCCAAAAGCTTGTTGGGGGACGACTTGTCGAGCTCCTCTTTAGAACAGATGCAGTGGCACCCACCAAGCAGGTTGGCAACCACGTGAGCAAACCCTAGCATCACGGCTGCTGCAAGCCCCAGCTTGTATGCTAGGTAGCTTGGCTCTTTGCACTCAAATATCAGCAACTTCAAATGCATACTCTGATGAAAAAGGGCCACAAAAAATTGAAAAGAAAGAATAATCAGAAGAAACAAACATATATATGCATATATGTATGGTGACATTCATGAAACTAGCTAGACAAAATGAAAGATAAAGAGGAGCCATGCATGCAGTATCACCTTGTTCTGAGAGATTTGAGCTTCAATTCCCAGTATCCCGGCCACCATGTCCACGATCACGATGAGGACGCAGACAAGGGCACCTTCTACCCTCGCCATCTATGGGTGGGTGGGAAGAGGAAGGAGAGAACCCCCTTTTGTAATGGAATATTGGGTGCAGTCTTGATGTGAGAACACCCATAAAGTAGTTAAAAGAAGCACCGCACAGCACTTGTCTGAATGAACTCTGGTCATTTACAGCTAAAGACTTGCTGTGATAAAGAAGATGCTTTGAAAGTTCTTGAGTTTTCCTTCCCCTTCTTTATACTTGCATACTCAAGCTAATATGTAATTACATAAATGTCTCTGCACACAATATACTCGCAGATATAACCCTTCTGGGTGAGGAACATGAGTATAATATGCCACCTGATCATGTCAGCCTAATTAACCATGCTTTTTTGCAAAAATCCCTTCAAAAAATATGTCCCTTACAGAGGGATGATCCAATTTTGGTTGAAGCGTTTCCTCAACCATGCATATCGTTAAGGAAATTTCAAGTGGGGGCAGCAGTGCAAACTTGAGGATCATATGAGAAGGGTTTGGATTAATGGTGTTGATGCAAATTAAGCTTATTGAGGGCAGCTAGCTAGCTATGTCAAAACCCTCATCATCTCTCTTCTTTTACACTTGCTTTTCTTGGATTCCTTCCCATGGGGGAAGATGGAAAGTGTGTGGCATGAGTGAACCCCCCATCAAAGGCGTTGCCACGCAGAGATCTGAGGTGGCTGGTAAAATTATAAGCAGGAATCTGGTTGTGGAAAGAAGGCATTTCTGAACAGAAAAAGACGGACCATGCATGCCTCTGTGCAGTGGAAGTCAAAGTCGTTGGCGGGCCCCGCCGCCCCGCGTTAAATCGCCGTCTCCTTTTCCGTGGGTCCCACCTTCAAAGTTGGATTCTGTTTGGGTTTGCCAAGTGTGCACAGAAGCTCGTCTGATCACTGATTGGAACAAGTTCCTCGGCAAAGGAGAACACCTGCATTAGGTTGAGTAATTTCTAGGAGACATCTTCTAAGTTATTAGTGCCGGGGTGTCATTAATAATGGGCTGAGCCAACTTTAGACCCACAGTGTTTGGCATCCTTGAGCGGATCATAAAGACTGGTGGGTTGAAAAGCCGATTGTTTTGATAGAGGGGTTGGGTTTAGGGATAAGATTTTAGTGTGCATGGCTAGTTATGGATAAATTAATAGAAACACCATCGCATAGGTATATTATTTAGGATTAAGATCTCAGTGTGGTGAGCTAAGGATAAATGTCCTTACCATGGTTTGCCGACTCATAATGTATGGGTGCAAGTTGGGTGTCGGATCGATCTAGGGTCAATCGGTCTCTAGATATGTCGATCCCCTACAATCTGCTATCGGATCTTGCGGATCGCATACGTATCTTGAACCATATCGCACGATCCGGTGTGACATGCACCCGATATGCACAATCCGATATAGCATTCACCATTTCTACCTTCTCATTGTGCGACCGAGAAGCTAGGGTTCGTCGCGTTTGCGGGCGGCGGGGGTTACCCCATTTTTGACGATCTGCAGCGGCCGATTCAACCAAAGGGATGTTTTTTTTATATTTACTTCATGGATTCCGATCTAGATAGCCCTATATCTCTTGATCTTCTTTCTTATTTACTTCCCTTAGTTTGAATCCGACAATTTCAGATGACATATTCACTTTAAATTTTTGTTTGATTTAATATTTTTGGCTCGATTCCACAAACTAGGTCACGAATTGGGCACTCAAAAGTCTTCATTTGATAGTTTCTCTATTCTTCCAACATTTTAGGTGATGGAATTCGGCCGATTTTAAGTTGCGTTTGGAACGGGCGCTGGCCGTGAAGGTTTTTTCAAAATCCCTAGAGTGAGAGGAAGTTGCCCTGAGGTAACTTTTGGAGGTTTTAAAATCTCCTCCTCTTTATCTTTCTCTCTCTCTCTCTCTAAATCTTAAAGTCGGCATACAATAATAGCTGACGAGACAAGACATTTGAAAATAATTTTGAGAGGGTGAAAATTTCAATCATTAGAATCTCCAAAATCTCTCCCCAATGTCCGGTCCAAACACAGTCTTGGGGTAGCATGTATATAGATGGGACTGGCTAATTTGAGGGCCAGCTAGGGTTTCCTTTCGTTTGTAGGAGGTGAGGGTGTCTGTTTCGGACGAGCTCAAGTGATCGATTCATGAAGATTTTCATTTCTGGCGACGGATTGGGCATTAATTTAAACGTTAAATACGTTTGAGTTGGTTTCAGCCAAACAAATTAAGGGATCGGATCATCAGATTTGAGGGGCATCACATCCGTTTCCAGGCAACCAATTCCAGGTGACCCGAAGGGCAATTGTTTCCTTTAATTTACTCAGAATCGGAAATCAGCCCAAGATATATATGTTCAAATCTTATTCGAATGTGTTATGTTACAATATGAAGTTGGAGCGTGTTAAAAGTTTACCTCAATCCGTTCAATGAGATGCACCCCTTAATTCATGATCATGCATGCATGTGTTTGTACACATATTGTGGTTCGTAAACTTGTAAGCATTCCCAAACGACATAATCGATAAAATAAAAATAGGGATTATTACATGAAAATCATTGTTCGAGGTGATTTATAATAAAATTATTCTAAAAAATATATTAACAGACATATTATTGGATTAATTCAAATAGTATATAAATGTCATTTAAGTACGACTTGTTTGTAAGTTTTTGACCAAAAAAAAAGACATGCAAATAAATATGATATTGTTACACAATTCAAAGTTACATTCTGATATGACTGTAGTTAGTACATTTCTAAAAAATATTTTTTTTATAAATTCACCTCTAACAATAATTTTCATACAAAAAACTCGTGAAAATAATAACATTCAATTACAATGGTATCTCCTCATTGTTAATCTTTTTTTAAGAGAGTAAATAATTATTATCGAACATGTAAGCAAATGATGACCTTATCAACGAGTTTTTTAAGAGTTTGTCATGGTGAATTAATATCGAAGCTTTGTTGTTACATATATATTAATCCATGCCCCACCCCCATAAATGAGAAATTTGTGAAGGCAGTAATTAACAATGCAACTAATAGTAAATATTTTATTGCATCACACGAGAGACATGGATTGTGAGTAAATTGATTTGCACTGCCAACTTCTTCTTTCATTGCCCTCCACTGGTCTGTCAATTCCCTTCTTACACTTCAAGTGTGTGCAGGATATAGTGTGATGTCCAAGGAGCCTTCTTGCTTTGCTCACTGGATTAATCAACATGTCCTAACTTGGTCTGATTTTTCCTAACAACAGATTCCATATTTAGATTGGATATGGATAGATGACTAGATCTCAAAGGCTCTGGCTAAATGTTCAATGTTACTAGAAGTTTGGGAGTTAGAGAGTTTGGATCGTTTGCATGGACTCAAAGAGCAACACTCGACTTTGGCCCAATTGGAACTGGGTAGGGGTTTCTTTCTTTCTTTTGTTTGTTTAGGGGGTGGTGTGGGGAGGGGTCACCTAAGGTTGAACCTGGGGTGGTTAGGGTTTTTTTTTTTGGGGGGGGGGTTAACGAAACCTGGCACAACTAGCAAACTTCGAGTTCACATCTCTCAAGAATTAAATGTGAGCTAAGTAAACCCTCTCACCTCGCCCCTCACCCTCAATGAAGAGTCAAACTCGGGATGACCTCCCTGTCACGAGACAATGTTCTTTACCGTTCAATTCACTCGGGTCCAGTGGGGTGGTTAGGGTTTTCTATATTTATCTGAACTTTTCTAATTCTGACTTTTCTGGCAACGATGTGATATTATTCCGACTTTCCTAATTCTGATTGCTGATACTTAATTTTCATTATGATTAGCTTTCTCTGATCGGAGATAATAATAAACAAAGCTATACGGATATATTTACTTTATATGTTTAAATATGTATAATGCATACATATAATTATGTTATGAAATTAAATCATTCCTTATATTTTTCACATTATCATAGGGATGATTCAAATAAAAAATGTCTCACTTTTGCCATCGTTGACATGTCATGTGAAGAGTCAATATTGAAGGTTTCGTATATGACATTATCATAAACATTTGTCTTTATTTTCTAAATAATTTTCAAAGACAACTATAGTCCACATTTGGCACCCAGTGAGTAACCCTTAACAATAGTCCACGGTGCTCACCATTTGATTCTTCGGAGTCAAATTAAAAGCTTATCAAAACAACGACATACTGGAATGCACAAACTACAAATTGGTTTCACATTTGAGAAATGCTTTGCGCACTAAATCTGGTGCATTAAATCCCGGTGTACAAAGTCATGTCAAAATATAATTTTTATTCTCATTGATCTAAAAAAAGATGAAAAGATCATTTCTACATAGAAATGACATCTCGCGTCAGAATGATACGGTCTATTTTTTCAAGCATCAAAGGCGGAACGCACCTGGTGGAAAAATATATGAACGAAATATTTTGTAGAAGAATGAAATATTTTATATTTGAGTGAAATATTTTATTATAAGAATGAAATATTTTGTTTAAATTCAAAAATAAACCAATGAAATATTTTATACAAATAAAATATTTTATTGCACGAACGAAATATTTGTTATCGAGATAAAACACAACAGAAATGAAACATTTTGTTATACGAACGAAACATTTGTTATAAGGATAAAGCATTACAAAATAAATATTTTTTTATAAAAATAAAATCTAACAAAATATTTCAATTTTATATCAAATATTTCGTTCATGTAATAAAATATTTCATTTTTCTACATAATATTTTAATCATGTGTTTTCTCATCGAATGCGCTTCGTCTTTAATAAGTAAAAAATGGGCCGTACCATTATGACGAGGGTTATCTTTTTTGCATAGAAATAGTCTTTTTATTTTTTTTTTGAGCCAACGAGAACAAATAATGTTATAAGTTTGACGTGACTTTGTGCAGAAAACATTACTCTTCTCATTTTGTTTCAAAACATTACAGCCTTTTCTTTCCAATTCAATTTCTACCATTACACTGCATAAATCTGTAAAAAAAAAGAATAATAAGCACACAAAGGAAAGAAAGATCTGAATGACGAGACACCCATAAAAATCACTCCAATGAGGTACAGGATCGAGGCTTATGAGACATGCCCATGAAAGAAAGAAAGGATGCCCTCTTAACCCCGACGTTCTTAAGAAGTAAAATACACAGATTATATATGCACAACAGAGGAATCTGATACATATAAGATGGCGATCAGTGTCGGCTACTGAGCACCCAATCTGTTTCACATGCACCCACCCACCTCTGAACTCCTCAGCTCTGAATTACGTACGATTCTTCTCTCAGCAGGGGAGCTTGAAGCCCATGTACAGCCCGTCGACGTAGTCCCTCCAGACGTCGATGGCTCCGAAACAGGTCATGGAGACGGTGCTCAGGAACATCACCGTGCTCACCGAGAAGATGATGAGGGACGCCCGGCCGAACCTCCCCACTGCCCTCTGGATCATGATCAGCCCCACCAGGGAGGCCGCGAAGCAGCCGGCGGCCAGGCCCAGCGCCGGCTTCACGCCCTTCATCCCCAGCATCAGGTACTGCACCGACGACATGGACGACGAGAAGAGCACCATGAAGGAGGAAGTCGCCGCTGTCACCTGCAGACCGTCCATGCACACGAAGGCTCCGTTAGAAATCTATGTATGTTAATTACAGGGCATGATGTGATGAGTATTTTGTACCTGTGGGTGTACCCCAAGCTGAAGGAGAACAGGGTTCATAAGAAGGCCCCCACCAATGCCGAATAGCCCACCGAGCACACCTGACAGCAGTGCTGCCCCCGGGAAAATGATCTTGGGCAAGCTTTCAGCCGCTGTTCTTCTTGCTGAGGAATCCTGAACGAAAGAAGGTTGGCAGTGTCAGGCAGTGTTATCTATATGGGTCACTGGGGTATCTAAGAAAATAATGGGAGAGGAAGGTGAAAGTATCAGAAGTTTCCCATCAAGCTGACCTTTAGAAGTTCCTGCTGGAGGCTGTACAGAATGAAGGCGGTGAAAAGCAGGGCAAGGGGGACCTGGGACATGGTGATGAGCCAATATCCCACTCCACATCTCCTTACGCTTACCACACTCTGCAGAATGACAGTACTGGAGGTTAGTTTATCCTAACCTATTATCAAAGTGACCCTAGAGATGCATTGTCCAATGAGTAGTAGCATAGAGGAATGAACATTGTCCGTCTCAGTTGAATAGTGATGGAGAGTAATGAACAGTGCCTCCCCTTCCTCTTCAGGCCTTCCCCCGCCTCCTTCCGTTGCCTCTACAGTTGCCTCCCCCTCCTCTCTCTGTTGCGACCCCCCTTCCTCTCTATGTGGCCTCTACCGTGACCTCCCCCTCCTTCCTATGTCCCGACGGCCGCCATGTCAGTGGCCACGTACGGACCCGGCGTTAATTTATCAAGTATGATACTGGTTGGTTAACTCACACCGATATATATGACACGATTCAGTGAACACTGGTTGTGCACGTGAGAGAGAAGATCTATTTGTGAATTCATGGAGAATTTAGTGCCATAAGTGACATGGTCCATGGAGATATAAATAAAGATATAACATAACTAATTTAAGTCTAATAGAATAAACTGATTAACCAATTTAATTGTACAATTAATTAATATATTTGTTTCATTGTATCATCCATCAAGTTTCAAATTAATTATATTATTCAAAACATGTAATAGCAAAAAAACAGAACAAGTTCATTCTAAATATAATCTTGATATTAATTAATGTGATACACCACTTTTGGAGCGATTTGGGTCCCCCAATGTTATTACGTGCAGGTTTGTGATGAACTGAAAGCGACCCCTGAGGCGTATAGTGTTTCATTTAAACGAGCCAACCAAGTGTCTGGAAGCGTTAAGAAATTAATTGCTACTAATGAGAGATTGTTAGAAAAACTCAGATTTGAATTCCCCTTATCACGAAGAATATGTAAATACCTACTCATTGAGCTACCCAACAAGAAATTAAGTATGTTTTCTTTCATCAACAGTATTTTCTTTCATCAACAGTATAAATAAGAAAAAAAATTTGTACATGTGAAAGTAAAGTGTGCAACATGGAAGAACTTGTATAAACTAAAATTATGAAGTATAAGCTGTAGAATGCTTATAATAATATGAAGAACACAGTGTATATGTAGAATGGAAGTGTTCAAGTCCGTACCAAAGAGTGTAAAATCAGGGAAACAGGGTATGGGGATGGAGTGAGCAATCTGATGTTGAGACAAAGCGGCTAGTCCGAACATGAATGAAGGCATTTCTAGAATACATTGAATCCAAACATGCTTCTGTAAAGTTTTTTAGAACTTATATTATGAAAATTTCACTGCCATATTGTGGGTGAGTTCGTATATATAAAACAAGTGGTAGGAAAAGTTCTCATCCTTGCCCTCCTACAATATATATTCTTTTGTTCCCCTCCAATATAGAAGAACAGGGCCATCTCCCAGAGGAAGCACAAGAGATGAGCTTGGGAAAAAGAAGGGTTGTTTGATTTGATGTGAAAAAATGTGATTTTTTTTTGTGCAATCATGGGTTTAGAAAATCAGATTTTATTTTTATAGCCGTATCTTGTCAAGGACAAAAATCGGTGAAGTTTTCAGTATTTTGCATCAACCCAAACAAATAGGGATAAAAAATTCTATATTTTACATCAATCCAAACAATCAGAATGCGGAGAATCTGAGTTTGGCACCAATTCCAACAATTCTAATAAGAAGAAGCACATGCAAAGAAAAGATTTTTAAGACATGAAGAAGGCTGACCTTTCCATCCTTGTCTCCCCTGAGAAACTGCAGCAGGAAGAAGGCCACCCAGATCACCAGCAGCATCCCCGTCTTCTTCAATGGCGTCCCCCTCCCCCTCCCCCCTCCATCACTACCAAGAAGAGGCTCCCGGATGCCCTTCCCACCACCTTCCACGTCCACGGCCTGCTTCTCCTCCCCTTCCTTCCCAGCCTCCAACTTGCAGGAGCGCCCCTTCTTGGCCTCCGACTCCCCCTTCCAGCACGCCACCCCCGCCCTGCAGGTCTTAAAGGTGGACCACGCCAGCAGCATCACGAACAGCAGCGTCACCAGCCACTCGGGGAACACGACGTTGCAGACGACGCCGGCGGTCACCCCCAGCAGCATGCACGGCTCCGACAGCAGCGCGATGTCGTAGTCGATGGGCGACCGCCGCCGCCCGCCGAACCCGCCCTTGAAGCACACGTTGTAGAGGACGTTGGAGATGGCGCCCCCGGTGACCATGAAGGCCGAGAAGGTGGTGGCGGTCTTCAGTCCCAGCCCCGCCACCAGGTTCAGGATGGGGAGGAAGAGGGCGCCGCCGCCGACGCCGCCGGCGCTGGAGATGGAGGCCGAGGCGAGGCAGAGCACCGCCGCCGTGATGGTGTGGAGGTCCAGCTTGAGCTCCTTCTCTTGGGATGCCCTCAGGTGCTCCCTCCATTGGAGGACCCTGTTCAGGATGTGGTCCGGGGTAGTGTGGGGTTGGTGGGGGATGGCCTCCCATGCACTGCTCAGGTGGGAGAAGCTGGCCAAGGAAAGTAGTAGTAGTAACCATGCCTGAGAAGCGAAGCTGCTGCTCATTCTCTAGTCTGGTGGCCTCCTCTTCTCTCAATTTCTGGAGTGATGGCATGCAAGGATGATGGCAGGCAAGGAGTTTGTTCCTATGCCCTCCCTTTATAACAATTAACAAGAGACCCCAAATAGGTTGCATGCACTAAGGCAAGCAAGATGCTGTCTTTGTTTGTCTTCTTTATTTTAATTTTTCTTCTCTTCCAGTGAAAGGAGACTTAAAATGTAGAAGAACCCAATTCAAACTTGTCTTAACCAATTAACCACGCACAGTACTGTGCAGTGATTGAACCATGGGAGGCAGATCCCTCTCTCTCAAAATCTTAGTACTCAAGAGTACATGCCATGGGAGATTTCTGACACACTTCTTCGACGGCGTCCTAGGTAAAAGCAGCATGTTTTGTCACGATGAGGGCATATCTCAGTCTTGTTCTTCACATTCTTTTAGACTTGTGAGCTTCAAACTTGTCATCCAGCTCTCCCTTCCTGTAGTTCCCAAATTGATATCTTCCATCCGCACATCCACACTCTCGATCGTCCTCCCCTTCCCGAGTCTATTCGGGTGCACCCAGTTCCTGGAAATTAACCACCAGGGGACAGATGACGGTATGTATCCAAGAGGGGCCGGCCTATACGTGCTGGGGAGGCAGGCGGCCAGGGAGTTCCACTGCCGTGTGGTACTTGCTATGCTCCAAACTGTCCCCAGTGATCGTTAGGGGTATCTGAGGGAGGTGGCATATGGGAAGGCAGCAGGTAGGTCGAATTAGGAGTTGTCACTGTCATCAGTGGCGACCGGAGATCATCTGTCCTAGGGGGCACAGCTGATATGTGCCATGACGCACTACGCATGCAGCCCCAGAATTTGGACGTTATCCTCCGAACCCCGCCGTTGAGATAGTAAGATCTCGCGGCGTTGGTGGTAATTAAGCTGTCCCAAAACAGTGATATGCACGGGGCCTTGGCCTGTTCACTCCTCTACACCCGACCTGACCCAGATTGAATTTTTTTAGAGCGAGTCGGCCAGGTCGGAAAATCCTGAATTGTAATTTTTCATGTGTACATATTACTATATTAATACAAAATCTCACAATTTACACATGTATTTAAGGGAAAATTATATGTATACCCTTAAGCTTCAAGAATTATCATTATATTCTTATCATTATGATATTTATCTCTATAACCCTCAAATATTTAAGATGGACACTGTAACGCCCGGCAAATTAGTAAGAATAAAATAGGAGTAATTACCTATATTATAGAAACAGAAAAGATAATTATGAATCATGTAAATCTTTATGAAGAATAAAATGAAATCTTCTTGTTAAAGAAAAAAAATTAAAAAATAAATAAAATAGGGTCATCATATAAATAAATGGCGACGGGAAGATTCAAAGACAATTGGATATTAAATTATGTCATCTAAATTTTACTAAGAAATCATTAGTAATATTTAAGATTTGAAAATAAAACTTGGGTATTTGTCTTTAGAATAAATCCCATAAAATATGGTGAGCTAAAATAAAAACTTTCACCAGATTAAACCTATCTCTGATACTCGAGATGACGATAAAATTAATAAGGTAGATATATAAATGAGATTAATAACAATAATATATATAAATATATCTGAAAGTCTAATTTAAATCTGAAATTTAGTAAATGATTAACAATGGGCTTGAAACTATTTTATTAGCTAACAAATGAGCTAAAATTAAGGCCACCTAGAATAATGGGTTGGAATTGGCTCAGGCCTTAATAACAATAATAATAATAAAGTCAATTTATGCTAGACGTATAAGCCCAATTTGTTAGTGGGCCTTGTTGAAATTTGAACTGATAAGGCCCTTATAAATTCTAACATAAGTTACATAACTAAAAGGATTCCAATACCCCTTTACGTTAAACCCAAATTTAAAAATTAAGCCCACAAGATGGCCCTTTAACATTCATCTAATAAGATCTTGTAATTTCCCCTTTCCAGTTGATCCCAATTAATGTATACGCTTAGTAAATAGGCTAACAAAACTAAATCTAATGCAATGATGAATGTGCTCCTATGATAACATATACCCATATATTAAAAGGTCAATTACGTTACAGTCCAATTTAATAGGCAAGAAATCATAATGGGTTCTATTCAATACAAGGAAAATCGTATAAACCCAACACTAGCACTAAAACCATTAAATGGGCCTTTTAAAAACAACAACCCCTTTACGTAATAACACGTGAGCCATAGGCCTTAATGGGCCTTATTGACAAAACTAATACCAACTAGTTAAACTCGCGTGCTCTGTTCTAAGGGTTGACCTATGCATAGTAGGAAATGCGGTGTTAAATGAGGTAGGGTCTGATTAAAATAGGGAAAGATTGGAGGTCGATCGGACTAAACTTCTTGATAAGATTCGGAGAAAGGAAACACTATAAAAATCACCCCCTGCGATGGCAGGAGCATCTGTTGCTGCTACTAATTGTGCCCTACTGCTCGTGGGTCTTCTCCTCCTCCTCGGCTGAACGTTGGTGCTACTACCATAGGTTGTAGAAAGACCTGCAGGGCGTTGCCTTCTTCCTGATCGTCGTCCTCTTCCTCCTCTGTCTGCTTTGTTTTCCTTCTCCCACACACATAAAAAAAGGTAGGTGTTCTCTCCCAAGTAAAAAAATCGTTAGTAATAAAATCTCGCATGATCATCTGCATGTTCTTGGTAGTTTTATGTAGGTTACCCCAAAAACTAAGTAAAAGATGATCCATGTTGCATGCATGATTTCCTGTTACGGTTTGAAATTATGTTTCACGTGAAGTTAACACATGACTAAAAAATTTATAACCATGAAATCATAAATCAAAATTTTTGGATAAACATATTTATGAAATCTTCATATTTGTCTCCTATTTTTCATATATTTAGACCCACGAAAGATTTCATATTTAAAAAGAGATATTGTCATGGGTTAAAATGTCGTACCATCTTTGAAGATTTTTATCTTTTAAACCAGGTAAAATAAAATTATGATATTTCAAGATTAAAGACCTTCTATTTTTCTCTTATTTATCATATAATTCATTTTGTCAAATTCCTCTTAAATAATAAGTGACACTATTCACTCTAAATGAACATTAATGTGTTGAATGAATGGTAATTGTGGCTTTTGATCACATCTCCACGGTGGGATGCAATCTCACCTTTTTAGAAGGTCCACCTAACCTATGTATAGACCTATTTATCTTTATGCCTTATGTATTCTTTTCCCTTGTTCTCTTTAGTCTTTAAAAACCCTCACCTCTATCATTAATCTCTCAATATATATATATATATATATATATAATAAAATATAAATATTAAATGCATGTTCATACCCATAACACCAATTAAAATAAGCATCCTTTTAAGATATGTTATTTTTCTAAGACTTTTAAATTATATGGAAATAAATATGAATTGACGTCTTTACAAAGAGAAGCGTATTATTGGAAATTCCTTAAAAAATAAAATATGATAATGATAAATGACGAATTAACGCCCAAATGCATTGACACTATTTTAAGAACTGGCGTCTCGTTATACGGGCGTCAATTAATATCGTTTTATTTAATTATGAGAAATGTTAGAATTGATGCTCTCTAAGGAGACGCTAATTTTTAAAATTAACGCCTGCTTGCATAGACGCGATTTTGCTATCTCTCAGGTTTTATATGATTTATCGCAAGGTCATCTTTGTCCAAAGTTCTGTCCTTGAATTTCTTAAATTATGTGAATCTACCTTAATGTTCCTACAATGGCTTAGTCCTTGGAATTCCTTTGGTCATTATACATGATATGGATATTGTCTGGAAATTATATGGGGCTATGGGTCCAAATTTGACATTCAATGCTAGAACGTTACTTGATAGAGGCCCAGATCTGGTCCCAGGGGCGAGGCAAAGCCCAGACATATACCGGTACTATGAATGATCGGGTGTGGCATTGCACCAATGATAAGCAAGATTTGATCTAGACAATTCTAATATGATATGATATGTTCTTCACTTGATCATCATCATCATCATCATCATCATCATCATCATCATCATCATCATCATCATCATAGCCTTATCCCAATTATTTGGGATCGGCTACATGAATCCTGTTTCGCCAAAGATTTTTATCAAATGGAATATTCATATTTAAACCTAAGAAACTAATGTCCTTCTTAATAACATCGCACCATCTCATTTTAGGCCTTCCTCGAGCTCTTTTACTAGCATCCACTAAGATTCGGTCACATCTTTTAACCGACACTGAGTTAAGGCGATGAAACATATGTCCAAATCACCAGAGTCTATTTTCTCTCATTTTACTATCAATTGGGGCTATCCCTAAGTTCTTACGGATACGCTCATTCCTAATCTTGTCTTTCTTAGTCTTGCCACACATCCATCTCAACATCCTCATCTCTGCTACACACATTTTGTGGATGTGTTCCTTTCGTACTGCCCAACACTCGGTACCATATAACAAAGCAGGTCTCATAGCCGTTCTATAAAACCTCCCTTTGCGTTTCACATACATAAGACGATCATAAAGGACTCCTGATGCACTTCTCTATCTTAACCAGTCTGCCTTAATCCTATGTGTAACGTCATCATAAATCTCCTCATTCTCTTATATGATAGACCCTAAGTATCAAAAACTACTACTCTTCGGAATGTTATGTCTATCAATTAGAACCATATCTTTCTGAACCACTCTCACATTACTAAAATTACAATGCATAAGCTCTGACTTACTCCTACTAATTTTAAAACCTTTAGACTTCAAGGCAAGTATCCAATGCTCTAACTTAACATTTAAAGTATCAATACTCTCATCAATTAAAATAATATCATCTGCAAATAGCATACACCAACGGATATCCTCATACAATTGTTTAGTTACTTCATCCATAATTAAGGCAAAGAGATACGGACTTAGTGCAGAACCTTGATGCAAATCTATAGAAACGGGAAATTCACCAGTCTCCCCAGCAATAGTTTGAACACTAGTAATAGCACTGTCGTACATATCCTTAATCAAATCAACATATCCTTGAGAGATTCTTTTCTTTCTTAATGTCCACCAAATCAATTCTCTCGGTACTCGATCATATGCCTTCTCTAAATCAAGAAAAACTATATACAAATCTTTTTTCATCTCTTTATACTTCTCCATTAGTTGCCGTAGTAAGAAAATAACTTCTGTAGTAGATCTATTCGATATAAAATCAAACTGATTTTCTAATACATTAGTCATACATCGGAGGTGTTTTCAATTACTCTTTTCTAAAGTTTCATAGTATGAGTCATAAGCTTAATTCCATGATAATTATTACAACTTTGAATATCTTCTTTGTTTTTATAGAAAGGAACTACAACACTTTTTCTCCAAACGTCTGGCATTCTCCGTTCCTTTAAAATTTTATTAAAAAATTTAGTTAGCCATTGAATACCAATATCCCCTAGGCCTTTCTATACTTCAATAGGTATGCCATCTAGTCCTAAAGCTTTACCCACTTTCATTTTCCTCAAAGCATCCTCCACTTCTGACATCTTAATACGCCTAAAATATTGATATTTGTCAAATATTGTGGACTCTTGGGTACCTTCTAAAGATAAATCCTTGACGCAATCTCCATTAAGTAACTTCTGAAAATAGCTATGCCACCTCCCTTTAATCTCAAGATCCTTAGTTAAAACCCTTTGATCTTCACCTTTAATGCACCGAACATGATCTAAATCTCTAGTTTTCCTTTCTCTTAATTTAGTAAGTTTAAATATGTCCTTTTCACCCTCTCGGTTTCCTAATTTATTATATAAATCTTCAAATGCCTTTGATTTAGCTTCGCTAACTATTTTCTTAGCTCGTTTTTTAACGATTTTATAGGCTTCCAGGGTTTTATCATTTTTGTTAGTTTACCAAACTTTAAAGTATTCCTTTTTTACTCTAATGGTATTTTGGACTTCCTCACTCCGCCACCAAGTCTCTTTTTCTAAATTCTTTTTACCTTTAGATTCACCTAAGAGTTGTTTTACAACCCTCGTTATACAATTTGTAACATTATCCATCCACATTATATTAGTTTCTTGTTCTAAATTCTAAATATTTTCTTTTAATAGATGATTTTTAAATATTTATAAAATTTTACCTTTTAAAATTTATCATTTAATCTTGGAATAATTATTTATAATGATCTTTCTTTTGAATTTAGAGATAGTGACATTCATTACTAACAACTTATGTTGAGGGGCTAGACTCTCACCAGGAATAACTTTACAATCTTTACATAAAACTCTATCGACCTTCCTAATGAGAAAATAGTTAATTTGACTTATATGTGTTCCACTCTTGTATGTTATTAAGTGTTTGTCCCTCTTCTTAAAGAATGTATTAGTAATTGATAAATCATACGCCATAGTAAAATCAAGAATAGTGTAACCCATATCATTTCTATTACACCATTTCTTCACTTGATATGATACGATAATCAACTTGGCCCGGAAAGGGAAAAATTTCGTTATTGACAATGCTCGAATGGTTATACATTTTCATGATACCTTATTCGTAATACATCTTCTATATGCCTGTCCCTATGAGATGTCCTCTCGAAACTTTCTCTTCATGCTCTATTTTCATGTCTAACTATAATTCTTGTTATTCCACTCTCAATATTATCCTACGTTCTATCATACCTGATTATGGCATATTGCATAAATCGTTAATCACTTAAGCAAGTCTGGATTAGAGATATAATTTCTACTGAACGTCCGCTTACCTAATATTTTTCCATATTTTTCAGGTAATAATAAAGACGAATACAACCAAGATGGGTAAGGGCAAGAGTGATGAGAGCTCTTGTAAATTTAGTTGAACCTTCTAAGTCCTGCATCGAGTTGAGTCTAACTAGTTTGAGAGTCTCATATTTTTCTTTTATTTGAGTCATCTATTTTAGTCAAATTATAATGAACTTATATTTAGAATTTCAATGAAATTATGTTGTGCCTTTATGTTTGCTCTGAGTGACACGACTGCATTGCTACCACGTTCCGAGAAATACGTTATGTTACTATCGATTCGAGACATGACAGACACACTCTGTTGTGGAGGTAGGTATAGCCGTATAGCCGTATAGCCGTATAGCCGTTTGTTTGCCGCAAAAGCTTCTCCCACTCGCTCCACGTCAGGCTATTCCAAGCATTTCCTGCTCTCTTCCTCTTCTCCCTAATACTCTAATACCTTGATTTTAAGAAAGAGAAATGTTTATTACCCGTGTAGGAGGGTAAGTTTATTACCCGTCCTATCTCTCATTGGGCCACATATGCAATATGTGGGTCTCACTTTTTTATCAATTTTGCACATATTTCTAATGATATTTTTAATGCTATAAGAGTGACAAATAGCAATTTAAAGGTGAAAAATAGCTATGTAAGGGTAAAAAAATAACTATGCAAGGGTGACAAATAGTCAACTCATGTCAATTTTTGCGCATTCTCGAGACGACGAATGAGACTTTTAATACTAGTTAAGGGTGACAAATAACTATTTAAGGGTAAAAAATAACCATCTAAGGGTGACAAATAACTATGTAAGGGTGACAAATAGCTCAATTTTCATAGATTCTTGAGACGACGAATGAGACTTCTAATGCTATTTAAGGGTGTCAAATAACTATCTAAAAGTAAAAAATAACTATGTGAGATTGACAAATGGCCAACTCATGTCAGTTTTCGTGTATTTTCAAGGTGGCAAATGAGACTTTCAATGCTATTTAAGGGTGACAAATAGTTATCAAAGGGTAAAAAATAACTATCTAAGGGTGACAAATAACTATATAAGGGTGACAAATCATCAACTCCTGTTAGCTTTTGCGTATTCCCGAGACGATGAATGAGACTTCCAATGTTATTTAAGGGTGACAAATCGCTATGCAAGAGTGAAAAATAGTTATCTAAGGGTGACAAATACATAAATAATGGTGACAATTAGATGGAAGTGTATATAAGCATTTAAGTAGCATTTAAAGAATTTAATGGATGAGACTCACGTGTCAATGACATAGACCAATAGTGCATTAGACGGGTAACTTTTCTAGCCGTCTAAGAGGGTAACTAGCATTTCTCTTAAAGAAATATAAATATATATTAAATTCTCTTAAGTAAAGCTTAATAGATTATTTCACTTAATTAGTTTGAACTCATTATATGGTATTAATTAGTATAAATAAATAATTTATTTATTAATAACATAACTTTACACAAGGATAATAGAATGGAGTTAATATTAGATTTATTAGAAAGATGATTAATTATCAATAAATTTAATGTTCAATAATATTATAAATTTTGACTATAACAAGTCAAAAATATCATATAATATTCTAATAAATCACGACTCATCTGCCTATCCCATTTGTCCTCCACGCAATTTCTAAGTGCCGTAGTATTTCTCATATATCTCACATGTGTGCGTATGATGTGATCTCTCCATATCAAATACAAGATATCAGGGAAGGAGGTGTTACAAAAGGTGGTATTAGAGCAACATTATAAGATTTCAGATCTATCTACAACCATCTGATTCATGCACCATATTGCGAGATCTTAAAAAAATATTTAAGATTTTAGAGTAATTTTTAGAGTTTATTGAAGAATTTGAAATCATTTTTTTGAGTTATGTTAATTCAGGTTAGTTCTCCTTTACAGAAGATGGCAAGGAGTGATAGAATTTATGTGGATTCTTTGAGGTGATACTCTTAACTTGGACATCACTTAGGATTGTGGGAAAACTAATGCATGATGATCAACATTATGAAAGTCAAGATATTGTGCCCACTTAGGAAGGACATCATGATAAAGAAGTAAGAGCTAGTTTGATGAAAAAAATGAGGGTTTAAGTCATCCTCCTTTAAAAGGGGAGAGTTAGTCAAAGATTACAAATAGTTGGGTAAAAAAATTTGAAAAGATTCTGATGGTTATTAGATGTACATGACATGATAAAGTAATGCTGGCTACATCTATATTTAAGGATCATGCAGATGAGTGGTGGAAGTCTATACGCATGACTACTCGTAGAAGTGAAGATGTAGATATTAGTTGGGAGAAGTTTATGGATGCCTTTCATACAAAGTTTCTTTCTCAACATGTGAAAGATAAGAAAAGAGCAGAATTTATGACTTTGACTCAAGGAAGATCAGTCGTAGATTATGAAGCCAAATTTACTAAGCTAGAAAAGTGTGCCCCTCATATTTGTATAGATGAGCCAACAATGGTGAATAAGTTTGTTGAAGGATATGTCGTATCTCCAATGTCTCTATTATGTCACTAATTTATGATGAAATTTTTTTAGCGCAAATATGTCACAAAAGAAATCATAAATTTACAACGAAAATATTCCATTGCTAATACGTCTCAAAAAACTCGCACTCTACAATGTTGCGATGGATTTTTCTTCCGCTGCTAATTGATAAGTGCATATTTTTACATGTTAATTAATGTTATATCACGCTTTTATGAGCTTTAATATGTATCACTATACATTTATCACACTTAATCATAATTTAGAGTAAAATATTTAATTTGATGGAATTAAGTAATTTTAATAAATAAATTTACTTATTTTATAGGCAAAGGACGATGGCAAGAAAGGTAAGTTTGTGCAATAATGGGCCAAAGTCCATTAAAAAAAGAAGAAAATAAAAATATGTTCAAATGGGCCAAAGGCCCATAGGCTTGTTCAAAAAAAAGAAAAGGAAGAAGAAGAAAAAACAAAATAAAAAAATAAATTAGTTGGCTTTTAATCAATATATATGATATATATATATATTATGCTACAGGCTTCATCGGTTAGCGGTAGCAGGTAGATGGCTTCAGTAGGAGGCCAACGTGCATGGCAAAAGCCATGCACGTAGGCGGGCTTGGGCGATTGGCAGAGGCGTGGCCAACATGGCTCACGCGAATGGGCACGGTCGATGGAGGCTGGTGAAGGGCTAGGTTAACACGCAAGGGATCAACGTCAACAGGTGAAGAGCGACGTGGCTTCAGCTGGAGGGCGGCCTCCCCTTCACGCAGGCTGCACGGTCGACGAGGGAGGCTTCAGTGGCGAGCTCCTTCGGGCGGCTCTCCACGTGGACACGTTGGCGGTCTCCATCGGCAAGTGGCCAATGCGACTGGCGTCGACGAGCTTCACGCATGGCCGATGCAAGCAGCTGGCATGCGCTGTAAGGCGGGAGGAGGGTTCACGTGGGCGGCTTTAGCTAGCAGGGTTCTTCACGCAGGCGGCCATGGCGACGTGGCTGGCGGATGGCCAACCAACGGGTGGAGGCGACGCAAAAGGCCAATAAGTGCGGCTTCCGCCCCCATGCAAAGTGTTCATGCAGCCAGCACTCTTCACACGGTGCATTCAACGAAGGTGGGCAGGTCCATTCACATGGAGTAACAGGGGTTGTCTTGGGGCCCTATAAAAGGAAGGGAGATGGGGGCTTACGGGGCTCCTCTCTCCCTCTCCTAAGATGCATATACGTAGATAGCTCCTCTCCCCTTCTTTCACGTAGATAGCAAGTTCTCTTCCTCTGTATAATTAATGTTATGATCTCTCTCTTTAGTTAGTGTTTTATTATTGTTGTAATTTTCATTCACTTGTAAGTTTACTTTAATTCATGTTTAATATTGTTGGTGTTATTAGTTTTAATTTTATTTAGCATAATCTTCCATTCTTCTCTTCCATCTATCTCCCTCTCTTCATATTCTTCACGCATCCCTATGGCGGAGTTGCTTCTCTCAGTCCTCTCACGGCGGCGTTCTACACCAAAACAGGGCGACGATCAAAGACTCAACACGGGGTGGACGACGTCAATCTTCCAATTCCTCAGCTCATTTCTTCCCTTGTTCTTTTAATTTTAAATTGTACTTTTGATTTTTGTAGTTGTATTTTTCATTTACTTAGCAATAAAAATTCATATTGTCAATATATCTCTTCCAAATTTCTCTTCTCAACTCATCTCAATTTCTTTAGTTAGATTTATTTCTCATGCATGATAATTTTCTATTTTTGTACAAACGCACTCTAAATCAATAATTCTTTCTCAAATACATGGATTTTCTAATGTGGCTTAAATGAAAATATTTCCTCCTCGTGGGATCGACCCGCTATTCACCGCTTTACTTGAATTTTCAAAGCCATTTGAGTGAGTGAGTGCGGTTATATAAATTTTAAAATTGTGGCATGGCATTTTTAAACGACGGGTGCCGAGCCGGATCAATTTTTGACGCCGTCACTGTGGAGAAAATTATTTTTGTTGTTGAAAAATTCTTGTGTTTGATGTATATATGTGAATACTAATTTTTTTATTTTTATTTTTATTTTGTACGAAAAATCAAAAAATAATATCACAAAAAAATCACAGAAATTCGAACCTAAAAATCTCTGATAATAATACGTCACAGAAAGCGTCGTTGAAAGTCAGAACTGTAGCAGAAAGTTGGAAATCAGAAAATTCAAGAAATTTAAACGTCGCTAAAGGTCAGTAAACATAGAAAAAAGTCATATTCTGTTTATTTCTGAAAAATTTTAAAAAAATTTATAAAAAATTTAAAAAATCAAAAACCCTGAAAAACATAGAAATCATGATTTTAGGCTTTATTCTTCATTAGGTTGCATGTTAATTAGTATATTTAGTTCTTATTTATATTTTATCTATCTCTTTTTTTGAAAAAGAAATAAAAATGGAAAAATAACTCTCTAGAAATTTAAAAAAAAATCAGAAATCTAGAAAAATTCAAAAATATAATTTTAGGCCTTAATTTTTAATAGATTTTCATGTTGTTTGATATTTTTAGTTTATAGTTTTCATTTATTCATCTCTTCTTATAAATAAAAAAATCTTGAAAAAATTTAAAATAGAAAATCAGAAAACAAGAAAAAAATTATCTCATGCTATCATGCCCTCATTTTAGTTGTATCAATTTTATGCATTGTGCATGTAGTTGAGTGTTTGTTCTTTTATTAGCATCATTTGAAAAAAAATCATCATCTTCCTTTTCTTCTCATTTCTCTTCTTCTCTATTTCCCCCTTTTCAGGACAACATAGGCACACATCTCTTGGAATGGGAAAGACCTTCCATTGAGCACTCCGTCTCTTTGGACTGAAATTTTTTTTCAAGACCTCCAGAAGTCCCCGCACCCGTAGATTCCCTCACGAAAGTCGGACATGTTGTACCACGAAGCACCCCTGAGTTAGATTGCCCTTAGAAGGTTAAAAAGAAGTTTTGGAATTTGTTTCTATTTTAAAAAATTAGTGTCTAAGGCTAGAGGTCAACGGCAAACACTATAAGCGGACTTCTGATTATTTAATTAGGTCTCTACGAAAGTAGGGGGAGCCTCCCACAACCCCACCTCTTACCTGACCGGTGAACCAACTTGGTAGCAGGTCCCGACTCCTCTTTTTTTAAAAAATAAAAAATAAAAAATATCATGTTTGCATTCATATAGTGATTAATTCGTAACATTTGTATTTAGTAATTCCTTCTTCGCCCAATTCTTCAAAATTCAAAAAAAAAATCATCATCAGTGTTGCACAAACCATTCATTTAGGAATTAATTCATTACATTGTTTCAATAAAATAAAATAAAACATAACATAACATAACAAAAAGATTTTCTTGCAAAATAAAAAAAATAAAAAAAAATCATCACTTTTTCTTCGACCTTTTGCATTGCCACAAACATTTTAATTCAGGCCCATTAATGGATTCTTTCATGTTCAGCCATGCGGGCTATTTGAATTCAAATCCTTCCTTTGTCCATTGTCATCAAACTCCTTCACTCTTCCACAATGGGGTTAACAATTCATGTTTCACCCAAGAACCATATCAATTGTCATCAAATTTTTCCTCCTCTTTCTCTCACATAAATCCATATCCTAGGTGGGAAAACCATCATCTTCTTGGGCACATTACCAAGATCCCATGTAAAATCCTTCAAATTTACACTTTTCAGATTGGGCTTCATATTCCAATGATCCTTACAATCAAGACTATTCTCACGGACAACCCATCTATTCACATTCACCTCAGTATCAGACTGATTCTTATTCTGATCTTTATTCACCTCAGTCTAAGTACAAGTGTACAACCCAACACATCCAGCTCTCCCACAGTCAAATTTTAATAAGGAGGATATGTTCAACCAAATGACTCAACTCATCTTGACCAATCAACAGTCCCTTAAAGCTCAGGGCCAAATTATCTAAGCCCAGCTTGACCAACTTGATAGAGAGCTTGAAATGGACCAACATGCTAGCCCCCTCACAGAAAATCTTGAAAATCCATTTCCTGATTACGATTATAATATCAGCTTGAATGATCCATCCAACAATCCTCAATTCAACAACTCTCACATAATTTTTGATGATGTGGATAACATGGAGTAGCCATATC
The DNA here is from genome assembly GCA_022559845.1 of Amorphophallus konjac. Lineage (NCBI taxonomy): Eukaryota > Viridiplantae > Streptophyta > Magnoliopsida > Alismatales > Araceae > Amorphophallus > Amorphophallus konjac. The sequence goes on along the minus strand of JAHNEJ010002010.1, from coordinate 142,759 downwards.
AGGAAAATTGGGGGGAAGCTAATGAATCTCAATTTATAATGGCCAAGGAAAATAATGAGGAGTCTAAGTTAAGGGGGGAAGAAGAGAATAATGAAAATTAAATTTGAGTACCAAACTCTAATGACTATGATGATCCAACTTAACATACAAATCATTCCCCTCCTCACTATTCATCTCTTCCACCCTCAGATAATAACTTAGATGATTAATTCAATCAGTTAATTCTCTAAAGTGAATCCCTCCAAGAGCAAATCAATAGGCTAGCCGAGGAAGTTAAAAACATGGAGGGAGATCAATTTTTTGATTACTCTGGACCTACTCCTACTCATCAAATTCTTGATATTGACTACGATCAATCCTTGAATTCCTATTATCATAACATTTAGATCCACTGTGACTCAGACGATGAAGGAATTATGGAGAGATCTTATCAGGAAAATTTGAATGAGGAACCTAGAAAATTTGAGGGGAACGAAAAATTTACTGGAAAAGAAATAAAAGAAGGTGATGAACTAATGAATGATTATATTCCCCCTCCTAAAATTGAATTTGAGGAGTCTGCGCCGGATTATCATCATAAGGAGAATGCTAGAGAGATGGATGATCTCAAGTTGGGGGGGAGAGGTGGAAAATAATGAATCTCAAATCTATGATCAAATGTCTTTCCCTGAATTTGATGAAATTCTCTTTGAAGATGAGAAGGAAGAAGAAGTGAAGTGGATCAAGAATGGGGTATCTATTTGAATAATGATATTGAGGTTAATAAGGAATTGAATGAATTGAGTTTGCCGTATGATAATTTAAATCTGGAGGATAGGGCAGAGCTTTTACCCATTCGTGACCACAGTGATTCTTTTGAAATTCTTCCGGTCGATTGGTCTAATTTTGCTCTAGCCGAATTGGGAGATCCCATTGAATCTTACGACCATTATATTGAGGTGCATGTTTCTTTAACTCTTAAAATTGATAATCTCCTTGACACTGATCACTTTATGGGAACTCGTCACCCTCCAATCTATTATCACCTCACTAATATTCATGAAATTCCCAAAATTGAGGTGGAAAATAAATTTTTAGAAGAAGATAACAAGGTCTGCATCATTCCATTCATATCTTTCACAGACCTTCAAGAGGAATATTTCATAATTGATGACATGATTTTTATCAATGTTCCTCCTCTCTTCTCTGTTCGGGGTGGTCCTTTTGAGATGTCTCCACCCCGATATATGCTTTGCCTTTATACTCATCAGTTACAGTTGTTTTTCTCAGGACATGGAAAAGAAAATTTTGACAAGGATAAAATACTCTGGTGGCTCATTTTAAAATCAACTAGTTGGTTATAGAGCTTACCTGCGTCTGACTGAAGACGTTAAACTTTGCTCTTCTTGGGAGGTAACCCACAGTTTTTTTTTATGATTTTTGTGTGCTAATAAATGACTTCTTAGAAGGTAACCCGAGTTTGTGTTGTGGTTTTATTTTTATTTTGCAGGTATGAATAAATGATAAGTTGGGGGGAGAGAGAAGATTGCTTGCTCCTATGTCTTGCCTTTAACGACTAAGTACCACCTTTGGTCGGCAAGGATGCCCGTCGAAGATCACTTCCCCCGGTTGTCCCTTTCCTTCACAAATTTCATATCTACATTGTTCTATTATTCCATATTATTCATGTCATTGAGGACAATGTCATTTAAGTTGGGGGGAAGGAAATTATACTATTGCACATGTTGCATTCATATACGGAAATCATGTCATTGCACATGTTGCATTCATAGACAAGGCAACCTCATTTTTTTTAAAAAATTAAAATATAAAAATAAAACCCATTTTGAGTTTCATGATTCATGCTTCCATTGAAACTAATTCTGGAATAGAAAAGACTAGGAGAAGAATAATAAAAAATTTATTTAATCTAGCCATGGAAAATTGATCTAAGAAGCTCTTTAAAGTTCATGTGCACTTAAAAAAAATGAAAATCACTTGCACGCTAATGAAACATGACCGGACAAGTCTTCTGCTATTTTGGATATATTGCCAGATATTCAGCACTTCTTGAAGGAGAGATCTTTTATAAGCTTTCTGCCAAATTATCTATCAAAAATTAGTGCAAAAGTATATTTAAAAAAAATGAAAAAAAGACACCATGCAAAATATCTCAAATCTGAGTAACCGGGCCTACTTCACCTAAGACGTGTTGAAGTTCGCATGAAGAGGAAAATGGAACCTTGACCGACGAAATCGGGCCTGCTTTGATATTCGAGTTAAACAGTGAAGGGTAGTGCAGCATCATGTGTGTAGAAAAATAAAAAGATCACTAAGGGAGCAAGCAATAAGGCAGATAAAAAGTTAATATGCTTAATACTCTGATTAAGAGGTGCAAGGTTGAAAGGCACTTATTTAGAATGCAAATGGGGGATGCAATTGTCTACGCTGTACATTTAATATTTGCACATACACTAGTGATATTGAACTTTAAGTTGAATTCTTGATCATGTACCTTAGTTTCCAAATTAAAGGCTAGTGTGTGTTACTGTTTCTTGATTCCTAATCTTTAGTTAATTCTGTGAAGGAATAGTTGGATATGATGGTATGAACTTTGCAAATTCTTGTTGGTCCTTAATTTTTAATTGTTTGCATTACTAAGGGACTAGCAATGAGTAAGTTGGTGGGGTGTGATAAATGCATATTTTTACATGTTAATTAATGTTATATCACACTTTTATGAGCTTTAATATGCATCACTTTGTATTTATCACACTTAATCATAATTTAGAGTAAAATATTTAATTTGATGGAATTAAGTAATTTTAATAAATAAATTTACTTATTTTGCATGCACAAAGAGGACGATGGCAAGAAAGACAAGTTTGTGCAATAATGGGCCAAAGTCCATTAAAAAAAGAAGAAAACAAAAATATGTTCAAATGGGCCAAAGGCCCATGGGCTTGTTCAAAAATAAGAAGAAGAAAAAAAAAACAAAAGAAAAAAATAATAAAGCAGTTAGCTTTTAATCGATATATATATATATATATTATTCGGCAGGCTTCGTCGGTTAGCGGTAGCAGGCAGATGGCTTCAGTAGGAGGCCAACGTGCATGGCAAAAGCCATGCACATAGGCGAGCTTGGGCGGTTGGCAGAGGCATGGCCAACATGGCTCACGCGAATGGGCACGGTCGATGGAGGCTCGTGAAGGGCGAGGTCAACACGCAAGGGGTCAACGTCGACAGGTGAAGAGCAACGTGGCTTCAGCAGGAGGGCGGCCTCCCCTTCACGCAAGCTGCACAATCGACAAGGAAGACCGGCTCCTTCGGGCGGCTCTCCACGTGGGCGCGTTGCCGGTGTAATGCCCCGGGTTTTTTGGATCTGGATCCGTGGGTTTTGGATCGTCTTTCCGCGGATTTCAGATTGTGTCCGAATGAGCTTTGGACTATTTTTACCGGATTGTCAGACCCACTGGTGGTGTGCCCGTGAGAGTCCTTGGGTCCGTGGTGCTGTGAGGAGCACGCTGGTAATTTTTTGTAATTTTAGAGCGCCTTTGTAATGACCCGAGAATCCGATTACCGGGAAGGCCCGATAATTCAAGACTCGAACCGCCGCCCACGAGCCGGGAGGGCTCGGAAGGGCTAAAAGGAGTGTGGAGGCACAAAGAAATAGGAAATAAAGCATGACAATTCAACAATAACAAAAATAAATAAACAACTACAGCTACAACAGAGTCCAGTCCAACAGAAAGTATAGTCTAAAGCAGTAAAACGTACCACATGCCAAGTGAACACTCAGCCCGGCAAACTGGCAACTGAGAACCTCCGCTCCGCACCCTCGCACCTCGAGGAAGAACCACCACACCTGAAAAGCAGGGAATGAGTCTCTGTGGACGCACTTTTTATTTAACCATTATCTTTTTCGTCTGTTGGTTTATTAAGTGCGTGGGCGTGCCAGTCACCGGAGTGACAATTTATTCGGGCTCCGAAGAGCCCATGGTGCGCTCGATCCGACTTCGTCAGACGATTGTGTGGTTCGTGTCGGGACCAAAACCCGTCGCGCCATAAAGGTCGCGGCGTCATTTACATCCCCCATACGAGGGAACACCCTTGATTAATCGCCGAGATTCAGGGCCTCATGGCCAAGAAATTAATTGCATGAAAGGTCTATTACGAGGTACTAAAATCCTCGCACGAGGGCGAGAAGAAAACCATTCGCGGTCATATCGGTCATGTGTTGACCATTTAATGTTCGGATGAATGTCCGGCTCGATAAAATTGCGGTTGTCGAGGGGAAAACCGGAGCATATGTATGCCAGTATACGGCAATTTATTGTTCGGAAGAACGGAAAACGTTCGGCTAAACCTCGGCTGGAGCGGTCGGAAACCGGTAAATCTGTTGGCCCGATGCAAGAGCAAGCTGCGACCATACTGCGGTGGGCCCCCCGCGGTCGAAACAAGACTTGCATGAGCGTCATTGATATTTACGGTGCCAAAGGGGGGGCGACGAGGGAATATCCCTTGAATCGGCTGAAAAGCCCTATGTCCGAAGAAGCAGGCGCTTGAAACGTATCGGTCATCCGGGAGACCGTCTAATATTCGGACGGGAGTCCGGCTCGAGAATATTGTAATCGTCGCGGAAAGACCGAGAATGTATGTGCGCCGGGACACGGCAAGTTTTATTGTTCCGGGACACTGAAACGTTTGGTTGAATCTCGGCTATTATATCCGGAAACTCGTGAATCTGTTGGCCCGATGCAAGATCGAGTCAGGACCATGCCGGGGGCGCCTCCCGTGGTCCAAACGGGGCTCGCGTGGGCATCGTTAATATTTCTGGTGCCGAAGGGCAACGGGGAAGAGTCCCGGGACTAGGCTTCAGAACTAAAAAAAAACGTGTTCGAGAGGAGCAGGCTGTAGACCGGGGATATGAGCCAGACGATGACCATGATCGGGACGGGTCCGAGGTCTGAGTATGGCCCACGGAGGTCTTACTGATATTCCCATGGAAGGAGTCCAGGGGTGGCGAGAGCCGTCTCGTTCTATTCCGATTCTGTCGGTCACTTGCGGACCTTTTCATGTTCGGGCAAGGGCCCATATTGAAAGCGCAACGTGGGTGGAAACGACCCCGTACAAATGTATGCCGAGTTTACGGCAATTTCAATGAAAGAGCGAGAGCAAATCCCGATAGGAACGGGTCGGAATTGGTGAGCTATTGGCCCGGGACAATGCCGGCTCACAACCATGTCGGGGTAGGAGCCACCGGCTATGAAGGTCGCTCACGGGCCTTTTCATGTTCGGACATAGGTCCGTAATAGAAACGCGGCGGAAATCGAGGTGAACCCGTTCAAATGTCTGCCGAACGTGAGGCAATTTTAGTAGCGGCTCGGAAAGGATCCGGTCGGAGAAATGAGTCCGGTTTAATCGGAATGTTAGCCCGAGGCGAGGTCAGGTCATGGCCATTTCGGGATAATTCCCAAGACTCAGGCCCAGCCCGCCAGGGTGGCATTGTTGTTCCTTCGGCACCGGGTCACGGGAGAGACGGGGCTGCCACGTGGATTACATTATTTTATTGTTATTTAAAATTTTATCATTATTATTCGTTAATTTGTAGATTTATACATATATTTGAGTGGGTTCTTTATTACCATTTGTTCATTTTTCTTGTGATTGATTCGTTTATTATGGTTAACATTAGGTTTGTTATTATTTTGTTCGTTTTGTTATCATTCATTTACTTGTCATTTTTTGTTAAGTTTGTTATTATTATTTATTTATTTTTGTTATCGTTCATTTATCCATTTACTATTATTATTATTTTTAAGCTTATTATTATTATTTATTTCTTTATTATTCTTATTTACTTATTCATTTTCTTTTGAATTTGTTATTGTTTATTGTTGTTAGTATCATTATTGTTTGTTATTATTTCTCCCTCTTCCTTTGAGTTTGCTGTTATTGTCATTATTATTTTTTATTATTATTATTTGTTTATTTATTACGTTTTCTTTTAGCTTATTATCTTTATTGTTGTCATTATTTCTGGTGTACCGCTGGGCCAAGGGAGAGTGTACCGCTGAGGGGCGCCGTGGAGCGTGCCGCTGAGCGGCCATGAAGGGTGTGTCGGCGAAGAGGCGCAGGGGCCGTGATGGGTGTGCCGGCGAGGGCCAAGCAAGGTGCGCCGGGGAAGGCAGCCAGGCAGGCGTGCCGGCGAAGGCCTGGCCATGCGTGCCGGCGAAGGAAGGAAATGAGCGTGCCGGGGAAGGCAGCCAGGCAGGCGTGCCGGCGAAGGAAGGAAATGAGCGTGCCGGGGAAGGCAGCCAGGCAGGCGTGCCGGCGAAGGCCTGGCCATGTGTGCTGGCGAAGGAAGGAAATGAGCGTGCCGGGGAAGGCAGCCAGGCAGGCGTGCCGACGACGGGCTGGCCAGGGGTGTACCGGTGAAGGCCCACTCTCCCTCTCGCTCTTATGTCTTTTCCTCTTCTCTCTTGGTTTCATTAAGTTTGCTTGGGTTTCTTATTTTCTTCTCTTGATTAACTTTCGTTCTTTCTCTTATGGGAGCGGATGTTCAAGTTGTTTTAGTTGTTCGATTCGGTTCTCTTCATATTGATTACGGTTCTCTTGCCTCGGTTGAAGTGTTTTATCGTCGTTCTTTTCGTTTGTTTGTTGCTGTCTTTTTGTCTTTTAAAGTGTTATAGTTTCTAACGAAAATTCGGCAGCATCTCCCTTTAACCCGAGCGTAAAGGAGATAAAGGGAACGCGCCCGCATGGAGTGGCGGAACCCGACAACTGGAGGTGGGCGCCCGGAGGCAACAACACCTTTATAGAACCTCGAAAAATGCAAAGGAAAGGGCTCGGGGCAGGGCCAAGAAGTGTGCCGCTGAGGGCCTGAAAGGTGTGTGCCGGCCAAGGGCCAAGAGGGAGTGTGCCGGCCAAGGATCAATCGGGGTGTGTGCCGCCGGAGGCCAAAAGGGTGTGTGCCGCCGAAGGCAGAAAGGGGGTGTGCCGCTGAGGGCACGTGAGATGTGCCGCTGAGGGCCAAAACTAGTGTGCCGGCCAAAGCTCGGAGAGGTGTGCTGGAGGGTTGAAAGGGCTAAGTGCATGGGCTGGGAGGTTTGCAGGCCGTTCAGGGAAAGAAGAAGAGAAGTTTAAGGCTTGGGATAGGCCACTGGTGGCTGTGTGTTCGGAGAGAGGACAATGGTCTCCCTCTCTCCTCAAGCTCGGTGAGCACAATAGATGGCCGTGGAAGGGAACGAAGAACCCGTGAGGCCAAAACGCATGAGGGGGAAGTCACATTGCGACGGGGACGCCAACAACACCGACGGAAAAGGGGAAAAGAACAACACATCACATGCATCGTGAAGGCGAGAGTAAAACAACAGAAATGGCAGGAAAGACCCGAGAAGGGTGATTTTCATTCATGGGAAGCCAAGGGACCAAAGCCCTACACATACATCGACGGACATGTCCGAGCCAAGGCTACGGGCAAGACAGGAAACCCAAAAGCAAAGGGAAGGGGAAACGAAGATACAAGGGGGAAAAGGGGAACGGAGCATGGGCTCCCCCCCCCTCCCAGACCTCACTCCTCTCTTCTTCTCTTCTTCTTCTTCTTCTCTTCTCTCTTCTTCTCTTCTTCTTCTTCTTCTCTTCTCTCTTCTCCGGCAATGGTGGACGGGGCAGCAGGGGGAGCCCCTCCCTCTTCTTCTTCTCTTCTTCTCTTCTTCTTCTCTTCTTCTCCTCTTCTCTGTTCGTCTGTGTGTGTGTGTCTGTCCCCTCTCTGTCGAAAACAGGGGGTCTTTTATACCCCGAGCCGCCGGAGCATTTGAGCACGGCCGTCGAAGGCGGGAAGTGGATTGTGATGATGCGGTTGACCTGCCCCGTCCTGGGTGTCAGTGGGGTAGGCTATGTGGCCCAACGATCAGCTGCCACCTCAGACGGTTCCACTGCGCGCCAAGGATGTATAGGGCATGGGCTTCACGTCACATTGACGTTGAAAAGCTTCACCGCTGTGCCGCTGGAGAGTTGAAAAGGCGTGCCGTGGGGGAGCCAAAACGGCGTGCCGTTGAACCCCCTAAAGGGCGTGCCGCTGAGACCTGCTGAGGGCGTGCCGCTGAAGCCCGCTGAGGGCGTGCCGCTGAAGCCCGCTGAGGGCGTGCCGCTGAAGGCCTGCTAAGGGCGTGCCGCTGAGGCCTGCTGAGGGCGTGCCGCTGAGGCCCCTGCTGAGGGCGTGCCGCTGAGCACCCCAGGGGGTGTGCCGCTGAAGGCCTGCTGAGGGCGTGTCGCTGAAGGCCTGCTGAGGGCGTGCCGCTGAAGGCCTGCTGAGGGCGTGCCGCTGAGGCCCCTGCTGAGGGCGTGCCGCTGAGCACCCCAGGGGGTGTGCCGCTGAACACCCCATGGGGCGTGCCGCTGGAGCCCCACCAGGGCGTGTCGTTGAGGCCCCTTGGGGGCTGGGCGTGCCGCTGAAGGGCTCCCCACGGGGCGTGTATTCGGGGACCGTTCTGAGCCCGTTGCGAGCACGAGTCACGGCCCGTTTGATTTCCTTTGGGGCCCACGGACTGTGGGGCCCTTTGTGCTTGATTTCTCCGGGGTTTCTTCACTCGGCGCCGTTGTTGATGCTGGGCCGAGCATGACATTTGGATGTGCAATTTTTGGTGTCCACAAATGCCCCCCACCCAAGGGTAGCGCAGGCGAAGGATGAGCCGGGCGGTGCACGTGGGTGTCTTCGTCCCTTCTCTCTTTGTCGATGTCGGCGGGGGTGCCGAGAGCCGACCTGGTTTGTTGTTTGTTGGTCTCTTTGTTAGTGCCGACGGAGCGTCGGGAGCTGAGATAGCATGTTGGTCTCTTTGTCTCTTCATCAGTGCCGACGTGGCGTCAGGAACTGAAGCAGTGTGTTGGTCTCTTTGTTAGTGCCGACGGAGCGTCGGGAACTGACCTGGTTTATTGTCTCTTAGTCTCTTGGTCTCTTCGCCAGTGCCGACAGGACGCCGAGAACTGACCTGGTTTGTTGTTTCTTAGTCTCTTGGTCTCTTGGTCTCTTCGCCAGTGCCGACAGGAGTCGGGAGCTGGCCTGGTTTGTTGATCTCTTGGTCTCTTCGCCAGTGCCGACAGGATGCCGGGCGCTGACCTGGTTTGTTGATCTCTTGGTCTCTTCGCCAGTGCCGACAGGATGTCGGGAACTGGCATGCTTTGTTGTCTCTTTGTCTCTTCGCCAGTGCCGACAGGGTGTCGGGAGCTGACCTGGTCTGTTGTTCTCCTGGTCTCTTCGCCAGTGCCGACAGGGTGTCGGGAGCTGGCCTGGTCTGTTGTCTCTTTGTCTCTTCGCCAGTGCCGACAGGGTGTCGGGAGCTGGCCTGGTCTGTTGTTCTCTTGGTCTCTTCGCCAGTGCCGACAGGGTGTCGGGAGCTGGCCTGGTCTGTTGTCTCTTTGTCTCTTCGCCAGTGCCGACAGGGTGTCGGGAGCTGGCCTGGTCTGTTGTTCTCTTGGTCTCTTCGCCAGTGCCGACAGGGTGTCGGGAGCTGGCCTGGTCTGTTGTTCTCTTGGTCTCTTCGCCAGTGCCGACAGGGTGTCGGGAGCTGGCCTGGTCTGTTGTCTCTTTGTCTCTTCGCCAGTGCCGACAGGGTGTCGGGAGCTGGCCTGGTCTGTTGTTCTCTTGGTCTCTTCGCTAGTGCCGACAGGGTGTCGGGAGCTGGCCTGGTCTGTTGTCTCTTTGTCTCTTCGCCAGTGCCGACAGGGTGTCGGGAGCTGGCCTGGTCTGTTGTTCTCTTGGTCTCTTCGCCAGTGCCGACAGGGTGTCGGGAGCTGGCCTGGTCTGTTGTTCTCTTGGTCTCTTCGTCAGTGCCGACAGGGTGTCGGGAGCTGGCCTGGTCTGTTGTCTCTTTGTCTCTTCGCCAGTGCCGACAGGGTGTCGGGAGCTGGCCTGGTCTGTTGTTCTCTTGGTCTCTTCGCCAGTGCCGACAGGGTGTCGGGAGCTGGCCTGGTCTGTTGTTCTCTTTGTCTCTTCGCCAGTGCCGACAGGGTGTCGGGAGCTGGCCTGGTCTGTTGTTCTCTTGGTCTCTTTCTCTTTCTTTTCTTCTCTCTCTTCTCTTCTTCTCTTCTTTTCCTTCTCTTCTCCTTTTGTCATCTCTCTTTTTTTGTTCTTTTGTTGTTGTTTTGTCTCTCTTCTTTTTTTTCTCTTTTTTTTCTTCTCTTTTTTTCTCTTTTTTTTGAACAACTCCGGGTGGCTGCTGGCGTGGATGCCAATGATATAAGAGCTGTCGGCGCGGCGGCCGATGATTGAAAGCTGTTGGCGTGGGAGCCAACAAGTGAAAGCTGTTGACCCGAAGGTCGATGACTGAAAGCTATCGGCTCAGGGGCCGATGATTGAAAGCTGTTGGCATGGGAGCCAATAATTGAAAAGTTGTCGACCCGAAGGTCGATGATTGAAAAGCTGTTGGCGTGGGAGCCAATAATTAGAAAGCTGTTGGCATGGGAGCAGCCAATAATTGAAAAGCTGTCGACACGAAGGTCGATGACTGAAGCTGTCGGCTCGGGGGCCGATGATTGAAAGCTGTTGGCATGTGAGCCAATAATTGAAAAGCTGTCGGTTAGGAGCCGATGTTTGAAAAACTGTCGGCTCAGGGGCCGATGATTGAGAGCTGTTGGCATGAGAGCCAATAATTGGAAAGCTGTCGGCTAGGAGCCGATGTTTGAAAAGCTGTCGGCTCAGGGGCCGATGAGAGAGAGAGACCAAAATGGCCATGGCTGGAAGCGGGCTGCGGGAGCCGAAGTTGGGAGATTAACGAACCGCGAGGGCAAGAGGTAGGCCATGGGGGCCAAGATTGGGCTCTACGAGCCATAGCCGGGAACGTAGGCTTCGATGGCCGAAATTGAGTCTATTATATACACGCATTTTTATTATTTATTTATCATTTCATTTCATTTTTATTTATTTTTTATTTTTTATTTTTTATTTATTTATTATATATATATTTTTAAAGCATGCAAGCACTCATTAGCAGACATAACATAGATATAAGTAAGGCAGCTCCCCCTATCGGGGATAGGATAGGGACATCGCCCGTAATTCGTAGATGCGGTGCGGGCCGCGAGGCACAATTGAGGGGTGGTGCACCCGTCAAGAGGATATCGCATGTCTTGCATGCATAGCCTAAATTCACGCATTTCACCCGAGTCAATTCTCTGTGGCGTGGCAGTGCGAATGTGTGAGCAAAGGGCCCTAACCATAGGGATATGCAGGTTTTCCTGGTGACACTTGAGGATCACTCTAGCGCCTTCACATTAGTTGCAGGCTTTCGACTTTTGGTAGCTTCACACAGCCCCCGTCTGTTTATTTTGGTAGCGGATTTCACCGTTCGGCGCGAGTCTCCTCATGTGTCTCAATGGGGATTCCCGGCTACTAGGATTCATCCTTATTATAATTCTATTACGGATTCTACCGTTCGGCGCGAGTCTCCTCATGTGTCTCAATGGGGATTCCCGGCTAATAGGTTTCATCCTTATTATAATTCGCTCCACCATTTCGCGCGAGTCTCCTCATGTGTCTCAATGGGGATTCCCGGCTACTCGGATCCACGTGTCTCTCCTTTTTTTTTTCTCTTTTTTTTCTCTTTTTTTTCTCTTTTTTTTTTCTTACAGTGGGGGTAGGCAGCTTTTTCCTCACGATTACCTTTCACGCGAGTGCAGGAATTCAAGCATCCGTAGAGTGCTAAGAAGAAATTCGGGCAATCCCTATAGTCGAAGGTTATTGAACACATTAAGTGCTAAGTGTGGGAGCGTTGCCTCAGGTTTATTTTGTGAGTTGGGCTTAGCGATTCAGCCATGACTCTTCCCCTTGACGTGTGCACTCGCCATAATTGGGTTCCCTTCGAGCGTACGCCGTGACATCCGTGCATCTGGAATCGGGGCGATATTATTATTATAGCAAGGAAACACGGTCCTAGAAAATTTCAAGGAAGTGTATTATTCTATATTAAGCAGCCATGCAAGCAGGGCAATCATGCATTCTCTTTTTTTGTTTTGTTTTTTTTGTTTTCTTCCCCTTTTTTGTTGTTTTGTTTGTTTGTTTGTTTGTTTGTTTGTGTGTTTTTTCTTTTGGGTGTTGTTGTTGTTTGTTTTTTTTTTGTTTATTTGTTTTTTGTTGTTTTTTTTTGTTTTATAAGAAAATATTGTTGTTACGTATAAGTGTAGTGGTAGTAAATATATTAGAGAAGCAGACCACGAACGGCTGAAAGGGTATTAGGGAAGCGGGCTATAGAAGCCGGGAGACACTGGGAGAGGGCTACAAGGGCCAAAGGTTGGGGAAGCAGGCTACGAGAGCCAACATTGGGAAGTAGGCCATAAAGGCAAAGGGAAGCAAGCTGCAAGAGCCAAAGTCGGGAAGCAGGCTATAAAAGCCGAAGGGAAGCATGCTACGAGAGCCAGAGGTAAGCAGGCTATGAGGGCCAGAATTGGGAAGCAGGCCACGAAGGCCAAAGATAAGCAGGCTACGAAGGCCAGAATTGGGGAAGCAGGCTATGAGCCGAAGCTGGGAAGCGGGCTGCAAAGTGCCGAAGTTGGGAAGCAGGCTGTAAAGAGCCGAAGTCAGGAAGCAGGCTATAAGAGCCAAAATTGGGAAGCGGGCCACGAGGGCCGAATTTTGGGAAGCAGGCTACAAAAGCCAGGATCTGGGAAGCAGGCTATAAAAGCCGAAGGGAAGCAGGCTGCAGGAGCCGAAATTATGGGAAGCGGGCCACGAAGGCCGAATTCTGAGAAGCAGGCCGTGAAGGCCGAATCTTGGGGAGCAGGCTGCAAGAGCCAAGGATAATGAAAAGTAAGCTAAAAAGCCAAGGGATATTGGCGAGCGGGCCACAAGGGCCAAAGATTGGGGGAGCATGCTATGAGAGCCAACATTGGGAAGCAGGCCACAAAGGCCAAAGGGAAGCAAGCTGCGAGATCCAGAGATAAGCAGGCCACGAGGGCCGAATTTTGGGAAGCAGGCTACATGAGCCAGGATCTGGGAGGCCTTTGTCGGTTTAACGCCCCATCGGCGGAAGGTCTAGTCGGTTTAATGCCCCGTCGGCGGAAGGTTTAGTCGGTTTAACGCCCCGTCGGCGGAAGGTCTAGTCGGTTTAACGCCCCGTCGGCGGAAGGTTTAGTCGGTTTAACGCCCCGTCGGCGGAAGGTCTGGTTGGTTTCTGTTTGTTGGGTGGCTGAAGGTCGGAGGTAAAAGTTCGTCTCGTGACTCTTCTTTCTCTTCTTTTCTTCCTCTTTTGTGAGGAGAGGCGGGTGCGGGGGCCATGTTCGCCTCGTGATCATTTCCTTCTTTTCTTCTCTTCTTCTTTTGTGTGAAGAGGCGGGTTTAAGGACCGTGTTCGTCCCGTGACTGTTCTTTCTCTTCTTCTCTTCTTCTTTCATGGAGAGGCGGGTGCGGGGACCATGTTCGCCTCGTGACTGTTCTTTCTCTTCTTCTCTTCTTCTTTCATGGAGAGGCGGGTGCGGGGACCATGTTTGCCTCATGATTGCTCTTTCTCTTCTTCTCTTCTTCTTTTATGGAAAGGCAGGTGCAAGGACCATGTTTGCCTCGTGATCATTTCTTTCTTTTCTTCTCTTCTTCTTTTGTGTAGAGAGGCGGGTGCGAAGACCGCGTCTGCCTCGTGACTCTTCTTCTATTCTTCCTTTATGGAGAGGCAAGTGCAAGGACCATGTTCGCCTCATGTCTCTTTTTTTCTTCTATTCTTCTTTTGTAGAGAGGCAGGTACGAAGACCATGTTTGCCTCACGTATCCTTTTTTTCTCTTCTTCTTTTTGTAGAGAGGCGGGTACAAAGACCGCGTATGCCTCAAAATTGCTCTATTTCTTCTTCTCTTCTTCTTTTGTGGAGAGGCAGGTGCAAAGACCATGTTCGCCTCATGACCACTCTTTTTTCTTCTTCTTCTTTTTCTTTTGTGTAGAGAGGCGGGTGCAAAAACCGTGTATGCCTCAAAATTGCTCTGTTTCTTCTTCTCTTCTTCTTTTGTGGAGAGGCAGGTGCAAAGACCATGTTCGCCTCATGACCACTCTTTTTTCTTCTTCTCTTCTTCTTTTATGGAGAGGCAGGTTCAAAGACCATGTTCGCCTCATGACCACTCTTTATTTATTTCTTTTTTTATGGAGAGGCAGGTGCAGAGACCATGTTCGCCTCGTATATTTTTTTCTTTTCTCTTCTTCTTTTGTGCGATGAGGCGGGCTCGAAGATCACGTTTGCCTCATGTGACTTTTCTTCCTTATCTTCTCTTCTTTTGTGTGATGAGGCGGGTCCAGGGACCACGGCTGCCTCATGTGTCCTTTTCTTTACTCTGCTCTTCTTTTCTCGTTAATGCTTCCATGCTGGAGTGTATTTCTCTTACTGTGCCCCCAGGTCGGGGTGTAGCTTCATTTGGTATGCATCCCCCCCTGAGGGGTGTGTTTTGCCTCTCTGCTTCCATGCCCCCAGGCGGGGTGTTTTTTTTTTTTGCTTCTATGTCCCCAGTCCAGGGTGTGTTTTTTTAATGCCCCCGAGGTGGGGTGTAGCTCTCTTCAAATGCCCCCATGGTGGGGTATACTCTTCACGGCTTCTTTGCCCCCAGGTGGGGTATGTTTCTTCTTCAATTACCCCTAAGCCAGGGTGGACTTCTCTTCATATGTCCCTGAGTCGGGGCGTGTTCTTTATAGCTTTTAGGCCCTCGAAGCGAGGTATGCTTCTTCTTCGTATGCCCCTGGTACGGGGTGTAGCTCTCTTCAAATGCCCCCCTGGACGGGGGTGTATCTTTTACTTCTTATGCCTCCCCTGAGGTCGGGGTGTATCTTTTGTTTCTTACGCCCCCCTGAGGTCGGGGTGCATCTCTTTACGGCTTCTGTGCCCCCGAAGCAGGGTATGTTGTTTCTTCAAACGCCGCTTGGGCAAGGTATATCTTTCTTCTTATGCTCCCAGATCGGGATGTATGTCTCTTCGCTTCTGTGCCCCGAATCGGGGTAGATGCTTCTGCTTCTTATGCACCGAGGGCGGAGTGCGTCTCTTTCTGTGCCCCCAGAGCGGGGTAGATGCTTCTGCTTCTTATGCGCCAAGGGCGGAGTGTATCTCTTTTTTTGTGCCCCCGGAGCGGGGTAGATGCTCTGCATGTGTCCCCGGGTAGGGGTGTAGCTTTGTCTCCCATGGCGGGGGGGTGTGTTGTTTCTTCAAAAGCCCCCAGACCAGGGTGTATTCTTCTCTTTCTTATACTCCCGAGGCGGGAGGGGTTCTCTTCATGTGCCCCCGGGAATGGGGATGTGCTTCTTTCTTCAAGTGTCCCCAGGCCGGGGTGAATTCTTTTTTTTCAGACACCCCGGGGGGGATGTTTGCTTCTTGTGCTCCCAAGGTGGGGTGTATTTTTTTGCTTTTGATGCCCCCAAGGTGGGGCGCATTGCTGCTTCTGATGCCCCAGAGCGAGGTATCCCTTTTTTTATATGCCCCCGGCACGGGGTGTATTCCGCTTCTAGTGCCCCCAGAGTGGAGTGTATTGCCGCTTTTGATGCGGGGTGTAGTTCTTGCTTTTTATGCACCCGAGGCGGGGTGAATTCTTCTTCTTTGTTTATGTGCCCCCATATCGGGGTGTATTCCTCTCTTCATATGCTTCCCAAAGCCGGGGGATGTTGTTTGTTCTGCTTCAGATGTCCCCCCCGGGGGCTTAATGTTGCTTCATGGACTCCGAGCCTGGGGTATGCTTCTCCAAAGGTCCCTAAGCCGGGGTGGATTCTCTTTTCTTCTCATGCTCCCAAGGCGGGATGTAGCTTCTTCAAGTACCCCTAAACAGGAGCGGATTCTTTATGGCTTCTATGTCCTCTGGCGGGGTATGCTTCTTCTTCAAATACCCCTAGGCCGGGGTGAATTCTCTTCATATGCCCCTGAGTCGGGGCGTGTTCTTTATAGCTTCTAGGCCCTCGAGGCGAGGTATGCTCCTTCTTCAAATACCCCCGAGACGGGGGTGTGTTTCTTGGCTTCATATGCCCCGGACGTGGGGTATATCTTTTGTTTCTTATGCCCCCGAGCCGGGATGTAGCTTCTTGGCCTCATATGCTGCCGAGGCGAAGGGTATGTTGCTTCATGTGCCCCCGGCGGGGGGGACGCATTTTGCCTCTACTGCCCCGTGGCGGGGTACATCTCTTGGCTTCTTACGCCCCCAAGGTGGGGTGTGTTTTCTTCTTGTGCCCCCGGGGTGGGGTATGTTGCTTTTTGCACCCCAAAGGTGGAGTGTACTTATCTTCAAGTGCCCCTGAGTCGGGGCGTACCTGTGTCTTACATGCCCCCATGCGGGGTGAGCTTGGCTTCTTGTGCACCCGGGGCGGGGTGAGTTCTTCTCATTTGCATGCCCCTGAGTCAGGGCGTGTTCTTTATAGCTTCCAGGCCCTCGAGGTGAGGTGGGCTTCTTCTTCAAATATCCCGGGACGGGGGTGTGATTCTTGGCTTCATATGCTCCCAAGATGGGGTGTATTTTACTTCTTCTCATGACCCTAGGCCGGGGTGGAGTTCTCTTCAGTTACCCCTGAGTCGGGGTTGATTCTTCTGCCTCTTATGCCCCAAGGTGGGGTGCACTTCTCCTCATATGCCCCCTAAGCCGGGGTGCAACTCTACTTTTTCTCATGACCCCAGGCCGGGGCAGTCTCTTCTTCTTATGCTTATGTGTTCCCGCATCGGGGTGTATTCCTTTCTTCACGTGCTCCCCTAAGCCGGGGAATATTGTGTGTTCTGCTTCAGATGCCCCCCCCCCCCGGGGCATATATGTTACTTCATGGACCCCAAGGCTGGGATGTATTCCTTCTTCGAATGCCCCTAGGTCGGGGTGTATTCTTATCTTCTTACGCTCCCAAGGCGGAGCATAGCTTCTTCAAATACCCCTAGGTCGGGGTTGATTCTTCTCTTCTTATGTTCCCACGGCGGGACGTAGCTTCTTCAAATGCCCCTAAACCGGAGCGGATCCTTTTATGGCTTCTATGCCCCCAGGGGGGGTATGTTTTTCTTCAAATACCCCCAAGACGGGGGTGTGATTCTCCCGCTTCCTCTACCCCAGAGTGGGGTATACTTCTCTTCGTATTCCCCAAAGCCAGGGTGTATTCTTTTCGCTTCATATGCCCCCAGGGTGGGATGCGCCTTCTGCTTCTCATGACCCCGGGATATAGTGTATTCACTTCATGTGCCCCCGGCACGAGGGTGTATCTTTGCTTTTTATGCCCCCCGGGGGGGGATTCTTCTTCTTCTGCCCCGACACGCCGGGGAATGTCTGCTTCTTGTGCCCCGAAAGTGGGGTGTGTTCTTGATGGCTCCTGTGCCCCCGTCGGTAGGGTGTATTTTTCTTCTTCAAATTCCCCTAAGGCGGGGTGTATTCTTTGTCGCTTCATGTACCCCCGAGTAGGGGTGAATTCCTTTCTTCTTACGCCCCCATGGCGGGGTATGTCTTTTGCTTCATGTGCCCCCATATCGGGGTGTATTTCTCTTCTTCAGATGCCCCTAAGCTGGGGTGCAACTCTATTTCTTCTTATGTCCCCAGGTCAGGGCGGATTCTTCCTCAAATGCCCCGAAGCCGGGGTGTAGCCTTTGCTTTGTGCCCCTCAGTCGGGGCGGATTCTCTTCATGTGCCCCTGGGAATAGGGTGTATCTCTTTTTTTTTTTGCCTCTTATGCCCCCGTAGCAGGGTATATATCTTCTTCTTATCCCCCATGGCGAGGTATATGCATGCTCTCCTCGGGAGTGGTGGCCGTGCTTGGCCTCATTGCTATAAAGCATTCCCGACAGTGGGCAGCCATTCACCAAGCTACGATTGTGGCTCGCTGGGTCTTTTAACAGCCACTCGAGGGGCCGTCTTGTGCCGGATGGAGGCAGCAGGAAGGAGGAACGAGCGGGGTCATTACACCACGGACTCGAAGCCTCCTAGAGTCGGGTGGGATGCCGGGTTTCTTCTTGCTCTTTTAGTCGGCGATGCTGGCCGACTTTTCTTCTTTTCTTCTTTCTCTTTTTCTTCTCTTTTTTTTTTCTTCTCTTCTCTCTTTTTTTTTTGGTCTCTTCTTCTCTTCTCTTCTTTTTTGTATGATTGACCAGGGTGGGGTGCAGGAGAGCGCTCACCCCCTCAGGGAGGGGATGAGTGGTTCGCTCCACCGCATCAACCCCACAGTGGTAATCTTTGTTCAGCACGGGTCTCGACGGACGTGGTCGTACAACCCTCTATTACCAATTCTTTCTCTTCTTTTTTTTGTTTCTTTCTTTTCTCTTTTTTTTTTACCTTTCTTCCTTCCTTCTTTTCTTCTTTTCTTCTCTTTCTTCTTGAGGGAAACGGCGGGCTTGATTTCCCCTCCCTTCTGTTCTCTTTCTCTTATCTTCTCTTCCCTTTTTTTCTTATAACAGCCCACATGATTCTTGGAAGCTGCATATGCTTCGAAGCAGCGTTCTCGAGGTCGCGAAGGTAGCTGCACCGATCCAGGCTTTTCTCCCCATAGGACTGGCGAAGACAGCACCTGCAATTCATCAAAGCAGGCAAACATCGTTTATTAGGGGGCCATGAGGCCCTGAATCCCGGCGAAGAGATGAAGGGTGGTTTGGTCCCACCGGGCGTGCTAGAGTTGTGGACGCACTTTTTATTTAACCATTATCTTTTTCGTCTGTTGGTTTATTAAGTGCGTGGGCGTGCCAGTCACCGGAGTGACAATTTATTCGGGCTCCGAAGAGCCCATGGTGCGCTCGATCCGACTTCGTCAGACGATTGTGTGGTTCGTGTCGGGACCAAAACCCGTCGCGCCATAAAGGTCGCGGCGTCATTTACATCCCCCATACGAGGGAACACCCTTGATTAATCGCCGAGATTCAGGGCCTCATGGCCAAGAAATTAATTGCATGAAAGGTCTATTACGAGGTACTAAAATCCTCGCACGAGGGCGAGAAGAAAACCATTCGCGGTCATATCGGTCATGTGTTGACCATTTAATGTTCGGATGAATGTCCGGCTCGATAAAATTGCGGTTGTCGAGGGGAAAATCGGAGCATATGTATGCCAGTATACGGCAATTTATTGTTCGGAAGAACGGAAAACGTTCGGCTAAACCTCGGCTGGAGCGGTCGGAAACCGGTAAATCTGTTGGCCCGGTGCAAGAGCAAGCTGCGACCATACTGCGGTGGGCCCCCCGCGGTCGAAACAAGACTTGCATGAGCGTCATTGATATTTCCGGTGCCAAAGGGGGGGCGACGAGGGAATATCCCTTGAATCGGCTGAAAAGCCCTATGTCTGAAGAAGCAGGCGCTTGAAACGTATCGGTCATCCGGGAGACCGTCTAATATTCGGACGGGAGTCCGGCTCGAGAATATTGTAATCGTCGCGGAAAGACCGAGAATGTATGTGCGCCGGGACACGGCAAGTTTTATTGTTCCGGGACACTGAAACGTTTGGTTGAATCTCGGCTATTATATCCGGAAACTCGTGAATCTGTTGGCCCGATGCAAGATCGAGTCAGGACCATGCCGGGGGCGCCTCCCGTGGTCCAAACGGGGCTCGCGTGGGCATCGTTAATATTTCTGGTGCCGGAGGGCAACGGGGAAGAGTCCCGGGACTAGGCTTCAGAACTAAAAAAAAAACGTGTTCGAGAGGAGCAGGCTGTAGACCGGGGATATGAGCCAGACGATGACCATGATCGGGACGGGTCCGAGGTCTGAGTATGGCCCACGGAGGTCTTACTGATATTCCCATGGAAGGAGTCCAGGGGTGACGAGAGCCGTCTCGTTCTATTCCGATTCTGTCGGTCACTTGCGGACCTTTTCATGTTCGGGCAAGGGCCCATATTGAAAGCGCAACGTGGGTGGAAACGACCCCGTACAAATGTATGCCGAGTTTACGGCAATTTCAATGAAAGAGCGAGAGCAAATCCCGATAGGAACGGGTCGGAATTGGTGAGCTATTGGCCCGGGACAATGCCGGCTCACAACCATGTCGGGGTAGGAGCCACCGGCTATGAAGGTCGCTCACGGGCCTTTTCATGTTCGGACATAGGTCCGTAATAGAAACGCGGCGGAAATCGAGGTGAACCCGTTCAAATGTCTGCCGAACGTGAGGCAATTTTAGTAGCGGCTCGGAAAGGATCCGGTCGGAGAAATGAGTCCGGTTTAATCGGAATGTTAGCCCGAGGCGAGGTCAGGTCATGGCCATTTCGGGATAATTCCCAAGACTCAGGCCCAGCCCGCCAGGGTGGCATTGTTGTTCCTTCGGCACCGGGTCACGGGAGAGACGGGGCTGCCACGTGGATTACATTATTTTATTGTTATTTAAAATTTTATCATTATTATTCGTTAATTTGTAGATTTATAGATATATTTGGGTGGGTTCTTTATTACCATTTGTTCATTTTTCTTGTGATTGATTCGTTTATTATGGTTAACATTAGGTTTGTTATTATTTTGTTCGTTTTGTTATCATTCATTTACTTGTCATTTTTTGTTAAGTTTGTTATTATTATTTATTTATTTTTGTTATCGTTCATTTATCCATTTACTATTATTATTATTTTTAAGCTTATTATTATTATTTATTTCTTTATTATTCTTATTTACTTATTCATTTTCTTTTGAATTTGTTATTGTTTATTGTTGTTAGTATCATTATTGTTTGTTATTATTTCTCCCTCTTCCTTTGAGTTTGCTGTTATTGTCATTATTATTGTTTATTATTATTATTTGTTTATTTATTACGTTTTCTTTTAGCTTATTATCTTTATTGTTGTCATTATTTCTGGTGTACCGCTGGGCCAAGGGAGAGTGTACCGCTGAGGGGCGCCGTGGAGTGTGCCGCTGAGCGGCCATGAAGGGTGTGTCGGCGAAGAGGCGCAGGGGCCGTGATGGGTGTGCCGGCGAGGGCCAAGCAAGGTGCGCCGGGGAAGGCAGCCAGGCAGGCGTGCCGGCGAAGGCCTGGCCATGCGTGCCGGCGAAGGAAGGAAATGAGCGTGCCGGGGAAGGCAGCCAAGCAGGCGTGCCGGCGGAGGAAGGAAATGAGCGTGCCGGGGAAGGCAGCCAGGCAGGCGTGCCGGCGAAGGCCTGGCCATGTGTGCTGGCGAAGGAAGGAAATGAGCGTGCCGGGGAAGGCAGCCAGGCAGGCGTGCCGACGACGGGCTGGGCAGGGGTGTACCGGTGAAGGCCCACTCTCCCTCTCGCTCTTATGTCTTTTCCTCTTCTCTCTTGGTTTCATTAAGTTTGCTTGGGTTTCTTATTTTCTTCTCTTGATTAACTTTCGTTCTTTCTCTTATGGGAGCGGATGTTCAAGTTGTTTTAGTTGTTCGATTCGGTTCTCTTCATATTGATTACGGTTCTCTTGCCTCGGTTGAAGTGTTTTATCGTCGTTCTTTTCGTTTGTTTGTTGCTGTCTTTTTGTCTTTTAAAGTGTTATAGTTTCTAACGAAAATTCGGCAGCATCTCCCTTTAACCCGAGCGTAAGGGAGATAAAGGGAACGCGCCCACATGGAGTGGCGGAACCCGACAACTGGAGGTGGGCGCCCGGAGGCAACAACACCTTTATAGAACCTCGAAAAATGCAAAGGAAAGGGCTCGGGGCAGGGCCAAGAAGTGTGCCGCTGAGGGCCTGAAAGGTGTGTGCCGGCCAAGGGCCAAGAGGGAGTGTGCCGGCCAAGGATCAATCGGGGTGTGTGCCGCCGGAGGCCAAAAGGGTGTGTGCCGCCGAAGGCAGAAAGGGGGTGTGCCGCTGAGGGCACGTGAGATGTGCCGCTGAGGGCCAAAACTAGTGTGCCGGCCAAAGCTCGGAGAGGTGTGCTGGAGGGTTGAAAGGGCTAAGTGCATGGGCTGGGAGGTTTGCAGGCCGTTCAGGGAAAGAAGAAGAGAAGTTTAAGGCTTGGGATAGGCCACTGGTGGCTGTGTGTTCGGAGAGAGGACAATGGTCTCCCTCTCTCCTCAAGCTCGGTGAGCACAATAGATGGCCGTGGAAGGGAACGAAGAACCCGTGAGGCCAAAACGCATGAGGGGGAAGTCACATTGCGATGGGGACGCCAACAACACCGACGGAAAAGGGGAAAAGAACAACACATCACATGCATCGCGAAGGCGAGAGTAAAACAACAGAAATGGCAGGAAAGACCCGAGAAGGGTGATTTTCATTCATGGGAAGCCAAGGGATCAAAGCCCTACACATACATCGACGGACATGTCCGAGCCAAGGCTACGGGCAAGACAGGAAACCCAAAAGCAAAGGGAAGGGGAAAGGGAAACGAAGATACAAGGGGGAAAAGGGGAACGGAGCATGGGCTCCCCCCCCCTCCCAGACCTCACTCCTCTCTTCTTCTCTTCTTCTTCTTCTTCTCTTCTCTCTTCTTCTCTTCTTCTTCTTCTTCTCTTCTCTCTTCTCCGGCAATGGTGGACGGGGCAGCAGGGGGAGCCCCTCCCTCTTCTTCTTCTCTTCTTCTCTTCTTCTTCTCTTCTTCTCCTCTTCTCTGTTCGTCTGTGTGTGTGTGTCTGTCCCCTCTCTGTCGAAAACATGGGGTCTTTTATACCCCGAGCCGCCGGAGCATTTGAGCACGGCCGTCGAAGGCGGGAAGTGGATTGTGATGATGCGGTTGACCTGCCCCGTCCTGGGTGTCAGTGGGGTAGGCTATGTGGCCCAACGATCAGCTGCCACCTCAGACGGTTCCACTGCGCGCCAAGGATGTATAGGGCATGGGCTTCACGTCACATTGACGTTGAAAAGCTTCACCGCTGTGCCGCTGGAGAGTTGAAAAGGCGTGCCGTGGGGGAGCCAAAACGGCGTGCCGTTGAACCCCCTAAAGGGCGTGCCGCTGAAGCCCGCTGAGGGCGTGCCGCTGAAGCCCGCTGAGGGCGTGCCGCTGAGGCCTGCTGAGGGCGTGCCGCTGAGGCCCCTGCTGAGGGCGTGCCGCTGAGCACCCCAGGGGGTGTGCCGCTGATGGCCTGCTGAGGGCGTGTCGCTGAAGGCCTGCTGAGGGCGTGCCGCTGAAGGCCTGCTGAGGGCGTGCCGCTGAGGCCCCTACTGAGGGCGTGCCGCTGAGCACCCCAGGGGGTGTGCCGCTGAACACCCCATGGGGCGTGCCGCTGGAGCCCCACCAGGGCGTGCCGTTGAGGCCCCTTGGGGGCTGGGCGTGCCGCTGAAGGGCTCCCCACGGGGCGTGTATTCGGGGACCGTTCTGAGCCCGTTGCGAGCACGAGTCACGGCCCGTTTGATTTCCTTTGGGGCCCACGGACTGTGGGGCCCTTTGTGCTTGATTTCTCCGGGGTTTCTTCACTCGGCGCCATTGTTGATGCTGGGCCGAGCATGACATTTGGATGTGCAATTTTTGGTGTCCACAGTCTCCAAAACAGAGACTCAGCAGGGATCCCGCGGAACCCCAACCGGAAACAACGGCGGTAGCGGAAGGAAAGCTACAACTACAACAGGAACAGCAAACTGGTGGCCGGTCAAAAACTCGGCACTACAGCTACTCCTACTGCCAGAAGGCACACCTCGAACATGCAGTCGAAGCTACCGAACCATGCTAGTACCACCTACCGAAGTAAAAACACACGGCAACCAAGCCGCAGAGGCCTGTCCCCCAGACACAGCCTACCTAGACACGCTGTCCAAGGTGCAACTCCGACCATCCGATCGCGGGTACCGCACAACAAGACGCAACCTCGGTAAAGCCACTAGCACTAATCTCGCAGCACGGGAACCAACACACGCGCCACGGCAAAACAACCGAAACTCAACGGTCGACACGACCAAAACCCGAAGGTCTAGCCACGGAAACTGATAGTCTGTCACTCCCAACTCGACAGGAGTACCACCCACTAGAAGCACAGCCGGTAGCGTCCCCTGACGTCTTATACCGCGCCGCAGGTGAACCGCCTGGCGTGGTAGCTCCTACCAAAGGCGCGAACAGCGTACAAGTAACCACAAACAAGTGACTAGCTGGGGTCACGCCCGTCGGCGTGTGTCCACTGTCCCCAACCACGTGTGCACACACAGACCACGCGTCCTAGGTCTGGCCCTCTGACCGGTTTTCCCCCTTAGCCGGACTCTGGCTAACGACGAGGGGCCCGACAGTAACCGGTCCACAAATCACCCTCAGGGTAAGCCTCTCCACCTACTCCCAGGTGGGAGCACGCGCGTGTAAGCATGCTACGACTAGTGGAGGGTCACAAAGGAGTAGACTCTCAAGTCAACGGAAAATAACATCCGCATCCGACGACGTACGGGGACCACCCCACGTACCGGCCCCGTCGCACGGTGACCATAGTCGGAGAAGAAACGGGACTCGCAGTCCACGGCCACGCACGCACCCTACACGAGAGTCGAGAAAACTCAAGTGGCGCTAAGCCACTAGACTCTGGACAGTCCTCTAGACGCACTACACCCAACGGTCCTTGAGTCACAAGACTCGGGGTCAAGACCGTTGCACGTGACAGTACAAGGCCGTCAATCTAGTCCAATCTCTAGGTCTAAAACTACGATAGCACGAGTACCGAGACAACTCACGAGCCGCCTAGACCACTCCCTCGGGAAGGGAACTCACGGGACAAAGGCCACCCTCACGGGCCACACGGAAAACGCCGAAGCATGATTCCCAAGGTAGCACACAAGCCGCCACGACGATTTCCCATCTTGGAGCAAGCGGGAAACCTCCAGCCCCAGGCCGGATAACTGGACTCACAGTCCAAGGCCAAACACATGGCCCACACAGGAATCGCCTTCCAAAGAAACCCACGACATGCGGGGGAGACCCCACCGCACACACACCGATACACGGTGACTCGATCGGGCGTAACACGAAAGCCCGGAACACGTGAGGTCACCCGGACCTACCACACCTATGGGCATGCTAATCGAGGTAACACAGTCCCTCCCGACACCCCAAAAACACAGACACAGAACCCACGGGGTGTCCGGGATACTCACAAGGCCGGAGGTAGACCACTGGGTCCCAACCGGGTCGATCGGAGACCAATACAACGCGAATCGGAACGCTAAAAAGGTCATCCAGACCCTTAAGCTCACGTGCACGCAAAACGTGGTAAGTGGGACCTCTGGACACCCAAAGACACGGTCACGGAACTCCACGGGGTGTCCGAGACACTCACGAGACCTAAAGTCAACCACTAGGTCACAACCGGGTCGACTGGAGGTCAAAACAGCGCAAACAGGAACCAGAACGTGGTAGTGGTCACCTGGTGACCGCGACCAGATAGTGGTCGACCGGGGACCGTGACCAGATGGTAGCGGTCGATCGAGGAACGCGACCATGCTGTCACGGTCACCCCACGACCGCAACTAGCCACGCGCAGGCCTGATGGTAGCGGTCGCCCAAGGACCGCGACCACACAGTAGCGGTCATCTCATGACCGCGACTAGGCCAAAGCGGTCTATCGCACAACCGCGACACTTGAAGGCCTTTTCGACCCAACACAAGGGTGAAAGCGGTCCTCCCAAGACCGCGACCAATGATAGCAGTTTCTGGTGGACCGCGATCATTTCGGAAAACTGAGAACGGCGGGAAAACACCCAAAAATCCACGCCACGCCCCCAAACATCCACGGATGAGGGGGAAAATAAAGGGGAAGCTCCCCAGTAGCCCCCAGCATGCATCTATGGCCTCAGATCGGCCTAAAACGCAATGAAACGGGAGATCGGCCCACAAGCCCTAAAACATGGATTTTGCCCAAATCACCCCGTTTGGCCCGCTCGGCTCACCGTAGCCTACGAAACTCGCGGGAAAAGAAAGAGCACGAGCCGGGGGTCCATCACCCTACCTCCACCGAAGATTTCACGCACCGTGGACGCCAATCCACGAAGAA
Source organism: Amorphophallus konjac (assembly GCA_022559845.1). Classification (NCBI taxonomy): domain Eukaryota; kingdom Viridiplantae; phylum Streptophyta; class Magnoliopsida; order Alismatales; family Araceae; genus Amorphophallus; species Amorphophallus konjac. The sequence goes on along the minus strand of JAHNEJ010002010.1, from coordinate 116,995 downwards.
AATGCCGTTGAAGCCTCGCCGTTCCACGAACTCACGACCGAGCTTCACCACACCCTCGTGCCTCGATCCTCGACCCATCCTCGCCGTCCTCCTAGCCCGCATCGCCCCGCCTCGCCCCCGCCTCGGTCCGTCGGCCGCCGGAGAGGAGAGAGTGAGAGGAGAGTGTGGGAGAAGAGAGAGAGGGTGAGAGTGAGAAATGAGAGGGAGAGAGAGGGTGGGGGGTTATATAGGAAAAATCTGAAAATTTGAAAAAATCTTGAAAAATAGAAAATCACACCCTCGTGATCCTTGGAACGCACCGATCACAACGGTACCACACTTGCCTATGTGAACGGCCCGGTTCACCCGCAACGAGCTTCCGAAGGAAAAGCCGAAACCCACACCGGGAATCGGAAAACACACGCGAAAAAAGCCGCGGAACGCTTCCGGGCCTCCGAAACAACTCCGGATCGCGTTGATCCGAACACAAAAGATGTCTGAAACAAAATTTCGGACACATCGTAGCCAGATATACCAGAAACGCAGATCCGAGACCCACGAACAAGGATCCAAAAAACCTGGGGCATTACAGCCTTTGTGGGTCCCAGGTTACGTTTTGTGGTTTCTACGTGTTTTCCGTCTGTCAGACCTTCGGAACCCCGTACAGGGTGAACCGTTGCGTTCTCCAACTCGAGAACGTTACCACATCGATCAGCATGTTTCGAAGATCGCGGGGGTGTATTTTCCCATTTTTTTAATATTTTCATAATTTTTGGATTTTCTATATAAACCCCCTCCCTTTTCTCTCTCCCCCTCTCATTCTCTCTTTCTCACTCTCTCTCATCTCTTTCTCTCCCCCTCTCCCCGGGCGGCCGACGGTGGTGGAGGAGGGTGAGGCGGCGATGGTGGGAGGCAAGGAACGGGAACGGGTCGAGGATCGAGGGCTGGTGGTACGTGGAAGCTCGGCCGTGGGTTCATGGAACAACGAGGTTTCAACGTCATTTTCTTCGTGGATCGGCGTCCACGGCGCATCGTTTCTTCGGTGGAGGTAGGGAGATGGACCCCCAGCTCGTGCATTCCCTTTTTCGCAAGTTTCGTAGGCCGTGGTGAGCCAAGCTGGCGCATTTGGGGGTTTTTGGGGAAAATCCATGTTTATGGGGTTGTGAGTCGATCCGCCGTTTCATTGCGTTTTTGGCCGATCTGAGGCCATAGATGCATGCTAGGGGCTATTTGGGGGCTTCCCCCTTGTTTTCCCCCTCTCCATTGGAGGTATGGGGGCGTGGGACAATTTTTGGGTTTTTTCTCGCCGTTTTGCTCTCAGACGGGTGTGACGGTCCTTCCAGTGACCGTCACATGCTGTGACGCCCCCTGGTGGGTGCGTCACAGGGTCCTGTAGTGTCGGCAGGGCATCGGTCGCTCTGGCGATCTTACGATAAATAGCTAGAGGGTGTGATGCGCCTGGGTTCGACCGCTACTCTCGTTTTCGTATTTTCGGACCGTTGGGGACGCTACCGACTGTGCTTCTTGTGGGAGGTACTCCTGTCGAGTCGGGAGTGACAGACTGTCAGTTTCTGTGACTTCGACCTTTGTGTTTTGGTCACGTTGACCGTTGAGTTTTGCTTGTGTTGGGTCCCTCGATCAATGACACCCAAGAGGGGGGTGAATTGGGTGATTACAAACTTTAAAGAAACTCTTTCCCTTTTTAACAAGTGTAAAGAAACAACAATTAAAACAATAAATATGTTGAACAAGCAAGATAGATTACAACCTACACTAACCCCCACACTAGACGATAAGACGAAAGCTGCATGGTAGAGTAAACTTGTAATATCCCGGATCTTTCGGATCCTTCTTCATGGGTCCCGGATCTGGTTTTCGGAGAGTCTGGCTCTATTGTGTCCGAAATTTCGTTTCGGACATCTTTCGTGTTCGGATCGGCGCGATCCGGAGTCGTTTCGGAGGCCCGGAGGCGTTCCGCGGCTTTTCCGCGCGTGTTTTCCGATTCCCGGCGCGGGATTCGGCTTTTTCTTCGGAAGCTCACTGCGGGCGAACCGGGCGGTTCACCCGGGCACGAGTGGTACCGTTGCGATCGGTGGGTTGCGAGGATTCCGGAAATGTATTTTTCTATTTTTCGATATTTTTCCGAAAAATCGGATTTTCTATATAGCCCCATTTCTTTTTCTTTTTCTTTTCTCCTTTCTCTTTCTTCTTCTTCTTCCTCCTTCCTTCCCCAACCGTGACCGCACTCCTCTCTCTCCCTCTCTCCCATTCGGACGCGGCGAACCCCTCTCCGGCTACGGACGGCGGCGGGGTGACGGCGCGGACGTGTGGGCGGCGGCGAGGCGAGCTCGTGGGCGTGCGGCAAGCGTGGGAAGCGTGGGGAGTTCGTGAAGCTTAAAGCGTTATTCGCGATCCGTGGTCGATTCGGTGGAGCATTCGCTCCATTGAGGTAGGGTGACGTTCCTTAGCTTCTTGCCGTTCATTCCCGTGATTTGTAGGCCGCGGGGAGGCCGAGAGGGGCTCGTTTGAGCATTTTGGGGTTTTTCCATGATTTGGGGAGAGCTCGCCCGATCTATGGATTTGATGCATGATTTCCTGTTTTGATGGCCTAGAATCATGCTAGGGGTCCCCAGGGGTCTTCCCCTTTGATTTCCCCCTCTCCGGTGGAGGCATGGGGGCTGGTTGGAATTTTAGGGCGTTTCTACCGTTTTCGGGCGCAGACTGAGAACGCGCTATACTCCAGTAGCGCGTTCTTGGTGGTCGCGCTGCCCCGATAGGGCGCGTTCATCGGAGAAGATGAACAGTAGGACGGTAGGGCTGTTCCTGTCGCGCTATGGGGACCTAGCGCGATGGTCCGTGTCGCGCTGGGGGGTCCAAGCGCGATGGTCCTTGTCGCGCTGGGAGGTCCGAGCGCGATCTTCCCTGTCGCGCTAGGGAGACCTAGCGCGTTCTTCCTTGTCGCGCTAGGGGTCCCTAGCGCGATCTGCTCCGTTGTCGGGTGTTCCCCTTGGGCCGTGTGTGTGTCCTGGGCACCCCGTGGAGTTCCGTGACCGTGTCTTCGGGCGTCCGGAGACTTCGCTTGCCTCGGTCATGTGTTTGGCCATGGGCGGTGTGTCCGTTTCTTCTTCGACTGTTGTCACCGTGCGATGGTGACGGTACGTGGGACGGTCCCCGTACTTCGTCAGGTTCGGACGTTGCTTTCCGTTGACTTGAGAGTCTACTCCTTAGTGATCCTCCACTAGTCCTAGCCTGCTTACACGCGTGTGTTCCCACCTGGGAGTAGGTGGAGAGGCTTACCCTGAGGACGGTTTTAGACTGGTCACCGTCGGGCCCCTCGTTACATCAGAGTCCAGTGCCAGGGGAAAACCAGTCAGAGGGCCAGACCTAGGAGCGTGGTCTGTGTGTGCACATGTGGTTGGGGACAGTGGACGCACGTCGACGGGCGTGACCCCAGCTAGTCACTTGTTGTGAGTTACTTGTTCGGTGTCTACGCCTCGGGTAGGACCTACCACGTCAGGCGGTTCACCTGCGGTGCGGTGTAAGACGTCAGGGGACGCTACCGGCTGTGCTTCTAGTGGGTGGTACTCCTGTCGAGTACGGAGTGACAGACTGTCAGTCGTGTGTTTCCGACCTTCGGGTTGTCGGTCGACCGTTGTGCTTCGGTCTTCTCTCCGTGGCACGTGTGTCGGTCTGCGTGTCGTGGGATCGCGTTTTGTAGAGTACAGGGCTTTCCTTTCCGAGGTACTCTCCTACCGCTAGTGTAGTGGTTTCTCATTTTACGAGGTAGGGTTCGAGTGATCCCTACCGAGTCTTGTTCCGAGACTCATTCCCTGCGTGTTTTCACCGTGTTTCAGGTGAGGCGCCACCTTCGGGGAGCGCGTCAGGTGCGCAGCGCGGTGCGGGTGCCCAGAGGTAGTGCCAGAGGTCAGAGCCGGGGTATGCCCCGTGTAGCTGTACTTTCTTTACTTGTCTCTGTACTAGTCGTGGACTTATACTGTTGTTGTTGTTATTTTATTGTGGACCATGTAAAATGTTAATTTATTTCCTGCTTAATACTATAACTGTTTTATTTCTGTAATTATTTGTGATACTTGTGTAGTTTCCACACCATCCTTTTAACCCTTCCGAGTCTTCGGACTCATGGGTGGCGGTGCGAGTCTCGGGTTATCGGGCCTTCTCGGTAATCAGATTCTCGGGTCGTTACAGCTGGTATCAGAGCGCGATTGTGAAATTACATGAGAATCATAGGTAATTGTAGTGGTCCACTAGTCCACAACGATGATGTACAAGTGACGCTGGCATTGGGCATCGTGTGTTTGTTTTGACTTTGTCGTTTTTCGTGTTTTCTGTCTTTTGCTTCAGGAGCGAGTATGGTGCCGAGGAGGAGTTCTCGCTCTCAGCAGGAGCAGTCGGCTGGAGGTCAGGAGATCCAGCAGGGGGTCCAGAGGGACCAAGAGGAGCTTAGCAGAGCGCCGCCGGGAGCTACCGAGGCCGCGGATGCTGCGAGAGCTCCGGGGGCCGAGGATTTCTTCCGTGGCATGTACCAGCTTATGTCTCAGCAGTTCGGCGGAGAGGCTGGTGAGGGCTCGTCTGCTAGGGGTGGGCCAGGCCCAGCGGTGAGGGACTTTATGTAGTTCCATCCACCTTATTTCAGCGGCCAGGCAGACCCTGATGCGGCTCGTGATTGGCTCGATGAGATGGAGCGGGTGTTCAGCTCAGCGAGGAGTGCTGCCGAGGACAGAGTTGTGTTGGCCTACAACCAGTTGCAGGGTACGGCTCGGAGGTGGTGGTCTTCCTAGTGGAAGACGTCCTTTCAGCTTCGTCCACTTGAGCAGATCGAGTGGGATGACTTTGTCAGTGCTTTCGAGCGTACGTACTGTCCAGATTATGTCGCTACGCAGCGGATGCGGGAGTTTCTAGAGCTGGTGCAGGTCGACATGTCCGTGTTACAGTACAGGGCCCGATTTGTCGAGCTGGGTCGGTATGCGTCTCATTTCATGGAGCATGAGAGGGTGAAGACCACGCAGTTTGTTCAGGACTTGAGGCTGGAGTTGAGGCATCATCTGATTGCGAATGGCGCCACTGATCTAGAGACGGCGTCTCGTGTTGCGGCTTCTTTGGAGATGGATATGCAGAGGATCCGAGGACCGATCAGCCAGGGGCAATCTTTGTCAGGTCGCAGCCAGCCATCGGCTACCCAGCAGCAGGGTTTCTTTCAGTCTGCATCGGGTGGTTCTGGAGTTCAGGCGTCGGCAGCGTCGGCGACAGGATCCGCATCCTTCGGCACGAAGGTCAAGAAGTTCTTTGCGAAGAATTTTTGCAAGAAGAAGTCCAAGGATCAGGGGCAAGCTTCATCGGGCAGTGTACAGCAGCCGATTCCTTTGCAGCGTCAAGGATCAGCGGGTGGAGCGCGTGGGCCGTGTCCACGGTGTGGTGGGACCCACCCAGGCAGGCAGTGCACGGCGCCGATCATCTATTTTCGGTGTGACCAGCCAGGGCATATGGCGCGTGACTATCCACAGAGACCGCCGCAGCAGCAGTTTCCTCAGCAGCAGCAGGTTCCCCAGTAGCAGAGGCAGCAGCAGGGACAGTATCCACCGCTACCCAGGTCAACCAGCGTGGGAGGTGGGCAGAGGGCTCGAGGCCAGATCACGCACTTGACCAGGGTAGAGGCAGTGGCGTCGCAGCTCGTGGAAGGTACCGTTCAGATTTTGGGTTGTGCGGCTCGGGTTTTGTTCGACTCTGGCGCGTCTCATTTGTTTATTTCGGAGGATTTTACGTCGAGCGTCGAGGAGCCGGTGACCCAGTTGTCCTGTGATTTGGCAGTGGAGTTACCTTCGGGTGACTTTATGATCACTCCGTATTGCTTCGATCAGGTTCCAGTTTGGATTGATGGGCGGAGTATGCCAGGCAGGTTGTATGCGTTGCAGCTTCGGGATTATGATGTGATTCTAGGCATGGATTGGCTCGAGACTCATGGAGCGGTGGTGGATTGTGGGATGAAGAGGGTCTACTTCTAGCATCCGAGCAAGCGGACCTTCTATTTTCAAGGTATCCGTTCCACCTCTTCTCGATTCCTTATCTCTGCTATTCGAGCCCGTCGATTGCTTGATTCTGGTTGTCAGGTTTTCTCGCGTCCGTGGTTGTGTCTGAACGGATGGAGCCGAGTGTCGAGGACATTCCGGTGGTGTGCGAGTTCCCCGACATTTTTCCCGAGGAGTTACCTGGATTACCTCCCCAGCGGGAGATCGATTTCGTGATCGAGGTTGTGCCTGGTACGGGACCTTTGGCGAAGGCTCCCTACCGTATGGCCCCCGCTGAGTCAAGGGAGTTGAGGGCGCAGTTGCAGGAACTGCTAGCCAAGGGGTACATTCGTCCGAGTTTTTCCCCTTGGGGTGCGCCCGTGTTGTTTGTGAAGAAGAAGGACGGTAGTCTGCGTCTGTGCATTGACTATCGGCAGCTGAATGAAGTGACCATTAAGAACAAGTATCCATTGCCGCGGATTGATGACTTGTTCGACCAGCTTCAGTCTGCGCGAGTGTTCTCGCGGATTGATTTACGGTCCGGTTACTATCAGCTGAGAATTCGCGAGTCCGATGTGGAGAAGACTGCATTTAGTTTGAGGTACGGGCATTATGAGTTTCTGGTGATGCCGTTTGGACTCACCAATGCCCCTGCAGCCTTCATGGACTTGATGCAGAGGGTGTTTCATCCGTATTTAGACCAGTTCGTGGTCATTTTCGTGGATGACATCCTTGTCTATTCGCAGTCTGTTGAGGAGCACGCGTACCATTTGGGTGTGGTGCTGCAGACGTTGCGAGGTCACCAGTTGTATGCGAAGCTCAGCAAGTGCGAGTTTTGGCTCAGCGAGGTGCACTTTCTGGGGCATGTGATTTCTGGTGATGGCATTTCCGTGGACCCCGCCAAGGTCGAGGCTATGATGCAATGGCCGAGGCCGAGGTCGGTGACGGAGATCCGGAGTTTCTTGGGGCTTGCGGGTTATTATCGTCGGTTTATCCAGGATTTTTCCCGCATTGCGACCCCAATGACTAGGCTCACGCGGAAGGATGTACCTTTCGTTTGTTCCGAGGAGTGTGAGCAGAGCTTCAGGGAACTGAAGAGATTGCTCACCTCGGCTCCGGTGTTGGTTTTACCTTCTGGATCGGGAGGTTTCGTGGTGTGTACAGATGCTTCCGGTGTTGGACTGGGTGCTATTTTGATGCAGCATGGTAGAGTGGTGGCTTATGTATCTCGGCAGCTAAATCCCCACGAGGAGAACTACCCTACCCATGACCTTGAGTTGGCGGCGGTGATCTTCGCGCTGAAGATCTGGAGGCATTATCTGTACGGTGAGAAATTCGAGGTGTTCACTGACCATCAGAGTTTGAGGTATGTGTTCTCGCAGAAGGACCTGAACCTTAGGCAAAGGCGTTGGATGGAGTTCATGAAGGACTATGACTTCACCCTGTCTTATCAGCCGGGCAGGATGAATGTCGTTGCCGATGCCTTGAGTCGGAAGGTTGCGGTCAGTGCCTTGATGTTCAGGAGGTGGAGGCTCTGGGAACAAGTGCCCGAGGTATGTTTCAGGCTCAAGGTTCCCCAGGAGCCAGGGTTGGCGGTGCTTGCGAGTCTGACTGTCACTCCTGCTATCCGTCGTCAGGTGACAGAGGCTCAGCATGCAGAGCCTGAGTTGTCCCGGATCCTGGCTATGGCTGATGTGGAGCTTGGTGAGGACGGTGCTGCGAGGTTTCGTGGCAGGCTGTACGTCCCAGCCGAGGAGCAGATTCGTCGTGCCGTGCTGCGCGAGGCTCATGGGAGCAGGTACACCGTACACCCGGGTGCGACGAAGATGTATCAGAACTTGCGGAGGCAGTTCTGGTGGCCTGGCATGAAGAGAGATGTGACAGAGTTTGTGGCCAGGTGCCTGATTTGCCAGCAGGTGAAGGCGGAGCATCAGCGACCAGGAGGTACTCTCTAGCCCTTGGATGTTCCTGCTTGGAAGTGGGACCATGTGACCACGGATTTTATGGTGGGGTTACCGAGGACCCCGAGTGGGCATGACATTATCTGGTTGCTGGTGGATCGGCTGACGAAGGTGACGCGGCTGTTGCCGGTCAAAGTCAGCTGGAGCGTGCCCAAGTTGGCTCGTCTTTATGTCGAGCGAATCGTGCCGTTGCATGGGATTCCCATTTCGATTGTGTCGGATCGGGATCCGCGCTTCACTTCTGAATTTTTGGAGGAGTTTCCAGCGAGCTCTTGGCACGGAGTTGGCGTTTAGCTCGGCGTATCATCCTCAGTCAGATGGTCAGTCAGAGAGGACCATTCAGACTTTGGAAGACATGCTGAGATCCTGCTGCCTGGAATGGCGGGGGAGTTGGATTCATCACCTACCGTTGGTGGAGTTTGCCTATAACAATAGCTATCATTCGAGCATCGGCATGGCTCCTTATGAGGCATTGTACGGGCGTCCTTGTCAGACTCCACTCGATTGGTTTGAGGTGGGTGAGCGTGTTTTGACAGGACCAGAGTTGGTGCAGCAATGTGTGGATGTTGTGCACCTGGTTCGTCAGAACATGTTGGCGGCCCAGAGTCGACAGAAGAGCTATGCTGACCGTAGGAGGTAGCCCCTCAAGTTCGCCGTGGGCGACAACGTGTTCTTGAGAGTTTCTCCGATGAAGGGGGTGATGCATTTTGGACGGCGTGGGAAGCTGAGTCCCCGCTATATTGGTCCTTTCGCGATTGTGGAGCGCATCGGTGAGGTTGCTTACCGGTTGCAGTTACCTCCTGAGTTGGCGTCGGTGGATGACGTGTTCCACGCCTCGATGTTGCGGAAGTATATGCCCGATGACTCTCATGTGCTCGAGATTTTGGTTTGGCCTGAGGTGACTCCAGATCTTTCTCTCCCAGAGTTTCCGATCCGCGTGGAGGATAGGCGAGAGCAGCGCCTGCGGAACAAGGTCATTCCCTTGGTAAAGGTCGTGTGGCAGCGACACTCTGGTGGTGAGGCTTCGTGGGAACGTGAGGATGAGATGCGTCAGTAGTTCCCGTATCTATTTGAGTGAGTCGTCCTCTTCTTTCCCCTTTGGTTGTTCTCAATTTCGAGGATGAAATTCCTTAAGGGGGGAGGGCTGTAATATCCCGGACCTTTCGGATCCTTCTTCATGGGTCCCGGATCTGGTTTTCGGAGCGTCCTGCTCTGTTGTGTCCGAAATTTCGTTTCGGACATCTTTCGTGTTCGGATCGGCGCGATCCGGAGTCGTTTCGGAGGCCCGGAGGCGTTTCGTGGCTTTTTCGCGTGTGTTTTCCGATTCCCGACGTAGGATTCGGCTTTTTCTTCGGAAGCTCGCTGCGGGTGAACCGGGCGGTTCACCCGGGCACGAGTGGTACCGCTGCGATCGGTGCGTTCCGAGGATTCCGGAAATATATTTTTCTATTTTTTGGTATATTTCTGAAAAATCAAATTTTCTATATAGCCCCATTTCCTTTTCTTTTTCTTTTCTCCTTTCTCTTTCTTCTTCTTCTTCCTCCTTCCTTCCCCAACCGTGACCGCACTCCTCTCTCTCCCTCTCTCCCATTCGGACGCGGCGAACCCCGCTCCGGCTACGGACGGCGGCGGGGTGATGGTGCAGACGTGTGGGCGGCGGCGAGGCGAGCTTGTGGGCGTGCGGCAAGCGTGGGATGCGTGGGGAGTTCGTGAAGCTTAAAGCGTTCTTCTCGATCCGTGGTCGATTCGGCGGAGCATTCGCTCCATTGAGATAGGGTGACGTTCCTTAGCCTCTTGCCGTTCATTCCCGTGATTTGTAGGCCGCGGGGAGGCCGAGAGGGGCTCGTTTGAGCATTTTGGGGTTTTTCCATGATTTGGGGAGAGCTCGCCCGATCTATGGATTTGATGCATGATTTCATGTTTTGATGGCCTAGAATCATGCTAGGGGTCCCCAGGGGTCTTCCCCTTTGATTTCCCCCTCTCCGGTGGAGGCATGGGGGCGTGGTTGGAATTTTAGGGCGTTTCTACCATTTTCGGGCGCGGACTGAGAACGCGCTATACTCCAGTAGCGCGTTCTTGGTGGTCGCGCTGCCCCGATAGGGCGCGTTCATCGGAGAAGATGAACAGTAGGGCGGTAGGGCGGTTCCTGTCGCGCTATGGGGACCTAGCGCGATCTGCCTTGTTGCGCTAGGAGACCCTAGCGCGATGGTCCGTGTCGCGCTGGGAGGTCTGAGCGCGATGGTCCTTGTCGCGCTGGGAGGTCCGTGCGCGATCTTCCCTGTCGCGCTAGGGAGACCTAGCGCGTTCTTCCTTATCGCGCTAGGGGTCCCTAGCGCGATCTGCTCCGTTGTCGGGTGTTCCCCTTGGGCCGTGTGTGTGTCCTGGGCACCCCGTGGAGTTCCGTGACCGTGTCTTCGGGCGTTCAGAGACTTCGCTTGACTCGGTCATGTGTTTGGCCGTGGGCGGTGTGTCCGTTTCTTCTTCGACTGTTGTCACCGTGCGATGGTGACGGTACGTGGGACGGTCCCCGTACTTCGTCAGGTTCGGACGTTGCTTTCCGTTGACTTGAGAGTTTACTCCTTAGTGATCCTCCACTAGTCGTAGCCTGCTTACACGCATGTGTTCCCACCTGGGAGTAGGTGGAGAGGCTTACCCTGAGGACGGTTTTAGACTGGTCACCGTCGGGCCCCTCGTTACATCAGAGTCCAGTGCCAGGGGAAAACCAGTCAGAGGGCCAGACCTAGGACGCGTGGTCTGTGTGTGCACACGTGGTTGGGGACAGTGGACGCACGTCGACGGGCGTGACCCCAGCTAGTCACTTGTTGTGAGTTACTTGTTCGGTGTCTGCGCCTCGGGTAGGACCTACCACGTCAGGCGGTTCACCTGCGGTGCGGTGTAAGACGTCAGGGGACGCTACCGACTGTGCTTCTAGTGGGTGGTACTCCTATCGAGTACGGAGTGACAGACTGTCAGTTGTGTGTTTCCGACCTTCGGGTTGTCGGTCGACCGTTGAGCTTCGGTCTTCTCTCCGTGGCACGTGTGTCGGTTTGCGTGTCGTGGGATCGTGTTTTGTAGAGTACAGGGCTTTCCTTTCCGAGGTACTCTCCTACCGCTAGTGTAGTGGTTTCTCGTTTTACGAGGTAGGGTTCGAGTGATCCCTACTGAGTCTTGTTCCGAGACTCATTCCCTGCGTGTTTTCACCGTGTTTCAGGTGAGGCGCCACCTTTGGGGAGCGCGTCAGGTGCGCAGCGCGGTGCGGGTGCCCAGAGGTAGTGCCAGAGGTCAGAGCTGGGGTATGTCCCGTGTAGCTGTACTTTCTTTACTTGTCTCTGTACTAGTCGTGGACTTCTACTGCTGTTGTTGTTATTTTATTGTGGACCATGTAAAATGTTAATTTATTTCCTGCTTAATACTATAACTGTTTTATTTCTGCAATTATTTGTGATACTTGTGTAGTTTCCACACCATCCTTTTAACCCTTCCGAGTCTTCGGACTCGTGGGTGGCGGTGCGAGTCTCGGGTTATCGGGCCTTCCCGGTAATCGGATTCTCAGGTCGTTACAAAACTCCTTACAACATGATTAAGGAAGTTGATTAAGCCAAGAAACAGATTCTCTCAATCCCACCGTTCCCACACGATTATACAAAAGGTTTCAACAATCACACCAAGCCAACGCACAAAGCAAACCACAATGCACAGGGATTTTAAGGTGGTTCGGGACCTCGACGGGCTCCCTATGTCCACCTCTCACCAAACTAGGTGAGGCTTCACTCGGGGATAAATCCCCAACACGGAGACAACGCTCCAAACACACACGGGGATGAATCCCCACACACACACGGGGACACGCCCCAATACACACACAGACGGAGATGAAGTCTCCCACACGATCTGACGACCGGATCATAAACACATACACGATCCGACGACTGGATCACAACACACACACGATCCGACGACCGGATCACAACACACACACACACATGCTGCAACAACCGCAGCACAATAACACAAACACGATCCCACGAAGGCGATCAAACACGACCATATACACAAACGGTCACACACACGAGTATCTCTATTGTTCAGAAAATAAACACAAATACTCAAGCATGCTCAAACCCAAAATATAGATCATAGAACATATCACAAAGAACTGATCGAAGACATAGAAGTGATCCCCCTTTATTTTCCAAGGCCGGTTGATGATGTTCCTTGAACCACGAGTTGGAGGGTAGCCGGATGACGACGATTCTTACGTCCTCTTGATCCTCTCTTCGATCCGCTCCTTTTCTTCTTCTTCTACGAGCTCCAGATCTTCACAGATGTAGATGATATCCTCCTTGGAAGAGCTCCACCACGTTTTTCCCTTTTCTTCACCTATACGAATGAACAAATGAGCATTAGGGTTGATCTTTACTGAAATTCGGAGCAACACATTGATATATATAGGAGATAGACCAAATGACCCATATACCCCTTCTAAAATGAGTTTAAAACACCCTAACATGATTAGGAACCATTAGGGTATATTTTAGAATGGTTTAATAGGGTTTTCAATAAGTTTAAAACACTTTCGTATGTCCCGTCCGGAAGGGGTCGACCATTGGGGTCGACCCTCGGGCAACAGGTTGCTGGAAAACATAAAACATCACCTTTTGTTACAGGGGTCGACCCTTGGGGTCGACCCTTGCACTGGGGGTCGACCCCTGGGGTCGACCCTCGGCAACCAGGTTGCTGCCGGGGCCAAAAAAATAGTCAAGATTACAGGGGTCGACCCCATGGGTCGGCCCTTTCAGTAGGGGTCGACCCTTGGGGTTGACCCTTTCAGGCAGGGTACACAAAAATAGCTTTGCGCGCTTCGGCGGTAGGAATTAATTCTCCTAGTTCCGAACTCCGATTGAAGCGAGACTGGAGGCGTTGGAAAGAGGACTCCTAGAGCTACAACATAAAATTTTTAGAGGGGAGATCCAATGGTTGGATTGAAAATGGTGAAGACTGTAAGATAGTTTGAGTTTGAAAAATAACTAAAACCTCCATCAAACCAAAGGGAAATAATTGATTAAATATTACCATAATCCCATGGAGATCAATAATGATTTTGCATCTTGAAAAACATGATAAACCAAGAGGTTAGATCAAGATCAAAATATATGGGTCATGCATTAACATATGAAGCTAGTTTTGAGACCAAGACCCAAATGACATGAAATGTGATTACGAAAGCATTAGCATGAGGCATATAAGAATCCACATGAAAGATCTGTATGAAAGTACTTGAGAACCCATTTTTCCAACTCAAGATTAGAAGAGTGTCACCATGGATTCTAATATAAATTCTTACCTTGAATCCATCATAATGTGGGAAATATTAACCTGCACTTTTCAGGAATTTAGAAGCAAGTTAATATTCAACCAACGAATCTGAAGATCCCAACTTCAACCCAGTTCTCCCTCAAACCATTTCAAAGCATTTAAGCCATATGATCAGAATGACTAGGAGCCATCACTCATGCATTCATGATATACAAGAACCAAAGGAAATCCTCAACAAAGCATGTAATGAAATGGCTATGCATTTACACAACACAGAGCCATGCAATCAATTTCATATCCATAAGGACTCAACCATTCTACTGAGAAGCATAGTCTTCACATGAAACCTCCAATGACTAATGAGCAGCTTGCATGAGTCAACATCAGCCAACTTAGTATAGCAACCTGCAAGATAATATAGCAACATGTGAGTTCGTTTATCATGAGGATGGTTTCCACTAATGAAGCACACAATATGTCACATAGTTTAGTTATCATCAAGGCCATAGTTCACAATCTCCATCACACACAAAGTTTAGTTATCATCAAAATCATAGCTCAACAATCTCCCCCTTTTTGATGATGACAAACTTAGTGATGAATGATGACAATCTTGAATGATGACAATCTAAGTGAAGATGACAAACGAGTGGCATGCTGTTCTCCCCCAATCATGAAACCCCAATCATGAATCCAGCAAGCATGACAATCTAAGTGAAGATGACAAGCGAGTGGCATGTTGTTCTCCCCCAATCATGAAACCCCAATCATGAATCCAGCAAGCATGAATCACATGAAATATTTCTCCCCCTTTGACATTATCAAAAAGCGGGGTAATGTCAATCATACTCCCTCAGGAAGAAGAAACAGAGGAGATGCATATTGTAGCATGATAAATGTGCACGGAACAGTAACCCACATTTGAAATTTTGATGAAGCAGGAGTAAGTTATAAATAAGTGGGTTCATGGAAAGTATGTGATACACCAATTGTGGTCTAGAGAACCAATTGTTGGCTAGAGAGGATACCAAATGTTGATTACTTGGTTGTGTCCAATCTTTCTCCTCATTTGCCAAGCAAACACAAGAATTTATTGAGCAAGTAAATAGCATGGGAAGTTCACTCAATTTTTGGTTTTCAGTATTTTCCAGATTTTTAATTTTTGATTTGTGGTTTGAAACGCATGAGATGCAACTTATGCATGTGATGTCATGTGAGATGCATACACAAGCAAACAAATAGATACATATATATACATGCAACACTGCTCCCCCGTACTTATTTAAGAGGGGATGGGTATAGGAAAGATGCAAGAGAGTCATGACAATCGGAATACACATGTGTAGCACATGGGAGATTTTCCAATCATATAGGAGATTAATGCAATTGCTAATGCAGTCAATCAACTTTCTGAATACATATTAAATCAAATTCTCAAATGTGTAAGTGAGTAACATGAAAAATGATAGTTTCAATATGGATATTTAGATTTTCAGATCAACACAGGGAGATATTTTATAGACTGCATTTCAATTTTGAGAGCAGCGTATTGGAGGCTTCACTCTACCACAATGAGTTTTCACCATCATTTTTTCAACTCAACCAATACCACATGATAGTCAGAATTTTTCAAGAGTGATCAGGTCCAAAATGATTCCTTTTTACGCGAGTAGACGTATGGAGCTCATGCCAGAATCCCCGGTTACTTAGAATACTGAACCATCTCACCTCATTTTGAATAGAGGTACTAGTCCACACTTTTCAGATATGAAACACATCACGTCTCAGGTGACATGTGCCCAGTTTACTCAGTGAGACCAAGCATTGCTCTACCGTTCATTTTCATTTCAGATTTTTCAACAAAGATAGGTAAGCAGCTTTTTCCTCAACTGTCTCTTCAACATACATGCAGCAAGTTTAACATCTCGAGAGTGTTGAAAAGAAAAACGTATATCCTTATTCTTAACACTCATTTTCATATTCTGTGCATGAATTGTGTGAATTTGATTCAGCATGTATACCGAAAATATCATGAATACATAACAATACAACTCCCCCTAAATAGATGCACTTTACTCCCCCCAAAGTGTACAACATGAAGCACACCAATAATGACTCAAATGTAACATTATTTATCAAGAATGCATAAGGTCATAGAAATTTCAAGGATAGGGGTGAATAGCATATAATACCACACAAGCACACATT
Organism: Amorphophallus konjac; assembly: GCA_022559845.1. Taxonomy (NCBI): domain Eukaryota; kingdom Viridiplantae; phylum Streptophyta; class Magnoliopsida; order Alismatales; family Araceae; genus Amorphophallus; species Amorphophallus konjac. The sequence continues at coordinate 101,508 of JAHNEJ010002010.1, read as the reverse complement.
GGGAGTTTATGCAAATGCACTATGACATGTATGCGAGCAATGTGATGTCAATTTGATACCAATTGAATGGATGCCAAACGAATGAACTAAGTGCGACGAATGCATGAGTTCTAATGCAATGTAGAAATTAACATGGGTGCAAGGTGTGTGTTTTTGATTTTTCATTTGAGAGAACTAAATGCACCTAATGCATTGGATTCTGATGCATGCAGCCTATAACTATATGAGAATGAAGGATAGGATGCAAAAAGAAGATGAGAGCTTTCATTTCCAAGCCAGTGTGACAGAAATCTTATTGAGTTCATCCACATTCAATCCATGAATCAGCAAACATTGTTTATGACAAGACCTTTATGAATGAGGGTGCATAAATGATCAAAAGTAAGCAGTGCAACCCAAATTTCAGAATTGTTCAAAAATAGATTTTGAAAGGTCTTTCACAAGTTTTGAAATGAGAGTTCATCCAAAAGTCAAATGTATGGATCATATAATCACAAACATATTTTCAAGTCACATAACTCATCTCAAGGATTCATTCAACAATTAATCAATCACAAACTAATCAAGATCTGGTACGAGGCGGAGATTTTAGTCCAAAGACCCAACTCAACGCATATGGAATGCTTCCAAGTGGATATTATCCACTCTTTCACAAACGCCATTTGATATACCAGACATGCAATTCAATTCAAGTGTCATACAATAACCAACTACTTCAAGCACAACTCTCAAGGTTTTCATTTGGTTAAATCAATTAAGTATAATCATCACATCAAACTGGATTCAACCAATTTATCACAGCATGCTAGTAAATGACAGCTCAAGTTTTTAGAATCAACACTTGTCATATGAAGGTATCACTAAGTGATAAAAAGACCATTACATGATTTAACAAGGTTGAATTACCTTGGTTTAGGAGACAAGATTGGAAGCCTTCAATCACTGAGATTACCAACCTCACAGAGGTTGATATTTCAGATTTTGCTTTCTTACCTTTGCATTGAGAATCCTTTTTTTTCCAATTCTTTCACCTATTAACCCATCCTTTGTTAATAGAGATGCGTACTTTTCATACCATGTTTTGGGTGCTATCAAGATCACTTCCTATCTCCCGGTTGTGGATTGAGAAAATTTTTATCATTTTCATCCTTGCAAGGTATTCCTCATTTGATTCAAACTTGGTCACGGCCAGCCTATCAGCATTTTGATTTTGGGAGTGTAATCTTCATCCAAGAACAACAAGAATTGATTTGTCAATTTTGATTCATATTTATTAACTATGGCGTCACACATTATTTTAACAACCAAAGTCCTTTAGATAGCTCAAGATGCAATGCATGACTCATGTGTGAACCTAAGTATTAAGCTTATATGGTGAATGTAGTTGCTCCCCCTTAGTGTATGCATGAATGCAAGATGTTTAGTAACAATCCAATGTCATATGCAGCCTTTTGAGTAAACGACTCATAGTACCAGGCGGAGAACTTAGATCCAAAGATCACCTCACGCGTAGTGATAGCTTTCAGACATGCATAACCTGCCCTTCCACATGTCACCATTTGATGTAATATGTAGTCAAGGGTGATGAAGGTAGTAGGAATGCTATGCATTATGACATGACTTCACAATGTTCAACTTATGCAAGACAATATGTGAAAGGGTGTATGCAAACATGAGGGTGCATGCAAGCTCAACAAATGTAGTGAATTTTATTGATGGTTTCAAAGCACCACTTCAATAAGATGCTATATGAGGATGATATGCACAAGTGTATGTAACTATCTATGGATGGAATGCATGAACAAACATGTGCATTAACACAAGATAATTCAGCACAATATGAATCAAACAATGACATACTTACTGAAGAGAGTGAGAGGGATATCACCTGAAATTTCAAATTTCAGTTTTGGTTTTCGTTTTTAACCTGATTTATCCCACTTGTGTGCCTTACCTTCGTGAGAAAAATAGATTTCATGCTTTATATTCCCAAGGCACACCTGCAAAACAAATTTCTCATTTGACATTCTTAGGTACCCAAACCATCTTGGGTCCTTGTGGGTTAGCAGCATCTTTGGCACGTGGCTTCCACTTCATAACAACATTCAAATCATCAATTTTCTTCAGAAAATAATCATGCACCATATGTCCAAATTTACCACAGTAGTTGCAACATGACTTTGAGTTCTTAAAAGCACGAGGATTCCTTGAAGCATGTGATTTTTTGTTCCACTCTTGTTTCCCATTTGCAAAAGGTTTCATTCTTTTCCTACATGCTTCTAAATCATCATTCTTTCTCATAAAATAATCATGCATGGCATGTCCATGTTTTCCACAATAAAAATATGAGAATTTCTTTCTAGGTGGTTGTGTGTGTGTGGAAGAAGTATGTTCAACATGCATGGAGATGCTAGCAGTATTTTTGAATTTTTGATACATGTTGATTTTCTGATTTTTGTTTTCTTTTTGAAGCTTTTGGACATTCACATTATTTTTCTGATTTGATTGGGTTCTTGATACAGTGGGTTGTTGGGAGTAAGATGTGGAGGTGGTAGGTGCACAATTGTCATGAACAAATGAAGTATATATTTTACTTTCAAATTTCTTTTTCTTCACAGGATTGAACCCTAGCCCTTCTCTTTGAAAGTTTACTTTCATTCCCAACAGTTTATCTAAGTTTTCTTGACCATTGACAAATCTAGATAAAGAAGCATTCAAATCAGAAATTTCTTTTTCAAGTGATGAAATGTGCAATTCATAGGAGATCATCTTATTTTCACAAGTCTTGACTTGTTCATGTAGTTGGGTGTTGATGATTTTGTAGGTTTCCATTTCTTGTTTCATCACATGCATTTCTTCACATTGATCAACAAGCAAACTTTTTCCTTTTTTAAAAATAAGTAATTTTTCAGAAATGGTATTGTTCAATTCCTTCAGTTTCTCATTTTCCATTTCATGATTTTTATCATGAGCAAGCTCATTTTGACCATTGTTCATAAGACTAATTCTCTCTCTCAGCTCTTTATTTTCATTTCTCAAGGAAGAGATTTGATCTTTGTGAATTTCAATGTCAAACATGTAACCATCAATCAATTCCTTAAGGTGTGAGCATTCTTTGCAAGAGGAATCGGTTTTATTTTGACCTACATTCTTTTGTAATTTTTTGTTTTCAGATTTTAACTTCTTGTATTTTTCAGCAAGCTCTTCATAAGCATTCAACAATTCTTCATAGTTAAAATCATCTTCGTAATCAGAGTCAGAGTTTACCCTTGAGCTCGATTCACTTGGTTGACCACTCCTTTGTTCACTCGTGCCCGCTATAAGACATCTATCTTTAACCTCCTCCTTGAGGTCTGCTAATCCATCCAATATTTCCTCCACGGATCTACAATGGGAGACAAAAGGAAAATAGTTAGAGTCAACTGCAGCAATAAGTAATTTTAGAGTCAAACCATTTTGATCATGTTTAAGTTTTTGATCTGCAGTCCAAACACTTTTGTCTTTAGGCAAATTCATAAGGACCATGTGAAATAAGCTTCCATATCTTAGGGATGTATGAATTGACTAGACTACACAACCTTCCTAACCACAAATCAAAATTACAGCCATCAAACACAGGTGGAGAATTCAAGGTGTAGATCATGGTAGTCATTGATCCGGATCACTCTAGATCGTTAGATCTATCAAATTAGAGCCTTAGCTCTGATACCAATTGTTGGGTCCCTCGATCAATGACACCCAAGAGGGGGGTGAATTGGGTGATTACAAACTTTAAAGAAACTCTTTCCCTTTTTAACAAGTGTAAAGAAACAACAATTAAAACAATAAATATGTTGAACAAGCAAGATAGATTACAACCTACACTAACCCCCACACTAGACGATAAGATGAAAGCTGCGTGGTAGAGTAAACTCCTTACAACATGATTAAGGAAGTTGATTAAGCCAAGAAACAGATTCTCTCAATCCCACCGTTCCCACACGATTATACAAAAGGTTTCAACAATCACACCAAGCCAACGCACAAAGTAAACCACAATGCACAGGGATTTTAAGGTGGTTCGGGACCTCGACGGGCTCCCTACGTCTACCCCTCACCAAACTAGGTGAGGCTTCACTCGAGGATAAATCCCCAACACGGAGACGACGCTCCAAACACACACGGGGATGAATCCCCACACACACACGGGGACACGCCCCAATACATACACAGATGGAGATGAAGTCTCCCACACGATCTGACAATCGGATCATAAACACATACACGATCCGACGACTGGATCACAACACACACACGATCCGACGACCGGATCACAACACACACACACACGCTGCAACAACCGTAGCACAATAACACAAACACGATCCCACGAAGGCTATCAAACACGACCGTATACACAAACGGTCACACACACGAGTATCTCTATTGTTCAGAAAATAAACACAAATACTCAAGCATGCTCAAACCCAAAATATAGATCATAGAACATATCACAAAGAACTGATCGAAGACATAGAAGTGATCCCCTTTTGTTTTCCAAGGCCGGTTGATGATGTTCCTTGAACCACGAGTTGGAGGGTAGCCGGATGACGACGATTCTTACATCCTCTTGATCCTCTCTTCGATCCGCTCCTTTTCTTCTTCTTCTACGAGCTCCAGATCTTCACGGATGTAGATGATATCCTCCTTGGAAGAGCTTCACCACGTTTTCCCCTTTTCTTCACCTATACGAATGAACAAATGAGCATTAGGGTTGATCCTTACTGAAATTCGGAGCAACACACTGATATATATAGGAGACAGACCAAATGACCCATATACCCCTTCTAAAATGAGTTTAAAACACCCTAACATGATTAGGAACTATTAGGGTATATTTTAGAATGGTTTAATAGGGTTTTCAATAAGTTTAAAACACTTACGTATGTCCTGTCCGGAAGGGGTCGACCCTCGGGCAACATGTTGCTGGAAAACACAAAACATCACCTTTTGTTACAGGGAAGGGTCGACCCTTGCACTGGGGGTCGACCCCTGGGGTCGACCCTAGCAACCAGGTTGCTACCGGGGCCAAAAAAATAGCCAAGATTACAGGGGTCGACCCCATGGGTCGACCCTTTCAGTGGGGGTCAACCCTTTCAGGCAGGGTACACAAAAATAGCTCTGCGCGCTTCGGCGGCAGTAATTAATTCTGCTAGCTCCGAACTCCGATCGAAGCGAGACTGGAGGCGTTGGAAAGAGGACTCCCAGAGCTACAACATAAAATTTTTAGAGGGGAGATCCAATGGTTGGATTGAAAATGGTGAAGACTGTAAGATAGTTTGAGTTTGAAAAATAACTAAAACCTCCATCAAACCAAAGGGAAATAATTGATTAAATATTACCATAATCCCATGAAGATCAATAATGATTTTACATCCTGAAAAATATGATAAATCAAGAGGTTATATCAAGATCAAAATATATGGGTCATGCATTAATATATGAAGTTAGTTTTGAGACCAAGACCCAAATGACATGAAATATGATTACGAAAGCATTAGCATGAGGCATATAAGAATCCACATGAAAGATCTGTATGAAAGCACTTGAGAACCCATTTTTCCAACTCAAGATTAGAAGAGTGTCACCATGGATTCCAATATAAATTCTTACCTTGAATCCATCATAATGTGAAAAATATTAACCTGCACTTTTCGGGAATTTAGAAGCAAGTTAATATTCAACCAACGAATCTGAAGATTCCAACTTCAACCCAGTTCTCCCTCAAACCATTTCAAAGCATTTAAGCCATATGATCAGAATGACTAGGAGCCATCACTCATGCATTCACATGAAACCTCCAAAGACTAATGAGCAGCTTGCATGAGTCAACATCAGCCAACTTAGTATAGCAACCTGCAAGATAATATAGCAACATGTGAGTTCGTTTATCATGAGGATGGTTTCCACTAATGAAGCACACAATATGTCACATAGTTTAGTTATCATCAAGGCCATAGCTCACAATCTCCATCACAAACAAAGTTTAGTTATCATCAAAATCATAGCTCAACAGCTTGTTTCGCCATGACACGTGTGTCAGTTTTCATGCTGTGAGACTGGTGCTAGTAGCTTTATCGAGGTTGCGTTTTGTCATTCGGTATCCGCGACCCGGTGGTCAGGGTTACACCTTGGACAGCGTGTCGAGGTTGGCCGTGTCTTGGGAGACATGCCTCTACGGCCTGGTTGCCGTGGGTTTTTACTTTGGTAAGTGGTACTAGTGTGGTTCGGTAGCCCCCGACCGCGAGATCGGGGTGTGTCTTCTGGTACAGTAGGAGTAGCTATAGTGCCAAGTTTTGACCGGCCACCGGTTCGCTATTTCTGCTGTAGTTGTAGCTTTCCTTTCCGCTACCGCCGTTGTTTCCAATTGGGGTTCCGCGGGATCCCTGCTGAGTCTCTATTTTGGAGACTCATTCCCTGCTTTTCAAGTGTGGCAGTTCTTCCTCGAGATTTGAGGGTGCAGTTCAGAGGTTCTCAGTTGCCAGCTCGCCGGGCCGAGTGTTCACTCGGCATGTGGTACGTTTTACTACTTTAGACTGTACTTTTTATTGGACTGGACTCTGTTGTAGTAGTAGTTGTTATTTATTTCTGTTAATTGTTGTATTGTCCTACTTTATTTCTTATTTCTTTGTGCCTCTACACTCCTTTTAGCCCTTCCGAGCCCTCCCGCCTCGTGGGAGGCGGTTCGAGTCTCAGGTTATCGAGTCTTTCCCAACAATTAGATTCTCGGGTCGTTACAGGCGGTCTCCATTGGCAAGTGGCCAACGCGGCTGGCGTCGATGAGCTTCACGTGTGGCCGTTGCAAGCAGCTGGCAGGCTTTGCAAGGCGGGAGGAGGCTTCACGTGGGCGGCTTTAGCTAGCAGGGTTCTTCACGCAGGCGGCCATGGCGACGTGGCTGGCGGATGGCCAACCAACGGGTGGAGGCGTTCAACGTTGGCAAGTGTGACGAAGGAAAGAAAGAACATGTCAGGCTTTGGCTGGTCAAAGAACGCAAAAGGCCAGTAAGTGCGGCTGCCTCCCCTATGCAAAGTCTTCATGCAGCCAGCACTCTTCACTCGGTGCATTCAATGAAGGTGGGCAGGCCCATTCACATGGAGTAACAGGGGCTGTCTTGGGGCCCTATAAAAGGAAGGGAGGTGGGGGCTCATGGGGCTCCTTTCTCCCTCTCCTAAGATGCATATACGAAGATAGCTCCTCTCCCCTTCTTTCACGTAGATAGTAAGTTCTCTTCCTCCATATAATTAGTGTTAGGGTCTCTCTCTTTAGTTAGTGTTTTATTATTGTTGTAATTTTCATTCACTTGTAAATTTACTTTAATTCATGTTTAATGTTATTGGTGTTATTATTTTCAATTTTATTTAGCATAATCTTCCCTTTTTCTCTTCCATCTATCTCCCTCTCTTCATATTCTTCACACATCCCTATGGCAGAGTTGCTTCTCTCGGTCCTCTCACGCCGGCGTTCTACACCAAAGTAGGGCGGCGATAAAAGGCTCGGCACGGTGTGAGCGATGTCAATCTTCCAATTCATAGGCTCATTTCTTCCCTTGTTCTTTTAATTTTAAGTTGTACTTTTAACTTTTGTAGTTGTAATTTTCATTTACTTAGCAATAAAAATTCATATTGTCAATCTATCTCTTCCAAATTTCTCTTCTCAAGTCATCTCAATTTCTTTAGTTAAATTTATTTCCCATGCGTGATATTTTCCTATTTTTTGTGCAAACGTACTCCAAATCAATAATTCTTTCTCCAATACATGGATTTTATAATGTGGTTTAAATGAAAATATTTCCTCATCGTAGGATTGACCCGCTATTCACCACTTTACTTGAATTTTCAAAGCCATTTGAGTGAGTGAGTGCGATTATATAAATTTTAAAATTGTGGCACGGTATTTTTAAATGACAGGTGCCGAGCTGCATCACTAATCCTTCACTATTTTGCCATAGAATAATTCATCGCAAAAGTCTATCGCTAATAGCACTTTTTGTTGTAGTGTTGCCACTAAACTGATTTCCATTTTTTGTTGTTGATTTATCTCCCGTCCAGAGCATTATAGACTCATCAAATGTCACATCTCTTTTAATTATAAATGTGGGTGACCAAAGATCAATACACCACAAATGACATGCCTTCATATCTTTTGTTCATGCATATGCTAAGAAAATGCATTTCTTTGCCCTTATGACATGAGAATATACACGACAACCCAAATCTTTGAAGTTAGAATAATCAGAAGGAGAACAAGGCCATACCTTCTCCGGAGTCTTCAACTTTATGATTGTGGATGTAGATCTATTCATCATGTAGCAAGCTAAAGTGACAACGTCATCATCATCATCATCATCATCAGAGCCTTATCCCAATTAATTGGGGTCGGCTACATGAATCATGTTCCGCCAAAGATTTCTATCAAGAGTAATATTCATATTTAAACCCAAGAAACTAATGTCCTTCCTAATAACATTGCACCATCTCATTTTAGGCCTTCCACAAGCTCTTTTACTAGCATCCACTAAGATTTGGTCACATCTTTTAACCGGCGCAGAGTTCGGGCGACGAAACACATGTCCAAACCACTTGAGTCTATTTTCTCTCATTTTACTATCAATTGGAGCTATCCCTAAGTCCTTACGGATGCGCTCATTCCTAATCTTGTCTTTCTTAATTTTGCCACACATCCATCTCAACATCCTCATCTCTGCTACACACATTTTGTGGATGTGTTCCTTTCATACTGTCCAACACTCGGTACCATATAACAAAGCAGGTCTCACAGCCATTCTATAAAACCTCCCTTTGAGTTTCACAGGCATACGATGATCACAAAGGACACCTGATGCACTTCTCCATCTTAACCAGCCTGCCTTAATCCTATGTGTAACATCATCATAAATTTTCCCATTCTCTTATATGATAGACCCTAAGTGTCGAAAGCTACTATTCTTCGGAATGTTATGTCCATCAATTAGAACCATATCTTCCTGAACCACTCTCTCATTACTAAAATTACAGTACATAAACTCTGACTTACTCCTACTAATTTTAAAATATTTAGACTCCAAGGAAACTCTCCAACGCTCTAACTTAACATTTAGAGCATCAATACTCTCATCAATTAAAACAATATCATCTACAAAAAGCATACACCAAGGGATATCCTTGTAGACACGCCATTCTTGACATTACAGTGAGTAAATCTCATATTACACTATGATACCCCAAGGCGGACTTCACATTTTTTATTACTCTGGTGATTTCCTATTTTTTTGAATTTTTTCACATTTTTTTAAATTTTTTCGTGAAAAATCTTGGAGGTGTCCGGAGACTGGACGCCTCCATAAATTCATATATATAAAAATAATAAAATTAATAGGAAAATCATGGAGGCGTCCAAGCGCCTGGACGCCTCCATAAATAAAAATAATAAAAATTAGAAAAATAATTGAGGCGTCCAGGCCCCTGGACGCCTCCATAAAAATGACAAAAAATGAAAAAAATAATAAATAAAAATATTTTAAAAGCGTCCAGGAGGCTGGACGCCCCCATGATTTGGCTCGCGGGCGTCCCTGGCCACTGCCCGACCGTTGCTCGGCCTGTCGTTTGAAAAGAATCCAAATTATGGAGGTGTCCTGGCCCCTGGACGCCTCCATCATTCAGCTCACGGGCGTCCCTGGCCACCGACTGACCGTTGCTCAGTCTGTCGCTTGAAAAGAATCTAAATCATGGAAGCGTCCAGGCCCCTGGACGCCTCCATCAAATAGCTCACGGGCGACCCCCGGCCACTGCCCGACCGTTGCTCGGCCTGTCGTTAGAAAAGAATCCAAATCATGGAAACGTCCAGCCCCCTGGACGCCTCCATCATTCAGCTCACGGGCACCCCTGACCCCCGACTACCCGTTGGCTGGCTTGTAGTGCGAAAGGGATCCAATGTAATGGAGGCGTCCATGCCCTTGGACGCCTCCATCATCCAGGTCACGGGTGCCCCTGGCCACTGACTATCCGTCAGCCGGTCGGATTGTCGTTTGAAAAGGATCCAAGTAATGGAGGCGTCCAGGCCCCTGGACGCCTCCATCTTCCAGAACTCTATAAATAGGGGCCTACCCCCCCTCGGTTCGGGGTCGAAAAAAGAGAGCGCCGGGAGGCTGTCGGATTCCATTCCTAACCCGTGGGTGTTTTGTAGGTGAGGTTCTGCCGGATTCCTGGGTGCCCGTGCTCACAGGAGAAAGGCCGTCTTCGCCCGCCGCGCTCCCACGTCATCCCTACGCTACCGAGGCTCCGCCGGATCTCGCCATCGGCCATCCAATAAGCCATTCTCTTCTCTTTTTCCTTAGATATCTTGCATTCATCATATCGCATTTTCACCCCCTTTTGGGGGAGTCTCTTCATGTTCCTACGTTGGTATAATCGCCATCCATCATAAGCATTTTCCTCCTACTCGTGTTCGAGAGGGGTTTAAAAGACAACACCAACCAGGTGTGTGTCCGGCCGTCATTTCGTTACTTGCATCGTTAGAATTGATTGCTGCACCTTCGTCTTTCTGATCAACTTGTTATTTATTTATCGTTGTTTTGCAAGGGTACTCAAGGAAAGCCCTCCCCGTCGGCCGACCGAAGGGGGAGGAAGAAGCAACCCACCATTTTCCGCTCTCGATGATTCACAATTTCCGTGCCTCGTGCCAGGTACACGCGATCATTTCTTTTCATTAAGGTAACCCCTCTGGCGATCACATCCCTTTGGCATCCTACGTATGCTCTTTTCTCTGTTGACATGTTGCATGACCCCTTCCCCTATTAGCTTTTAGTTATTGCGAGTTTGTAGCCCGTCGCTCGCGTTTCTCGTTCCCGATTGAGTGGATCTCCATTCGGCAGTCCACAGATTGGCGATCATGATGGGACCTCAGTTGCTTTCTTTTAGTTACTCTTGCAGCCCTTGACTTGCTTTATCATCTTTTACGTGTTCTTCATCTCTCAGTTGCTTTCTTACAATTACCCTTGCAGCTTCTTGTGATTCATTTTATCATTTTTGTGTGTTACCCTTGCACCTTCTTGTAGTTTGCCTTACCATCTCTTGTGCGTTGTTATACCTTGATCGTCTTGTTATTCTGTTATGCTCTATATATCTGTCAGCATTTCATCACATACGTCCATCTCTCTTTTCTACCTTTCTTTCTATTTCTTTCTTAGGATCACCCCCTCTTGGTGAAAGAAGGACTCTCCGTCGGGAATTCCTCTCGACGGATTAGGATCTCTTTCACTGGGACCTCCATAAGTCCCCGACAGCGAAGGATTCCCCTTCGTTCACTGGGCAGGTTGTACCGTTGAAGTTCCCCGGAGCTTAGTTACCCCATTCGTGGTGAGTCGAGTGTCCCTAGTTCACACGGTGGTAAAACAAAGGTGCAACTAGGATTTTTACACATTTTGTGTGAATTTTTACAATCGTTAAAAAGAAAAAAAAAGAGTTCAAACAAAAACAAAAAGAGACGTAAAGCATCCACTTGTGTGTTAATCTCTGCTGCTTGTGTGCTGGTGTATGTTATTACGTTCTGGAAAAGTGTTAAGGATGGCCGAGTATGATTACGATGCTTTCGAGGCTAACGCCTTTGGCTATGAGCCTCAAATGCATGACTCGGGTCATGACTCTTACGTAGATTACAGCCCGGACCAGGGCTACCAAGGCGGGCCTCATGTCTACGCTATGGACGCTGGTCCATCCCACGAGTCCTCACATGCGGTGCTGAATGTTGCCGGGGATACATCTTCCCCCCAGGACATCTCCGCTCTGTTAGGTGTCCTCGCCAACACCCAACTCAACCCTGAGCAACTTCAGGCCTTCCAGGCCATTCTAAAAGGGAAGTCAGTCCCCCCCTCCTGCGGAGCTGAGTCCGACTACAACCCCTGTCCAAGAGTCTATGCTGGCCATTCCCTCCTCCTCACCTCTCGGGCAGGCAAATCACCAGCCTCCCTCCTTCCAACTCCCCTCCCAATCTCCGGCGCAATCCACCCTTCAAACACAAATCCCACCGGGCCTACCCGTTGGTAGACCCCAATATCCCTCCTGTCCTAGGTTTCCTTCTCAGGCCTCTGGGAGGCCTACCGCTTCTGCCTGGCAAGTGCCACCTTCACCAATTGACCCGTTCACCCAGTCCCTCTTGAATAAACTGAATAAGATGGACGAGCAATTCCAGAACTTACAAAAAAGGGTGGATGTGAAATCCACCCCTGAGGTTTCTCTGCCTATCCTACCAATATTTCGCCTTCCCCCTTCTGAGATGCCCACGTACCGTAGGTACAACGGCACTGGCAACCCCTCTACCCATTTGAAGGACTTCGTGTACGAGTCCTCGTTTTGGCAAAATGATAAAAGATCTCTGGCATACCTCTTTAGGAGGTCATTAGATGGCCCTGCGTTGGAATGGTTCTACGCCCTAGAGCCAAGCGAGGCTGAGGACTTCGACGTGGTTCAGAGGAAGTTCCTACAGAGATACCGGGACCGAGTTGGCCCGTCTCTTTCCATCACCGACCTGGTCGTCGAAAAAATGAAGCCGGACGAAAATTTCGTCCAGTTCGCTGATAGATGGAGATCCCTGGCAGAAAGGATAAAGGATACCATCTCAGAGCCAGAGCAGGTGAATATGATTATATCAAATGCTACCCCCCAGTTTAGGCATATCCTGGCAATGAACAGGCTTAACACCATGGAGGAACTGTATGAGAGGGCTCGGTATGTCCAGACGCAACTGAAAGATTCTCCTCTCATGCACATGTTCGAGCCACCAAAGCCGAAGGTGTTTAGGAAGCCGGGCACTGGCGTCCCAGGCAGAACGACAGAAGGGGTCGTGACGAATGAGCAAGTGAATGCGGTCAACGACGCTAACTATGTGGCAAACCCCAGGCTTCCACAAATGCCCCAGCTTCCTCTCCAACAAGGTTCGTTCCCTTCTCATCCTCCACCGCAAAGCAATCTCCTCCAGAACAATATGCCTCAACCCTTCCATCTTCAACAACAACAACAGCGACCTCCTCAATATAATCAGGTTCCACCACCCGGGGATTATGGCCCCCAACAACAGAGGAGGCCACTTGGACCTAGGAGAGCTCATTACCAACCTTTGTCGGAATCATTATCAGATATCTTCAATGCTCTCATGGCTGCTAATTTCCTCACCTTGCCTAAGGAGAGAGCCATATGGCCCACGAACGTCGACACTTCCAGATATTGTGTCTTCCATAGACAACCAGGCCATACAGTGGAAAACTGTTTCCATTTTAGAGATTATATTTACGATATGAATGATGAACATCAAATAGATTGGGATGAAATGAGGCGATACGTCGCCATGATGAAGGCCAGGAGACCTCTGTGGACACCAAAAATTGCACACCCAAATATCATGCCCGGCCCCACGTCAACAACGGCGCCGAGTGAAGAAGCCCCGGAGAGGCTGATCGCCCGGGCTCCCCAAATATGCATGCTGCCATGAAGCCGTCCCCGGAGTCACGACGGCAAAGAGAGGTCAACTCCCGGGAAGCCTCACAATCCGTGGGCCTCGGGGAAAATTAAGCGGGCCATGACTCGTGTCCATAACGGGCTCAGAACGAGCCCAGAAATGCCCCCAATAGGCCTTCAACGGCACACCCTGGGGTGATCAGCGGCACACGCCCAGGGCTGCTCAGCGGCACGCCCCAGGGTGCCCCCAGCGGCACACCCCCGTGGGGTTCAGCGGCACGGCCCGTTCGGTCCCCAGCGGCACACCCCCGTGGGGTTCAGCGGCACGGCCCGTTCGACCTTCAGTGGTACACCCCCTGGGGGGGCCTTCAGCGGCACACCCCCCCTGGGGGGTCTTCACCGGCACAACCCCCCTGGGGGGGTCTTCAGCGGCACACCCCCCTGGGGGGGTCCTCAACGGCACACCCCCCTGGGGGGGGCCTTCAGCGGCACACCCCCTTGGGGGGGGGGGGGGCTTCAGCGGCACGCCCATCAGGGGCTTCAGCGGCACGCCCCATGGAGCTTCAGCCGCACGCCCCTTTGGGTCCCAGCGACATACCCTTTTGGGCTTACGTCTGCCCCATCGGCACCCCCAGCTGGGCCTTCAACGGCACGCCTATTGGGTGCTCCCGTGGCACGCCTTTTTGGCCTTCCCACGGCACGCTTGTCCAGCCCGCCAGCGGCACAGCGTTAAGCATTTCAACGGCTAAGCGACGTGGTGCCCATGCCCTACGCATCTTCGGCGCACAGTGGCCGATCCGAGGTGTCGACCAACGACTGGGCCACGCAGGCTAGTCCCTGACACCCAGGACGGAAGAGTCAACCCCGTCATTACGAGCTGCTTCCCGCCTTCGACGGCCGTGCTCGAAGACTTCCGGCCGCTGGGAGTATAAAACCACTCCCGCTTCGACAAAGAAAAAGAGGAGGGAGAGAGACAGAGGGACACACCCAGACAAAGAGACAGACACATAGAGAGAAGAGAAGAAGAGGCGTTCCGGCGTGAGCTCCCTCCGACGGCCACCGGGAAGAAGAGAGAGGAAGAGAGAAGAAGGGTTGAATGTAACGAAGGGGAAGGTGTGGGAGAAGGAGGGTGAACGGTCGTCCCCACTTCATCCCCAACACCTTCCTTTCCGTGGTTTTCCTTGTTTTCCTCTTCCCTTTATGTTGCTTTTGGGTTTTCTTTCTCGCCCATAGCCTCGGCTCGGGCATGTCCGTCAATGTATATGTAGGGCCTCGGCCCTTTGCTTCCCATGAATGAAAATCACCCTTCTTGGGTCTCCTGCCATTTCTGTTGGTTTACTCCCACCTTCACGATGCACGTGGTGTGTTATTCGTTCTCCCCTTTCCGTCGGTGTTTATTGGCGTCTCCGTCGCAATGTGATTCCTCCCCTATGCGTTTTGGCCTCATGGGCTCTTCATCCCCCTCCATGGCCATCTATTGCGCTCATCGGCTTGAGGAGAGAGGGAGACCCTTGTTCTCTCTCCGAACACCCAGCTACCAGTGGCCCACTCTTGGCCTTGAACTCCCCTCCTTTTCTTGGATAATCTGCAAGCCTCCCAGCCTACACATTTAGCTCCCTTTCTATCTCCCGGTGATGCACCTTTCCAGCCCTTGGCCGGCACACCTTTTGGCCCTCAGCGGCACACCCCGTTGGCCCCTGGCCGGTACACCCTCTTCAGCCCTCAGCGGCACACCCTCTTCAGCCCTCACCGGTACACCCTCTTTAGCCCTCAGCGGCACACCCTCTTCAGCCCTCAGCGGCACCCCCTTTTCAGCCCTCAGCGGCACACCGTTTTCAGCCCTCAGCAGCACACCCTGTTGGTCCTTGGCCGGCACACTCCCCGCGGGCCCTCAACGGCACACCTCTCAGGCCCTCAGCGGTACACCCCTTTGAGCCCCAATCCACCTTGCCTAACCCTAGGGACCTTCAGCCCATTGTTCCTTCCTTCGTGTTTTCCGAGGCTCTATTAAGGTGTTGCTCCCCCCGGGTGCCCACCTCCATTTGTCGGGTTCCGCCACTCCATGTGGGCGCGTTCCCTTTATCTCCCTTACGCCCCAGGTCAAGGGGAGATGCTGCCGAATTTCTGTGAGAAAATAACAAAATGTTGAATAAGGCAAAAGGAAGCAAAAAATGAACAGAATAATTAATAAAATCTCCTAACTAATCAAGCCACTGCTGGCACCGTGACAAGATCTAGACCGATTAACACTTCGGCCGCCCGAACGTCCGATTCACGAGAAGAGGCTGAACAAAATAAAGCAAGGGAGAAGTTTATATAAAATTACATGAAAATTAAGACAAGAAGAAAAGAAAAGCCTTAAAACAGATAATAAAGGAATGAACTTTCACCGGCATGCCTGACCCTACCCTCCACTCAAGTGACCCTTTTACCAGTATGATCTCACCCCTTTCAACGGCATAGCCATTCCCCACCTTCGATAGCACACTCCTTTAAACCCCTCAACGGTACACCCACTTGAGCCTCCAACGGCACACCCTTGCTACCCCCAGCGGCACACTCCTCTAAACCCCTTTGAGTCTCCAGCGGTACGCCCTTGCTACCCTCAGCGGTGCACTCGTTTGAGCCTCCAGCGGCACACCCCTGCTACCCCCAGCGGCACACTCCTTTCAACCCCCTTGAGCCCCCCAGCGGTACGGCCTTTTAGCACTCAACGACACACCTCTTTCCCTCAGCGGTACACCCTTGTTGCCTCCCAGCGGCACGCCCGATTAGCACCCAGCGGCACACTCCCGCACTCAGCGGTACACTCATATATTCCCTTCGCCGGCACACTATATCTACACACATATATATATAGCATGATAAGGGCATTAACAATAGCAAATAAATTAATGAAAATTATGCTAACTGAAGAACTCCGAATGTGCAACATTAATAATGATAAAAGAGGTGGGAGGGGTAATAAAAATAGTAAAGGAAATAATAATAACAATAATAATGATGATGAATAAAAGAAGAGAAATCATCCGGAACAAATGCATAAAGAAGTAATAAACAGCGGAGCGGAGACCAGAACATATAACCAAGAAAATCCCCGAGAAAAGATGCTAGGGCCTACACTGCAGTCCCATCTCTCCCCGGGACCCGGGGTAAAAGGAACAATAATGCCGTCCTCTCAGGTCGGGCTCGGATCTTGGGAATCATCCCGACATGGGCTGATCCCGACCTCGCCTCGGGCTGACATTCCGATTAAATCGGACTCGTTTCTCAGGCCGGAGCCCTTCCGAGCCACTACTGAAATGGCCGCACGTTCGGCAGACATTTGAACAGATTCACCTCGTTTTCCGCCCTGTTTCTATTACAGACCCGTGTCTGAACATGAAAAGGCCCGCGAGCGACCAACATGGCCGACAGCTTTCGCCCTGATATGATCATGAGCCGGAATTGTTCCGGGCCGATAGTTCGTTAAATCAGATTCGTTCTAACAGGATTCACTCCCGCTCTTTCATTGAAATTGCCGTAAACTCGGCATACATTTGTACGCGGTCATTCACACCCGTGTCACACTTTCTATATGGGCCCTTGCCCGAATATGAAAAGGTCCGCAAGTGACCGACAGAATCAGAATAGAACGAGATGGCTCTCGCCACCCCTGGATTCCTTCCATGGGAATATCGATAAGACCTTCGTGGGCCATACTTAGACCTCGGGCCTATCCCGATCGTGGTCATCGTCTGGCTCATATCCTCAGTCTACATCCCGCTCCTTTTGAACACGTTTCGGTTCTGGAGTCTAGTCCCGGGACTCTCCTCCGTTGCCCTCCGGCACCGGAAATATTAATGATGCCCGCGCAAGCCTTGTTGGGACCACGGGAGGCGCCCCCAATATGGTTCTGACTCGATCTCGCACCGGGCCAATAGATTCACCGGTTTCCGGCTACAATAATCGAGATTCAGCCGAATGTTTTCAGTGTCTCAGAATAATAAACTTGTCATGTCCCGGCATGCATATGTTCTAGATCCCCCTGCGATAATTACAATATTCTTGAGCCGGACTCTCGTCCGAATATTAAACGGTCTCCCGAATGACCGACATGTTTCGAACGCCTGCTTCTCCGGACACAGGGCTTTTCAGCCTATTCACAGGGATATTCCCTCGTTGCCCCTTGACACCGAAAATATTAATGATGCTCATGCAAGTCATGTTTCAGCCGCGGGGGGCCCACCGCAGTCTGGTCGTAGCTTGCTCTTGCGTCGGGCCAACAGATTTACCGATTTTCGACCGCTCCAATCGAGGTTTAGCCGAACGTTTCCCGTTCTCCCGAACGATAAATTACCGTATCACGGCATACATATGCTCCGGTCTTCCCGCGACGATCGCGCTTTTTCCCGAGACGGACACTCGTCCGAACATTAAATGGTCAGCACACGACCGATATGATCGCGAATGATTTTCTTCCCGCCTTCGTGCGAGGATTTCATTACCTCCTAATAGACCTTTTATGCAATTAATTTCTTGGCCATGAGGCCCTGAATCTCGACGATTAATCAAGTGTGTTCCCTCGTATGGGGGATGTAAATGACGCCGCGACCTTTATGGCGCGGCGGGTTTTGGTCCCGACACGAACCACACAATCGTCTGACGAAGTCAGATCGAGCGCACCATGGGCTCTTCGGAGCCCGAATAAATTGTCACCTCGGTGACTGGCACGCCCACGCACTTAATAAACCGAATAAACGGACATACTACAATAAACCAATCGATAAAAAGTGCGTCCACAACCTCCTCCTAGACAGCAACAACAAC
Source organism: Amorphophallus konjac (assembly GCA_022559845.1). Lineage (NCBI taxonomy): Eukaryota > Viridiplantae > Streptophyta > Magnoliopsida > Alismatales > Araceae > Amorphophallus > Amorphophallus konjac. Next base: position 83,211 of record JAHNEJ010002010.1, on the reverse strand, counting down.
AGCAGCAACCACAGCAACAACAACAGCTACAACAACAGCAACAAGCACCGCAACAACAACAACAACAACAGCCTCAGCAGGTACCACAACCGCAGCCAAACATGGGCATCCTCCAAAATCCACTACCAGAGCACCAGCAGCCCAATCATCAGGTGAACCCCATCTCCTCCTTCCCGGAAGTCGGGAGGGAGCAGGTATGGCACCTGAAAAATGCCTCTATTCTTTCCACCACCAACCCTATCATCATGCAACTCCCTTGTGTCGCCCGGGTAGCACCTCTTTCCCACCAACCCGCATATGCATCGCCTTCACCATTTCCACTGCCATCGCGCCCCCTTATTCGCACCCCAATAACCTATCAGCCGACACCCCCGTTGCGCCTTCACACCTTCCCATCTCCTCTCACTCCTCCACTCCACCGCCCACCTCCACCGCAGTTGCCCCTATGCCCTCTAAGCCCCTTATCACCCATCAACCGCGCGTAACCCCTTTTGTCCCCACAACACCACCATCAACGCCTTCAAAACCTCTCGTCACCCGCCGCCCATCTCAAGCCTTACCCACCACCACCTTACCTCCACCTTCCAAGCCCCTCATCCGTCGTAACCCACATGGTGTTCCCCCTACCTCCGCCATACCTCCGCCTAGTAAGCCCCTCATCAGGACCCCTGCTCCCGTCATCACCCCTGCTCTACCAACCATTCCCCCGTCACTACCGCTCAAACCTCTGCTGTAATCCACTGCTGCCCCTGTAGAGGTACAAAAGCCACAGGCAATGGTGCTCCGAAGTGGAAGGATTTTCCACAGGATTTTCCCCCAGGACAGTCAGAATCCTGAGCAGTCTCAGCAAGAAAAGGATGGAGAGCAGTTGGAAAAGTCCATCCCTGTAACACAATATGATTTGCTGAAACACCTAGATAGGACGCCTACTCGGATCTCCATCCTCGAGCTGCTCCAAAGATCCACGTCACATCAGGCGGCCTTGATGCAATATCTTCAAAGGGTCATGGTAAATGAGGACCTCCCCGCAGAAAAGATTTCGGCCGTTTTGACCCCAACGGACACACAACCAGCCATCATGTTCCACAACTATGAGCTCGCTCCCAGGGAAGCTCGGAAGTATGCATTGTGTGTCTCGATAAAAGTTAATGAGGTATCCGTAAACCCGTGCCTTGTAGACACAGGCACATCCATAAACGTGATCTCCATGAGCACCCTTCGGATGTGCGGGGTTGACGAGGAACAGATCAGACCTTCCTCGATCACGGTCACAGCTTATGACAATAGCAAAAGACCACCACAGGGGATGATCATTCTGAGAGTAGGGCTAGGCCCTATGACAGTCTCCACGAAATTCCATATTCTCGACATGGACCCTACATTCAAGGCCATACTGGGTCGCCCTTATATTGAAGCCACAGATGTCGTACCTTCCACCAACCATCAATGCTTGAAGTTCCCTTACAACGGAAGAATTATTAAGGTGGTAAGTACGCCTGTCCTTCCCAGGGTGGATGCTATCAACACCTCTCTACCCTCCATTTGGCCGTCTCATCGGCCCATATTGTCGCTGCTGGATGTGCGTGATGTATCTCACGTTCCGCTAGCGCCCAAGGAGCTAGTCAAGGTAACAACACCGCATCTCCCCTTTCACTCCAAAGGTTGGGAGATTATGAGGAACATCGGCTATCAGCAGGGCAGGGGTTTGGGGGCGCAACTGCAAGGTAGGCTGAAGCCGCCAATAGAAGTTAAGCCGAATCACAGGTTTGGTCTGGGCTTCAAAGGACCATTCAAGGCGGATTGGAAGCCCCTCACATGGACCCTAACAAACCACTTCAACAAAGGGCCCGTTATTCAGATGAGGGATTATCCGCTAGAAGCACGTGGGAGGTTACATGTTGTGTATTCAGCTGAAAGATATTCAAGGATTACCAAAAGAGGCAAGATCAAAGATCCAGAACGCGAATGGGACAAATGGTTTGATATACCGAATGTTTCTATTGCGCTAGGAAGGATGTTCTCGCCTCCGTAGCTCGAGGGGCCGTCATTGACCTCCGGAATGCCAGAGAATACCACCATTGTTGCCAAGGTTCCAAGCTATCCTTGTCCTCGCCAGAAGGACCTAGTCATCGGCGGATCTTCATCCGCTGTCACCATCACTATCGACGGTTTGTCAGCCGTCATCTTCTCCGTTCACTCATCACAGCCACCATTGCTGTCTTCTCCTTGGGCCAGACGATTGTCTGATGATCTCCCCAGGTCCCCCTCTCTTCTTGCATACCTGCGCGGACTTCTCGACCCACGTCAGGTCTTCAATCACGATCTGCTCCATGAGCCTCCCAACCCTCTAGCCATAACTACCTTCCTCTCCCCTACGATCTCTTTTCATTGTTTTGTCATCAAAAATGAAAATGAAAAAAAAACGTCAATTTTCAAACTCCCCAGCAACACATCTTTGTTGAGGAAACCTCCTACATCTCCCATGGGTGCGTCTCGCTTCGCGAGCCACCCGTCCAAGGTCCGATGAGCGACCTTTTTCACCCCTCCTTCGAGGGGCCTGTCCCTGTACATTCTTCACCATCCCCTTCAACCTTCTCTCCTTCTATAAATAATGTCAGTCAGTCTAGGTCAAGGGTAGTACCTAGGAAGAAATCCAAGGGTAGGCAGATCCCTCCTCGGTTCCTTCTAGATTTAGCCGTTAGGTGTCAGGCCCTCCTTGCCATCCCTCAGTTATTAGAAGATCCCATCCAGCTACCAGAAATGGAATGCGAGGATAACTGTGCAATTGATGAAGGGTATGGAGTTTATGAGATCACAGATGAGGAATACCCTAGTGAAGATAAGGGTGAAGAATATGAGGATGCGGCTGCCGCATATGCTAGTGGAATGAGGAGATTCGACGGGCCGTCAGCCGCGGTAGAAGAGTCCACCAAGGAAGTTAACTTGGGAACTGAGGAAGACCCTAGGATCATCCTCATAAGTGATAATCTGCCACCCTCTGAAGAAGAGGCATTGGTCCAAGTTCTTAAAGAGTATAAGGACACGTTTGCATGGAGCTACGAGGACATGCCGGGGCTGGATCCCACCCTGGTCGAACACCGCTTAACTTTAAAACCAGGGGCCGTCTCGGTAAAACAAAGGTTAAGACGTTTCCACCCTCAGATGGCTTTAAAAATGAAAGAAGAGGTCGACAAGCTCCATAAAGCCAGGTTCATTAGAGTCGTCCTCTATCCCCAATGGGTGGCAAATATTGTCCCAGTCATGAAGAAGGATGGCAAAGTCAGGATTTGCATCGACTTCCGGGACCTTAACCGCGCGTGTCCAAAGGACGATTTCCCCTTGCCTCACATTGATGTGTTAGTTGATAACACCGTAGGTTATGAGACCCTTTCATTCATGGATGAATTTTCGGGATATAATCAAATTCGGTTGGCAGAAGATGACCAGGAGAAAACGTCATTCACTACGCCATGGGGGACATACTGTTACGTGGTCATGCCATTTGGATTAAAGAATGCTGGAGCTACTTACCAAAGAGCCATGATGGCCATATTTCATGACATGATGCACATATATCTGGAGGTGTACGTGGATAATTTATTGGTGAAATCAAGAACCAGGGAAGAACATCCAAGGGTTTTAGCTAAGGTGTTGCACAGATCAAGGGAGTTCCAACTGAAAATGAACCCGAAAAAATGTGTGTTTGGTGTGTCATCAGGCAAATTACTGGGTTTTATTGTGAGCAAAAGAGGGATTGAAATAGATCCCAACAAAGCCAAAGCCATCAGGGATATGCCGCCCCCTAGAAATTTAAGAGAAGTTCGAGGTCTAATTGGGAGGCTGCAGTTCATCCGTCGGTTTGTGTCTCAGCACTCACAAAGGTGTAGACCTTTCTACGAGTTGACCAAGCCGGGGGTAGAATTCCACTGGGATTCTAAGTGTCAGAAAGCTTTTGAAGGGTTAAAGGAATATTTGGCTAGTCCGCTCGTTCTCATCCCACCCAAACCGGAGAGACCTCTGATCCTCTACATCTCAGTCTTGGATGACTCTGTGGGAGCCGTCCTCGCACAAGCTGATGAAGAAGGTAAGGAACGGGCAACCTACTACCTCTCCAAACTCCTCAACTCTTGTGAGCAGAAGTACACAATCATGGAGAAAACCTGTGCTGCCCTCGTTTGGGTAGTGCAGAAATTGAAACACTACTTCTTGGCTCATGAGGTCCATTTGATTGCTCGCATGAATCCCATCAAGTTCCTTCTGGAGAAATCCGTCCTGACGGACACGCTAGCACGCTGGCAAAGTTTTCTCTCTCAGTTTGACATCACTTATATCCAGCAAAAGGCAATTAAAGGTTATGCCATAGCCGAGCATCTCACTTACCATCCTCTTCCCAAGTTTGATCCTGTCCAATCGGAGTTTCCAGATGAGGAACTAATGTCCATCAACCAATCAGATGATTACATGTGGACGTTATATTTCGATGGAGCTCTGAATTCTCAAGGGAAAGGAATCGGCGTTGCCCTCCTGTCGCCTGAAGGCCTCACATTCCCACTAGCGTACCAACTCAAATTCCCAGTCACCAACAATATAGCCGAATATGAAGCTCTTCTAGCTGGCTTGGGACTCGCTCATTCTCTTTGTGTCACCGAATTGCGAGTCGTGGGTGACAATCAACTCATTCTTCGCCAGGTGCTCACTAAGTATCGCACTCGCGATCCAAAGCTCAAACCATACCAAGAACTCACTGCTGCCTTTGCCAAACTGTTCACCAAACTGATCTTTGTTCATGTCCCTCGTCATCAGAATATCCTCGCTGATGCCCTTGCCTCGTTGGCTTCGGCCATAAGGTTCCCTCTAGGGAGATGGTTTAAGTCCATTTCCATCTACAAACTTCACGCACCTGCAATTGATGACGCTTCCTACGTGAACATCAAAGACAGGATAGCAAGGAAGATCCTACAGGAAGAAATCCGTGAGAAGAGGGAAATCATGTTGGCAGAGGCAGAAGAAGAGCTGGCCGACGAGGAGAAACCATGGTTCTACGAGATCGTCAAATATTACAAAGATCAGTCTTATCCCGAAGGAGCCACCACAGAAGATAAGAAGGCCATAAGGAGAGTGGCTCAGAAATACACGTTGGTTGGGGGTCTACTCTATAGAAGGAGCCTTACTGGCATTCTGTTGAGATGTCTTGATGACAATGAGGTCTGGAAATGTGTAGAGGAGACACACTCGGGTGTGTGTGGTGGCCATGTGAACAGTCAGATGCTCACCGAGAAGATCATTAGGCAAGGCTTTTACTGGCCCACTATGGAGGAGGATTGTACCGTCTATGTTCGTAGGTGCGTCAAGTGTCAACTTCACGCCGATAAAATCCATTCACCATCTTCCTCACTTCATTCAATCTACTCCCCATGGCCTTTCTCCATATGGGCATTCGACATCATCGGTCCCCTAGGTGATCCCAATTCCCTCACTAAGCAGAAATCATTCATCCTTACTGCGACGGAATACTTCACCAAATGGGCCGAAGCCGAAGCTTATGCGGAAATCAAGGCATCGACAGTCTGCAAGTTCATCACGAAGAACATCCTTGCCAGGTTCGGCGTCCCGAGCACAATCGTCACCAACAATGGGCCACAGTTCGTCTCCCAGGACCTTCAGGACCTCTGCAAAAGGTACGCAATTACATTGCATCATTCATCACCCTACTATCCGCAAGGTAATGGCCAACCAGAGGCCACCAATAAAACATTGCTCAAAATCATCAAGAAAACCTGCGAGTCTACCAAGTTTTCGGACTGGCCAGAAAAGCTTATCGAAGCTCTATGGGCTTATCGCACTTCAATCCGTACCCCCACCGGGCAGACTCCGTTTGCCCTTACTTATGGTATGGAAGTGGTAGTCCCGTACGAGACTCTGATCCCTTCTCTCAGGGTACAACTGGACGAGGAATTCCCCTCGACGAACGTCAAGATTCACTCCTCGCCCAGTTGGAACTCTTAGATGAGAAACGGCTGGCCGCTGTCGAGCATGCGCGTGTGTATCAAAATAGACTCGCTCGCTTTTATCAAAAGAAGGTCGTTGAGAGAAAATTCAAAATCGGTGAGATGGTTGTCAAAAGAATCTTCGTCAAACCCAGAGGGTCGCGTTCTAAGCTCCAACCCAACTGGGAAGGACCATTTGTAATTCAAGCCGTGTACCCTGGCAACGCCTACAAGCTAGTCAACGCCGAAGGGACCGAGTTATCCCACCCATGGAATGGACTTTATCTTAAAAAGTACTACCCTTAGCGTAGTCCCAAAATGTCAAAAAATGATGAAAAGATAGAAAACAGCAAAAACAGCAAAAATCTTGAAAATCCCTAAAAATATGGAAAATTCAAAACGCCGATGCCTGGTGGTCACCATGTATTTAAGTCACTGCATCCAACCTTCATGTTATGATAGGGCCCATTGAGGCTTGGTAGGCACCGGGTCTTGGTCCGCCAGAACCGTGGAGGTCCCTGTCCGGCCGCATCGGCCTATGTTCGCTCAAAGGAAGCCAACATTTACTCACTTATGTATTTGACCCAAAAAAGTTGGTAGCGTCACCGATGGTAGGGTCTCATCCAGAAGATCTCCGGAAGCTGTAAATCTTTATTCTCTTCTCTTCGACCAAATGAGACAGTCGGCACCCTTAAAACGCTGAGCATGAGAAACCGAGACTCGAACCCCAAAGGTGAAAGTAGGATCCATTTCCTCGAGCAATCGATCAGGGCACGAGAAGAGGGCAGTGTCCCCGTAGGCATACAAAAGGGAGACCACAACGTCAAAACGGCTATATCTCCCACAAAAAAAAGATCAAAATCAAGAAAAAAGCCTGGTCGTGACCGTGCCTGATGCGATAATTGGGACCCCTCAAAGCAAAAGTCTGAATCCACAAAAGGGGGCCATGAAATGTAAACACTCGAAATTGGGTCTGAAGTTGTCCAAAAGGGAAGAGTTAAGGGGCCTTTATTCGCTCGCCGGGTTAACGGTTTTGCCGGTCCTCTCCGAAGGTTTATGTCCCCTACACTTCCCTCTCCCTTTAAAGATGAAGGTACGATGGAGTTTCTGAAGGATGGAACCCGCCAAGGTCCGCCGCCTTATTTTTATATACACATATGGTTGCCTACTTTGAAAAGTAAAAGCTATCGCTGCGAAAGAGTCCCTATGTTTCTGGCTGGTCAAGACCCCTGTTTACCGCCCTGAGGTCTTCTTGTTTAACCTCGGGCTTAGACCAATGCAAGCGCGTCACCTACGGGTGCGACGGCGCCTAATTCCGGGTCAGCGTCGCGCGGTTGGTCGTTAGGGTTCCAGGGTGTTCCATCATATACCATCTAGAGCTGTGAGGAAATAGACCCGGGTCGGGCAAATCATTTACCCCGAACACCTTTTGGGTGAATCCCTGTGGTCGGAAGCAACTGGGAGCCTAAGCATGGCATGACGGTATTGTCATCAGGGTAAGTCTTAACCGGTGGGACCATCATTCGAGGGGTCTAGAGGCCCAAATCAACCTAGATGTGCACTTAGGATACTTGGGAGGTTAGTAAGAAACCCCTGTTCTCATATAGGTTGGGTGCCATTTGGGTGCTTGCCAGGCATTAGCAACAAAAATTTCTATGATAAAAAGCAACAACAAAAAATGTACATATTTGCCAACAAAAACAAAAAATCTTTTTATGATAGAACCAAAAAAAAAATGCCAACAATCATTTTACGTGATTACGTTTGTATGCAGCATTTCATCTTTTAATATCGCTTGCATTCGTGTGCTTGTCTGTCGCATTTATCATTATCGCATCTTTCCTTTGCCTTCGTTAATAAAGGCTTGGCCCCCTGACCCATTATCAATGACAGTTGAGGTAAATGTGTTTATTGAGCAAGGGGCCAAGTCAGAACAGAGTTGCTGACTTGTTTGTTTCAGTAATGTGTGCAGGGACTCAAGATGGTGAGAATGAGACGAGAACCAAAAGGAGTTCACGCTTCTTATTCTATTCCAAAAGAAGAAATTGTACATTAAGTTCCACTTTCTCTCTCTACATTACTTGTCCCACCACTCTCTGGGCAAAACGCCCTCAAAGGTGCTACCCAGCTACGAAAAGCGGTACTTCTACCGCTTTGTACGCCTCTTCCCATTCCCACACCCCGGCGTTGATCCGTGGGAGTAGCATAAGAGCTACTGACACGAAAGCCACGCTCTCGTGCTCTTCGGTAGCGCTCCTCCCCGTCTCTCAGCCATTGTTCAGCAAGGCTAAGGCTGGTTCGGAGCTTGAACAACTGGGCCTCCATGACCCTTCGTTCCTCCCTTTCAGCCAATCTGTCGGCTTTCTCCCTTTCTCTATCCCTCTCTTTCTCTGCCCGCTCTCTCTCACGGTCTTCCCTCTCTAACTGGAGGGTGATTCTCAACTCCATCGCATCCCTGGAAGAGTCGTCGGGACGACGCCGCAATTCCTCCTCCAGATCTGCTATTCTAGCCTCCTGCTGCGTAGCATGGGCAAGTGCCTCTTGTATCTCCTTTTCCTGACAGATATACCATCTCAGACATATGGCAAGGTATAAACAAGGAGAATTCAACACTGGAACCCTTACATGAATAGAGAGCATTCCTTCTGCTTTCGCGGCACGCTACGTAGCCCGAGAAAGTTGCTCGTGAAGCAAATCAAGTTCTGAGGCGGGGATCCATAAGCTGGAAGAGACGCCACCTGCTCCCATTGCTGACGAAGCCCGAGAAAGTTGCTCGTGAAGCAAATCAAGTTCTGGGCGCGCTATAACCGCATGGGATGACAATTAGCAGCCGAGCACCATCAATCTAGGGTTTTTAATTAGGATTGCGCATTATGCATTCACCTACCGAAATGCTCAAGGCTCCACGGGTGTCGCCCAATTGTTGCTCCGCCTCTGCCAGGCGCGATCGCAAGTCCGCTATCATGGTATCACGGGCGTCCTGTAAACCGTAGGATTCAGCATTTCCACCAAGAGGAGAGGAGAAAAGAAGAAAAGACGAAAATGGAGACCCACCTCCACAAGTCCCCGGGGTGGGAGCCGCTCTGCGTACATTGTCTTATACAGACGCATGTAGTCTTCACTATCCCGCGCATGTGATTCCATGATCGATCCACCTCGTTGCCAGTCTTCGTACTGTTCAGGGAACCGCACACGCCAATCTATGCAAGTTGCCGGTCCCCGTGTCTTTCTCCCAACGCGAGGTGGCGCAGTCGTATCCACCCATTCTTGGGCCAACCCTAGGGTCCTCATAACCAATCGTAGCAGAAGCGGTTCGATTTCATTTAGGCAGTGTATCCATAATTCTCGTCCGAATCGGGCACGACTTGTCAAAACCCACGGTTGGTCGGCATCAACCATGCCTGAGTAGGGTCTCCAGTTTATCTAGGTGAGGTTGTACGTACCCGTCTAGCTAATTAGAGCCGAAACACAAAACAAAAAAAAATAATAATAATAAAATAAAATAAAAGCAAAAAAAAATCCCACCATCAGTGCAGGGAATTCCTGTAGCTCGCGCCTTAGCACCATCAGCTGGTAGGTTACGGGCGCTGCACTCAGGATAGGCTGCCACCGCCTGGCTAACGGCACCATCGCTGGTCGCCAATGTCGAGCCCTCCCCATCGGGAGATAATAATAGCTCCACCACTACGTCGTCATATGCCGTCTATGCACCAGGTGGATTATCACAAATAAAATAAAAAAAATCAACAAAAAAATATACCTGGATAAACAGCGTGAACCCGCTCACGGTAATCTCGCGATCTGCCTCTTGGGATAGACCCGTAAACAAGTGCGCTAGCATGGCAGCTCCCCAGGCGTACTGTCCTATTTTTTCAAGGTCAGATAGTAGCTCCAGGAAACGACAATGGATGCCGTCTCCCTTCGAGCCCAGTATCAATTTTCCCAGGGGAAAGAGGAGAAATCTCCTCAAATCCATGTCGGATCTCTCCCAATCACCAAAATCCATGCAATACACAGCACGACATCCCCTTTCCATCCTCTCCAAGAATTCTTCCAAGGACTCGTCGTCCCGCCGACGGGTATCAGTGAGCCCTAATGCCCCCATGATAGATCCCCTCGCTACCGACCTGTTCTTCCGACCGTCTAACTCCAACCCCAGTAGCTTCTGGGCACCTTCTCGATAGTCTGCATAGGTGACTCCAGTCACTGCCTCGCCATCCACCTTGAGACTTGTGATTCGGACCACGTCTTCTAGACTGGGCACCATGTGCCCCCAGGGCATCAAGAATGCCCGACTCGCTGAGTCCCATCTTTCGCGCAAGGCTTGGATGAGGACCGGGTCGAGCTTGATCGGCTCAATCCGGAGAAAGGCACCGAATCCCATCACGTCTAGCCTGGCCTTCTGAAAATCTGGGAGACCCCTGTATGCCGCCACTACTAATTCCCACGGAACATGCGGTTTCATCGCGCTCTGCGCATGCACGGGGAATGGAAAAGAGCTTTGTCAAAAAAAAGGGGGGAGAAGAAGGGAAGAAAGAAAGAAAGGAGGAATTAGAAAAGAAGAGGGGAGAAAGCTCAGCTTACGAGTTGCGACTGGGTCCTCCCGCTGAACTGCCCTTCGAGGTCTGAGAATTTCCTGGAACTGCTGCCACTGGATTTGCTTCTCTTTGAGGAGTGGGAAGATTCGCCCTCCATCCGGAATTCTGAGCTCCTCCGGGCACTCTTCGAGTTGGCCCCCGATGTCCCTATGAGGACGAAAGAGGCAGGAATTTATAGCACTAGGAGAAGTGCGGGTCAAGATTGCCTCCAACGATAGCCCCCACAATAGGGCGTCTCCCCTACAGTCTCACGAGTCACTTCACCACCTGCATAAGGTGATGGATCGGACGGTGTAAAAATGATGACCTGCTCCCTGTGGCACCCTGTCGTAACGTGGAGGCCATCCGCAAAGTTTGAAAAATCATCCGGGAGAAGAAGACTGAGCTGTCATCATTGACCTTGACGACAAGTTCCCGTGAAGGAATAGTCACAGCAAGATGCCATCCTCCGCCTAGGGCAGGATGTCGGCAGGCACATCACATGAGAATAGTACAAGGAAGCGTGGGGAAGAAGGAACGTACAAGAGAACAAACAAGCAATAGAAAATCAAACCATTCATAAGTCTACATGAGCCATCACAAATATCACAATCACAGAGAGGAGGCTGGTCCACTCTCGATATCATCCTCATGCTCATCCCTCTAGGCGTCCCTCTCCTCTTCCCCGAGGTGAGGATCCCTCGGAAGCATCCTGGCCCCCCGCGCGACGCTCGCCTCGCCTCGTGGCGCCTGCTCCGCAGCAGTGGCTCGCTGCTCCTCCTCTGGCGTGGCATGGAAGCCACCAGCGGAAAAATGTCCGGACCGGCGAAGTAGCGCTCCGAGCTCTCGTGCTCTCTCGTAGCGTGCCTCCATCGCTCCTAATCTTTGCGCCGTGACCTGAAGGCCCAGCTGGAGCTCCCTCACTCGGGCCTCCAAGGCCTTCCTCTCGGCCTGGTCTCGCTGTCGCTCGGCCCTTCCCGCCGCTCTCTCTCTCTCCGCCTCCCTCCTCATCGCCTGGAGAAGAACCCATAGCTCCAGAATATCTGGAGAGGGCCTCCCCTCACCTCGGCGCTGCAACTCTGCCACGACTGCGGCCCAAGCATCACGCTCCTCCTCAGCACGGACCGCGCGGGCCACCGCATCAGCAAGCTGCTCCTGGAGGGAAGCGATCTCCAGAAAAAGAGCCTGAGGGTTGGAAGACGATCCCCCAGCCGTCCCTACCATCGTTCCCTGTTGAGCACGTGAAGATGGAAAGATAACAGCCGTTAAATTCTAGAATTTCATGGCGAAAATAAAAATTTTGGGGCCCTACTGTCACCTCTGTCCGTCTCCCAGGCCGAAGAGCTCCCACAAGGTCCCCCCCTCGTTGCTGTAGGAGGCCGCCGCTGCACTGCACCGGCACGCCACCTTGTGGTCTAGGAGTGCGCCGGTCCTCGAGTTTCCCCTTGCCGCGACTCTCCTTCCTGACGTGGCCCGGCTCGTCCGCACTCGCCCACTCGTCAGCCAAGCCCGGGATTCTTGCCGTGCCCTGCATCAAAGAAGGAGGTTCCCTGTCAGCTAACAAGAACACGTCCCCTGTGGAGGACGCGCCCATCACGCGAGTGCCGCCCTCGCCAAACCCCATCAACTCCCACACCACTCGCGCCAAACTCAAAATGAGTCATAGAGGGGGAAATCGAGGCACTTACCGAGCCGCGTTCGCCTCCTTCCGCGCCATCGGGCCCCGCTGGTCCCACGAGTGCTCTGAAAGGCCCCTCCACTTCCATGGATGCCTCACCGTGCTCGGGCACATCCCTCCTCGGGCGAGGAGTCCCTCGTCCCTCTCTCCCTTTACCACGATCTGGCCCACCGAACTCCATCGGTCGGAGAAGAAAGAAGACGAAGATAGGCGAGCGAATCTCGGCGGGGGGCGGATTCGTTTGCGGGCAACGCACGGGGAAGAAAGGATGCCTCGCGCTTTGAATTTGGATTCGAAAGTTGAGACGCGTCCTCGCGCATGGACGCGCCCAAAAGGGGAAGAAGAGAAATAGGATCCCTCTATGCAGAACGTAATTCCCCTGCCTTTTAAGGCAAGGTCCCGTGGAGCGTGTCCCGAAACGACCTAGTGCAGGAGAAGAGGTGTGGGAAAGGAGAAGTGCACACGCAACAAAGAAATCATGCCAGTTCATATAATAGCCGAATAGTACATCATACACTAAGGAAGGTGGGGAGTACAAGTAACTCTCTAACTCTCGCTGCCACCCTACTGATCATCCCTCTCCTCCCCCCTCTGGCGGGTGTCCCTAGGGGGCCTCCGCGAACCCTGAGAGGCTGTGCTCGCCTCGCCCTGTGGTGCCACACCCGCCTCAAAGGCGCGGTGACGTTCCTCAGCTGAGGAAACCAGGAAGCTACCCAGGGAGAGGGAACCAGACTGACGAAGTCGTGCACCGCGCTCCCTCGCCCTCTGATATCACTCCTCACTATCCCGAAGCCTCCCCTCCGTCGTGCTAAGGTTCACTCAAAGCTCCATCATCTGGGCCTCCAGGGCCCTCCTCTCCTCCCAGTCTCGCTGACGCTCAGCCCTCCTCTCCTCCCTCTCTCTCTCCCTGTCCTCCCTCTCTCTCTCTCTCTCTCTCATCGCCTCTCTCCTCGATAGCTCGAGGGCAATCCGCAGCTCTAGCACGTCATGAGGAAGCTCCTCGGCCTCACGTCGCCGCTCCTCCTCGAGCTCTGCTATCTGTAGACACGCAATTCTTGACGTCTCCTGAGAAAGTCTCATATTACTATACGACGCCCTGCGACGGCCTACGCATTTTGAATCACTTGAGTGCTTCCTTTTCTTGGGTCTTCTTCTGCCTTTTTCGGCATCCGGAATCATCTCGTCACGGCATTCGGACGGCATCAACACCAGTCGGACGCATCAGGAGGTTCTGGAATCAAGAAGGGTGTCCGCCGGGCGGCCGCCAACGCCTGAACCGAGGACCCGGGTGGGTCTTAATGGGGGCGTCCAGGCCCCTGGACGCCCCCATGTTTTTAATTTATTTTATTTTTATTTTTTCAAAGTCCAAAACAAAATAAAAAAATAATATATTAATGGAGGCGTCCAGGCCCCTGGACGCCTCCATAAAAACAAATATAAAAATATATATGCCAGTTGGCATAAAAGGCCAAAACAAATAAAAATTATATATTAATGGAGGCGTCCAGGACCCTGGACGCCTCCATAAAAACAAATATAAAAAAATCAAAATGCCAGCCTTGGCATAAAAGACAAAACAAAAAAATAAAAATAATATATTTTTGGAGGCGTCCAGGGCCCTGGACGCCTCCATCAACTCCTTCACGGGCGCCGGCCACCGAACGACAGTTTGTCGTGTGTGAAAAAATCCAAATTATGAAGACGTCCAGTCAGCTGGACGCGCCCATTTCTGAATCACGGGCGCCGCTCACAAAACCACGCGTTGTGTCAAACCGCGTGCGGCCGTCGTCGATTTTCGGTGGACCTGTTGGAGGCGTCTGGGCCCTGGACGCCTCCACAAAAATATTCCAAAAAAATGAATAAAAATAGAATAAAATATTAGTTCGGCCCTGATGGAGGTGTCCAGGGTCCTGGACGCCTCCACTCTCCGGAGCCCTATAAATAGAGGCCCACCCCCTCAGTTCTGAAAGAGCCAAGCAGTGATCCGATAGGCTGCAGGAGCCCAGAGGCTACGGAGTCATTTTTCTAACCCGTGGGGTCTTTTGTAGGTGGAGGTTCTGCCGGCTTCTCGGGTGCCCACGCTCGCGAGAGGAAGGTCGTCTTCATCCACCGCGCTTCCACGTCGTCCCCACGCTGCCGGAGCTCCGCCGGATTTCACCATCGGCACATCCAATAAGCCAATCCTTTCCTTTTCTTCGTAGTTCTTTTGCATTCATCATCTCGCATCCTCCATCCCCTTTTATAAGGGTGCCTCTTCTTATATACTTCTTGCATCCATCATCTCATTTTCCTCCTACTCGAGTCCGAGAGGGGTTTAAAAGATAACACCAACCAGGTGTGTGTCTTGCCATCATTTCGTTATTTTTATCACAAGGATTTGAATACTACACCTTCATCTTTCTAATCCACTTGTTATTTGTTTGTCGTTGTTTTGCAAGGGTAACCGAAGAAAGCCCTCTCCGTCGGCCGGCCGGAAGGAGAGGAAGAAGCAACCCGCCATCTCCCGCTCTTGAGGTAGGCGCGATCACCTTCTTTATTTTGGGGTCTTTTGGCCCCTGGCGATCACATCTTGTTCCCGAGGCCGCGGTGAGTCACTTCCCGAATGGCCGTTTAAATTTCCGTTCTTATATTCTCATTATATTCTGTTATATTCTGCTCATATTCTCGAGGCCGCGACGAGTCACTTCCCCAATGGCCGTTTAAATTCTCATTCTTATATGTTATATTCTTATCTATTCATGTTCTCGAGTCCGCAGCGAGTCACTTCCCCAATGGCCGTTTAAATTCCCGTTCTTATATGTTATATTCTTATCTATTTATGTTCTCGAGGCCGCGGCGAGTCACTTCCCCAATGGCCATTTAAATTTCCGCTCTTTATATTCTCTCTATATTATGTTATCTTCTTATCTATTTATGTTCTCGAGGCCGCGGCGAGTCACTTCCCCAATGGCCGTCTCAATTCTTGCTATTTAATTTCTGCACCATTCCCTTCCCCCCGAGGTCGCGGCGAGTCACTTCCCGCTATGGCCGTTTAATCCCCATATCTTGTTATATTACATTTGTCCCGCTCGCCCCGCCGGAGCAATCTCCCGTGGTGGCCCCTTCTCTTTTCTCTTATTTCTATTTTGCAGCAAACAACAAACAACAAACAAAAAAAAGAGGAGCCCGCGCGCTCCGCGTTCTTCTCCACACCCCGAACCGCGTGACGTCGCTCACAGATTGGCGATCACGGTGGGACCTCTATTGCTTTCTTTCGGCTACCCTTGCAAGTTCGGCACCATCCGTGCCTCGCCACCTTGGCGCCCTCGCGTGCCCCCGTTGTGCTCACGGCAGCACTATCAGTTGTGATTGATTGGGTGTTTACCACATGTTTGTTATTTTTGTTGTTTTCTTACTCTATATATCTGTCAGCATTCCATTGCATACATCCATCCCTCTTTTATATCCTTTTTCATTTTTTCTAAGGATCACCCTTTCCCGGTGAAGGAAGGACTCTCCGTTTGGGAATTCCTCTCAACGGACTAGAATCTCCTACACTGGGACCTCCGTAAGTCCCCGACATCGAAGAATCTCCTCTTCGTTCACTAGGCTGTGTTGAACCCCTTCTTTGTAAATGTATTTAATGAATTTTGATGATGACCAAACACCACATACTTGCATATCATCACGATCTAACATATGTGTGCCTTTGATCAGCTTGTAAGAGGAGTTAAGGAACTCTCAAAATGGAGGAATCATTCCGTTGGTATAAAGGTAAATCTGAAATTTGTAAACGCCAACACTAACTCAAAATGTATATTCTGACAGGTCAAAAATTGCCATTTCAAGATTGGAATAAAGCACGGATCACTAGTAAGATTGAAATTGTTCAAAAACAATGGGTGAATTCATGTTTTGAATGGTAAGTAGGAATGCAAGCAAGTTTCAGAAACCAAGGTAATCATTCAATTAGGAATTTATGTTATTTGGCCTTGGTTTTTAGTTTTCTCATGTCTTTGTATCCCTACATTTCATTGGTTTTCTTCTATCCATTTGAACCCACTTTGTTGGATTTGTGTTGAAGTGTTTTTCACCATTTTCATGTTTCCTGGCTCATGGGTCGACCCCAAGGGTCGACCCTTGATCGTTTTTTTGGGCTCCAGCCGCTGGCTGAACAAGCGTCGACCCCAGGGTCGACCCCAAGGGTCGACCCCTGGACGCTTCATGGAAACCAGCCGCTGGCTGGACATGGGTCGACCCCAGGGTCGACCCATGGGTCGACCCCTGTGACTTTCGCCCAAACAGCAGCATTTCGTTTTTTTTTTGGGTCGACCCAGGGGTCGACCCTTTGTTCTGCTGGCCTTTATCTTCTTCGAGGGTCGACCCCAGGGTCGACCCTTTCCGGTCGGGAGCCCAGCCGACTATCTTGACCGCCGTTTTCTTGTTCCGTTTGTCCACCAATCCTTGTCTAATCACCTCTAGACCTGCCACAAACATCTCCACATTTTGTGGATCTGGTCCCCATGCTTTCTTTGACTGTTTTATTCTTTTATTCAAACCCTAATGGCATTATATAAATATGAGAGATGGGGGATCCGAAGATGATTGATGAGGGTGCTATTGTGGATGTGCAGGTTCGGAGTTGCAGCCATCAAGCTCCATTCTACCTTGTTCTGAAGCTGATCTTCAAAGGAAGGAGCTGGAATCGAAGCCCAAGGTCGTATACATCAAAGAGCTGCATACAACATCAAGCCTTTACAAATCTCATCCAAAATCGTTCACCTTCCTGCTGGAGTATCACAGAAGATTCGAAGAACACAAAGGGGGAGTTCTATTTAGAATCCTTTCTACTCTGATCCTCTTTTAGTGCTTATTGTTGAATCTGAAAAGTGTTGTACTCTAAACTATCTTGAAACAGATTTGTGTGTGTGTGCTCGTGATCTGTGACACGAGTGTGTGTGTGTGTGTGTTTGGGGTGCCTAGATTGGGTATCATGTGTGTGTGTATGCTGTTCATAACAGCGTGTGTGTGCTTGGCTCACATCATAGTGAAGTCGTTAATCCTCATGAGTGAGGGGTGGATGTAGGGGACATTGCGGTGTACCCGAACCACCTAAAAAACTTTGTGTATCTCTCGTGGTTTGTTCTTTTGCATCCTTTGTCGAGTGGGCTTCACAGTGAGTTGAGTGTTCACCACCTCCTTCTTCACACACTTACCATCTTTCTTATGCATTCATGTGAGATCATGCACGAGTAAGACCGAGTGCCTGATTGTGTTGTTTTTTGTCTCTCTAGTCCTTCATAAAATAATTTTAATTGCCAATCAATTCACCCCTCCCCTCTTGATTGCCACCGTTTGGGACCCAACAATTGGTATCAGAGCATTGGTCTCTGTTTAGTCTGACCTCACGGTCTTAGAGCAGATCCCTTTTATGGCAAACAGAGGGATGATGCCCGAAGGGCATTCAGTACACAGGCCTCCGTTTTTTGATGGAACAAACTACACTTACTGGAAAAACAGAATGTACGTTTTCTTGCGTGCTCAAGATTATGAAGTGTGGAATGTTATCAACAAAGGTCCTTATAAGTTGCCTGAAAATGAAGATGATTGGGATGACGACCATATCAATAAAAACTCATCTAACTTTAAGGCAATGAATATAATTCAGTGTGCTATCCATCCGAATGAATACTCACGCATATCTATGTGTTCATCTGCACAGGAAATGTGGGACAAACTACGCTTGATCTATGAAGGAACATCTGAGGTCAAGGAGACCAAAGCAAATCTATTGATCCGCGACTATGAGTTATTCATGATGAAACCAGAAGAATCAATTTCTGTAATGTTCGCAAGATTAATGGAAATCACAAATGGTTTGAAGGCCCTTGGCAAGGAGTATTCAAACCGTGATCTTGTGAGGAAGGTTCTGAGATCTCTATCACCACAGTGGCACACAAAAGCCACAGTGATCGAAGACTCAAAGGATCTCAGCACTCTGACTCTGGATGAGTTAGTCGGCTCCTTGATGACATATGAGATCAACATCAAAAGAAGCGAGGACGACAACAAGAAGAAAAAAGTTGCCACAACCTTGGCATTGAAAGTCAACCCTCACGAATCGGAAGAAAGCGAGGGAGACTCCTCGGCCAACACTGAAGATGAGGAGCTTGTAGCTATGTTCACAAGAAGAGCTAGAAGATTTGTGAAGAACACAAGGAAATTTGGTGGTCAGTTCAAGAAAGGACCAAAAAGGCAAGGACCTAAGAAAAATGAAGGCAGCAAGAAGGAAGAAATAATTTGCTATGAATGCAAGAAACCCGGTCACATGCGGGGAGAGTGTCCGGACTTAGCAAAGAGATTCAAAAAGGGAAAATTCAAAAAGCCTAAGGCCATGGTGGCCTCTTGGAGCGATGAAGATGAGGAAGACTCCGGGAATGAAGATGGACTAGATGAATTGGTCCAAAATCTATGCTTCATGGCAAATGACGACACCAATGAGGTACAATCTGAAACTGAATCCCTCACTTGTGAACAATGGCAGATTGCATATGAATCATTGTATGGAAAATGCAAAAAATTAAAATCTGAAAATAAACTTCTAAAAAAGAAATTGGAACAAGCTGTGAATGCTCAAAATTCTTGTGAGAATTGCAATTTCATGAAATGTGAAAATGAGAATCTTAAACATGAAAATGGAAGTCTCCTGTCTAAAGTAGAATTATTTGAAGAAGAGAGTTCATGTATGCGAGAGGATCAATTCACTCTTATTAAAAAACATGAAGAGTTGCAAAAGGAATTAGAACAAGAAAAGCTTAACAAAATTGCTTGCATTCAAACCAAGGAAACAGCTGAAAGGAAAATGGAAACCTTGATGATTGAAATAGATGAGTTGAAAAATGTTGCTGCCATATTAGAAAAAGGAAAACAAGTGTTGAACACGAGTGTGGGTTCTGATGAAGGCTGTTCTCCACCTACTTCGGAGAAAAGAAACAATTTTCAGTCCAAAACTTACACAACTCCATGGACTTCAAGAAATACTTTTGCCCCATCTTCTAACACACAGATGCATGGTTCATATATGAATATGAACAGGAGAAGAAACCGTGATAGAAGAACCACTACTTGCTTTTATTGTGGAAGATTGGGTCATGATATGTATGAGTGCAGAACCATGAGGATTGATGATGAAAATTTTATTAGAATGATGAATAGATCATACAGACCTCTTGTGTCTAACCACCACGGACCCAAGCTTGCTTGGGTACCAAAAACCCCATAAGTACTCTCTTTGTATTTGCAGGTCTGTTTTGGAGCTCAAAAGAACAAATGGTACTTGGATAGTGGATGTTCAAGGCATATGACGGGAAACAAGGAAATGTTTACCGACCTGCAAGACAAGGATGGTGGGGTGGTAGCTTTTGGAGGCAAAGATAAAGGAAAAATTGTTGGAGAAGGTAAGATAGGTAAGAACCAGACTCAAGTAATTGAAAATGTTTTGCTTGTCAAAGGCCTGCATCACAATCTTTTAA
Source organism: Amorphophallus konjac (assembly GCA_022559845.1). Taxonomy (NCBI): domain Eukaryota; kingdom Viridiplantae; phylum Streptophyta; class Magnoliopsida; order Alismatales; family Araceae; genus Amorphophallus; species Amorphophallus konjac. Next base: position 63,458 of record JAHNEJ010002010.1, on the reverse strand, counting down.
GCATCAGTCAAATCTGTGACAAAGGTTCCATTGTGTCTTTTGATTCTACTCGCTGCACTGTGGTAGATAGAAACACCAATGAAATCAAGTTCTTCGGCCTTAGACACAACAATGTTTATATGATTGATCTTGATGATGTTTCACATAAAAATCTTTGCTTGTTGCAAAAAATTCTGATGATGCTTGGCTGTGGCATCGCCGTCTTGGGCATGCTAGTTTTAATGTAATGATGAAGTTGTTCAGAAAAAATCTGGTTGTTGGCCTACCCAAGCTGAAGCTGGCTTATGAAGGAATCTGTGGGGCATGCAGCAAGGGCAAACAGACTAGATCATCCTTTAAATGTAAAAGTGATGTTACCACCTCTAAACCCCTTGAATTGATCCATATAGATCTTTTTGGACCAAGCCGGACACATAGCTTGGGTGGTAAGTTGTATGGTTTTGTGATTGTAGATGATTTTTCCAGATACAGCTGGGTGTATTTTCTCTCAAGCAAAAGTGATGCCTTGATGGAATTTGAGGTGTTTTGCAGGATGGTTCAGAATGAAAAAGGATGGTACATCAAGACTGTGAGGAGCGATCATGGTAGAGAATTTGACAACCATGAGTTCAGTAATTTCTGCAGGGATCAAGGTTATATACACAACTTCTCCGCACCAAGGACCCCCGAACAAAATGGGGTCGTGGAGAGAAAAAACAGGACTCTTGTTGAAATGGCAAGAACTATGCTAAGTGAAAACAACCTTCCAAGGTATTTTTGGGCTGAAGCCGTCAATACAGCTTGCTACATAACAAACCGAGCCATGGTAAGGCCATTGTTAAAGAAAACACCTTATGAGCTATATCGAGGTAAGAAACCAAATATCTCTTACTTTAAACCTTTTGGTTCTACTTGTTACATCCATAATAACGGTAAGGTGGACTTGGCCAAGTTTGACCCCAAGAGTGACAAGGGGATATTTCTCGGATACTCTCTTATCTCACGAGCCTATCGAGTATACAACTTGAGAACCCTTGTAGTTGAGGAAAGTCCCCATGTTATTGTTGATGAATCATCATTCAAGGATCCTAATGAAAAACATGTATTGCAGGAAGAAGAATCAGAAGAGGATACCACCAAAGAGCTCGCAAAGGAAGCAGACAAATCTGGAGATGAAGAACAACAAAAGGATGATGAAAATCAGCAAACTCTAAGTGAACTACAGCTGCCTAAACAATGGACTTTTGCAAAAGATCACCCACCAGAAGTCGTCATTGGCAATTTAGAAGAAGGAATAAGAACGCGTTCTTCATTCAGGGAAGTTGAAAATCTCGATTACATTGCACTACTCTCACAATCTGAACCTCACTCCCTAGATGATGCCTTAAAAGATGATTCCTGGATCTTGGCTATGCAAGAAGAACTACACCAATTCCAGAGGAACAAAGTGTGGTTCCTTGTACCTCGCCCTAGAAACCACTCTGTGATCGGAACCAAATGGATATTCCGAAACAAAACAAACGATCAAGGGGTGGTAACTAGGAACAAGGCAAGGCTGGTAGCCAAAGGTTATAGCCAAGAGCTAGGAATCGATTTTGATGAGTCTTTTGCTCCAGTAGCAAGACTCGAGGCAGTGAGAATTCTCTTAGCATTTGCATGCTGCAACAACATCAGACTATTTCAGATGGATGTGAAAAGTGCATTCTTAAATGGTTTTATTCAGAGGATGTATATGTGGAGCAACCTCCAGGGTATGAAGACACAAAGTATCCAGACCATGTGTACAAGTTAGACAAAGCACTCTACGGTCTTAAACAAGCACCTCGAGCATGGTATGAACGGTTAAATGATTTCCTTATACAAAATGGATTCAAACGAGGTAATGTGGATCAAACCCTTTTTACAAGGATGAACGGTAAGGAAATTTTAGTTGTTCAAGTCTATGTTGATGACATTATATTTGGCTCCACTAAGGTTACTCTCAGCAAGGACTTTGCAAAATTGATGCAAAGTGAATTTGAAATGAGCCTAATGGGGGAGCTGACATTCTTTTGGGATTGCAGGTTACACAAACGGCCGATGGGATGTTTGTACATCAGAAAAAATATGCAATGGAGCTACTGAAAAAGTTCGACTTGGCTTCTACCAAACCACAACCCACACCTATGTCCACATCAATAAAAATTGATCAAGATGAAAAAGGTAAATCTGTAGACCAAAAACTTTTCAGAAGCATGATAGGTTCCTTGTTATACTTAACTGCTAGTCGGCCCGATATTCAATTCGCAGTATGCTTGTGTGCTCGTTTTCAGTCCAACCCTAAGGAGTCACACTTGTCAGCTGTGAAAAGGATTTTTAGGTATATTGCTGGCTCTGTAGACTTGGGGTTATGGTTTCTGCATACTTTGAACCTTGATTTAATTGCCTATTCCGACGCCGATTATGCGGGTTGCAAAGTGGATCGGAAAAGCACCAGTGGGTATTGCCAGTTCCTCGGAGGTTGCTTAGTTTCATGGGCCTCCAAGAAACAAAATTCGGTGGCACTGTCAACCGCCGAAGCCGAGTATGTGGCTGTAGGCAGTTGTGTTGCCCAGGTGCTGTGGATTCAACAACAAATGATTGATTATGGAGAGTCTTTCAAGAACACCGAAATTCTGTGTGATAACACCTCAGCCATTAATCTATCCAGAAACCCTGTCCATCATTCTCGCACCAAGCATATTGAGATAAGACATCATTTCCATTCGTGATCATGTTGGTAAGGGTGATGTAGTAATCAACTTCATTGAGACGGATCGTCAAATTGCTGATATTTTCACAAAACCCCTGTGTGAAGAGAAGTTTACAACATTTAGAAGAGAATTAGGGGTCTGCAAAATAGATGCGTCTTCATCATAACCATTTGTGCTACTGTGTGTTTAGATCGTTGCACTTTAGGTTTCTGCATTCGTCACATGCTAGTTTCTGCATTCGTCACATGCTAGTTTCTGCATTCGTCACATGCTAGTTTGCATTTTCTTGTTATACATACACTTTTTGTTGTGTCAAACAAAAATTACAAAAACATTTTGCGTGGTCAATTGCCTTTGTGTGCTTGTGTGTTTCTTCTACTTATACTGGCTATACACACATTTTCGTTGCCACTTCTATGGCCTTTTTATACCCTTGTCCACTCTCTTATGCCATAAAAGGAGCAAATCTGGCCAAAATATGCTTTTCGGAACTATGGATAATAGCATGACTGGATGTGTTTCTAAATCTGGTGTGGCATATCCCCAAATGTTTTCAACCCCCATCATAATCTTAATATCATTGTTTCAAACATATTTCTACATTGGGGACTCGAGCCTCTTAGCATTTTTGGCCCTCCGATCATCTGCATCTTCATCTCTTCAATATTCATTAAAAGGGGTCGACCCACGGGTCGACCCTCGGAGGGGTCGACCCGTGGGTCGACCCTCGCGGATCCATTTGCTGATCGGGGTTATGAGTACAGGGGTCGACCCGTGGGTCGACCCATTCCGGCAAAACGCGGTTCCCCGCGATCGGCCATCCATGAATGGGGTTCCAACCCTATGGTTGCCCCTCCTATACCTATATATCCTCTCATAACCCCCTATAAGGCCAGCCACCACCCCTTTCAAGCCCTAAAACCCTCTTCTTGGCTCCCATTTCTTCCAAACCTAGCCGCGGTTCTCCGGGTGGCTATCCGCGCACGCTTTTCTTCCAACGGCTCCAAGGATCGTCTCTTGCGTTTCCTTTCTCTTGAGGTAAGCTTCTGGTGCTTGTGGAGGATCATGGATTCATATCTCCTTCATATCATCTCTGGTTGAACCCTATTCTTCCTTCCCCCATCATGTGGTCTCCTTTCGCTCCTTGTCTAGATGGCCCCAAAGAGACGTCCCCCTCGCAATGAAGCTGAGTCTAGCAGGTCTCAAGAACTACGATCCAAGCGTGCTGAACAAGTTGCATCTCTTCGCGGCCATTCTAGCCGCATATTAGATCGGAAGGTTCTCCGTCCGAGAGCCGTCGACTTTGGAAATCTGTGCAATCACATTCCGAGTCTCGTTGATATTATCTGCAGTCAGCCTAACCTGGATGCATTCATGTCTGCACACCGCAGGGTGTATCCCACTTTGGTTCATCAGTTCTATAGCAACATGTCCTTGGCAAATGAAACTCCGGTTACCAAGGTTAATGGCGTGCAGATCATTCTTTCCCCCGAGCTTCTTGGCGCGGCATTTCAGCTTCCTTCAGAGGGATATGGTTTTGGTGACGTCTTGGTTCGTGAAGATAAGCTATATCTCTACCTCACTTCTGAAGACCGAAATGGTCGGTCTGTCGCTGGCTTAAATGCCAATCACTTTCCTCCGGTACAGCACATTCTTCACCGGATGATCACTACTATTTTACTTCCCCGGGGAGGTGGACATGACAAAGTGACTGAAATTCATATGTTCTTACTCTACTGTTTTTTGGATGGCATTCGCATTAATTTTCCAGCTCTCTTTTTGGATCATATGAGGACCAGTATGCAGCACCGCAACAGGACCTTACCTTATGCTGCCGCCCTCACTGCTATTTTTCAGTATAAGAAGATAGATCTGTCTGCCGATGCTTCACACACACTGCGAGCTGCCGACATATATACTATTCACTCTATTTGTCACAACATGGGTTACGTTATTCGTGATGATGAATTAGTTCGACAGTTGAAAATAGTGGTTTCCGGTGCACCTGCTGAAGTTAATGTTGATGCTGCAGACACTGAAGATAGTGATGAAAATCGTGGTGCTCCTGCGATTGATATTCCCTCCGAGACGGCCAGGCTATTCATTGATCGTTTGGACCACATTGATGAACGGTTGGATCGGTATGGCGAGACCTTGGATGTTATTCAAAATGACCTTCATGATCTTAAGCTATCGCACCAGGAAAGCACTCAAACCTTCACCGATGCCTTGGCCCAACAACACCTAATGTGCCATGAGATTTTGGAATGTCTCCGTCGTGCTCCCCGTCCACCGCCTCCGGCTGAAGACTAGGCCTTGGTTACTCCTCCTCATGGCTTCTACCCTATCACCTTCACCCCGTCTTTTTGATGATGCCAAAGGGGGAGAGGTCCACCAGTTTATCGGCTATTATATTATATGTGTGTTGTATGCTTGCATGTGCTTGCATGATGTGTGTTATCTCATTTTGAACTTGCATGCTGTTGCATTATCCTTCTACTCATAGCATGGCATCTTGATGCATTGCACTTTCCTCTCTTGCTCTAATGTAATCCGAGTATGGCTGTTGTTGCTATTCCAAGATGATTGTCGGAAAGTTCTGTTTATCATTCTCACAACGGTTCTAAGTTGGTTCATGGTCTTGTGTTGATCGGATGTGTTGAATGGACTATTGGTTCTCGTGTTATCCCAGCACTTTGTTTTATTGCTATTGCTTCGACAGTATTGGCACAATGAGACCAAATTGTTATATGAGTTAGTCATCATCAAAAAGGGGGAGATTGTTGAACCCCTTCTTTGTAAATGTATTTAATGAATTTTGATGATGACCAAACACCACATACTTGCATATCATCACGATCTAACATATGTGTGCCTTTGATCAGCTTGTAAGAGGAGTTAAGGAACTCTCAAAATGGAGGAATCATTCCGTTGGTATAAAGGTAAATCTGAAATTTGTAAACGCCAACACTAACTCAAAATGTATATTCTGACAGGTCAAAAATTGCCATTTCAAGATTGGAATAAAGCACGGATCACTAGTAAGATTGAAATTGTTCAAAAACAATGGGTGAATTCATGTTTTGAATGGTAAGTAGGAATGCAAGCAAGTTTCAGAAACCAAGGTAATCATTCAATTAGGAATTTATGTTATTTGGCCTTGGTTTTTAGTTTTCTCATGTCTTTGTATCCCTACATTTCATTGGTTTTCCTTCTATCCATTTGAACCCACTTTGTTGGATTTGTGTTGAAGTGTTTTTCACCATTTTCATGTTTCCTGGCTCATGGGTCGACCCCAAGGGTCGACCCTTGATCGTTTTTTTGGGCTCCAGCCGCTGGCTGAACAAGGGTCGACCCCAGGGTCGACCCCAAGGGTCGACCCCTGGACGCTTCATGGAAACCAGCCGCTGGCTGGACATGGGTCGACCCCAGGGTCGACCCATGGGTCGACCCCTGTGACTTTCGCCCAAACAGCAGCATTTCATTTTTTTTTGGGTCGACCCAGGGGTCGACCCTTTGTTCTGCTGGCCTTTATCTTCTTCGAGGGTCGACCCCAGGGTCGACCCTTTCCGGTCGGGAGCCCAGCCGACTATCTTGACCGCCGTTTTCTTGTTCCGTTTGTCCACCAATCCTTGTCTAATCACCTCTAGACCTGCCACAAACATCTCCACATTTTGTGGATCTGGTCCCCATGCTTTCTTTGACTGTTTTATTCTTTTATTCAAACCCTAATGGCATTATATAAATATGAGAGATGGGGGATCCGAAGGTGATTGATGAGGGTGCTATTGTGGATGTGCAGGTTCGGAGTTGCAGCCATCAAGCTCCATTCTACCTTGTTCTGAAGCTGATCTTCAAAGGAAGGAGCTGGAATCGAAGCCCAAGGTCGTATACATCAAAGAGCTGCATACAACATCAAGCCTTTACAAATCTCATCCAAAATCGTTCACCTTCCTGCTGGAGTATCAAAGAAGATTCGAAGAACACAAAGGGGGAGTTCTATTTAGAATCCTTTCTACTCTGATCCTCTTTTAGTGCTTATTGTTGAATCTGAAAAGTGTTGTACTCTAAACTATCTTGAAGCAGATTTGTGTGTGTGTACTCGTGATCTGTGACACGAGTGTGTGTGTTTGGGGTGCCTAGATTGGGTATCATGTGTGTGTGTATGCTGTTCATAACAGCGTGTGTGTGCTTGGCTCACATCATAGTGAAGTCGTTAATCCTCATGAGTGAGGGGTGGATGTAGGGGACATTGCGGTGTACCCGAACCACCTAAAAACTTTGTGTTTCTCTCGTGGTTTGTTCTTTTGCATCCTTTGTCGAGTGGGCTTCACAGTGAGTTGAGTGTTCACCACCTCCTTCTTCACACACTTATCATCTTTCTTATGCATTCGTGTGAGATCATGCACGAGTAAGACCGAGTGCCTGATTGTGTTGCTTTTTGTCTCTCTAGTCCTTCATAAAATAATTTTAATTGCCAATCAATTCACCCCTCCCCTCTTGATTGCCACCGTTTGGGACCCAACAGGCTGGTTGTACCATTGAAGTTCCCCGGAGTTAGTCATTCCACTCGTGGTGAGACGAGAGACCCTAGCTGACACGGCGGTGAAACAAAAATCAACTAGGGTTCCTATTTTGTGTGAACTTCGGATCTCGCTAAAAACACAAAAAAAAATCATCAAAATCAAAACACAAAAAAGGGCGTAAAGGCATCCACTTGTTTGATAATCTCTGCTACCTGCTTGCTAGTGTATGTTTTTGCGTTCTGGGAAAACTGTGAGCATGGCTCACGAGTCTTTTGAGGAGAACCACCCTAGTCGTGGTTTGTCAGCCGACCCGCGAGTCTATGCTATGGACTCGGGTCCTTCTCATGAGCCCTCGCATGAGGTGCAGATTATTGCCGGGGACACGTCCCCACCACAGGATATCTCTTCCTTACTGGGCGTCCTCACCAACACGGAGCTTACCTCTGAACAGCTCAGGGCCTTCCAGGCCATTCTAAAGGGGAAATCTGTTTCCCCCACGCCCCAGGAATCAACTCCGGCCATCGCACCTCTCCAAGAGTCCGTGCAGGCCATTCCATCTCCTTCATTGGCGCAAGCCATCCAGTCTCCCTCGCTTCAAGGACAAGCGAGCCAACAACCACCCTCATTCCATTTCCCGTCACAATCTCAAACTCCCGTTGTTCCCCACATACCGCTTCAGCCAGGGCCAACTGTCGGCGGTCCAACAGCTCCCTCTCATTCGGGGTTTCCCCCTCAAGTCTCCGGGAGACAGTTTCTCCCCCAGTGGCAAGTGCCACCTTCACCTCCAGAGGAGCTCGCCCAATCGCTCCTCAATAGGTTCAATCGCATAGACGAGCAGTTTCAAAATCTGAGAAGAATGGTGGACGTGAAAGCCACCCCGGAGGTTGCTTTGCCAATCCTCCCCATCATTCATCTTCCTCCCTCCGAAATGCCCACGTACCGCATATACAATGGTACCGGCAACCCCTTCATTCACCTCAAGGACTTCATGTATGAGTCCTCCTATTGGCAAAATGATCAGAGGTCCCTGGCGTACCTCTTTCGGAGATCATTGGATGGTCCTGCGCTTGAGTGGTTCTATTCTCTGGAGCCCCGCAAAGCCGAGAATTTTGAAATAGTCCAGAGAAGGTTCTTGCAGAAATATAGGGATAGGGTCGGTCCCTCACTCTCCATTACTGACCTAGTGGTTGAAAAAATGAAGCCCGACGAAGATTTTGTCTGATATGCTGATAGATGGAGGTCTCTGGCGGAAAGAATAAGGGATACCCTCTCCGAGCCCGAACAAGTGAAGATGATTGTGTCTAATGCATCCCCACAGTTCAGACACGTCCTGGCCATGAATAAACTTACTACAATGGAGGAACTCTATGAAAGGGCCCGGTACATCCAAACCCAGTTAAAAGACTCCCCCATTATGAACATGTTTGAGTCGCCGAAGCCCAAAGTGGTCAGAAAGACAGGCGCTGGTGTCCCGGGCGGAGCCACAAAAGGGGTTGTGACAAATGAGCAAGTGGGTGCGGTCAACAATGCCAATTATGCAGTCAAACCAAGGCCTCCACAAATGCCCCGACTTCCCCTCCAACCAGGTCCTTTCCCTCTTTGTCCTCCACCCCAAAACAATCCACCCCAGGATAATATGCCTCCATTACGCCAACCCCAGCAACAACAACCACAACCTCAGCAACAACAACCACCGCTTCAGTACAACCAAGTTCCACCCCCGGGGAACTATGGTCCCCAACAGCAACAAAGGAGGCCGCTCGGTCCCAAGAGAGCTTACTATCCACCATTGCCAGAAACCTTAGCAGACATTTTTAATGCCCTCATGGCATCAAACCAACTCGCCCTACCCAGAGAAAGGCCCGCGTGGCCCCCGAATGTTGATACCTCCAAATACTGCGTCTACCACAGGCAGCCAAGACACACAGTAGATTACTGCTTCCATTTCAAAGATTACATCCATGATATGAATGATGAACATCAAATAGATTGGGAGGAGATGAGACGATACGTCGCCGCTCTCAAGGCTAGGAGACCTCCTCATAGGCCACAGCAGCAGTTACAACAGCAGCAGCAGCAGCAACCACCACAACAACAACAGCCTCAGTAGGCCCCACAACAACAGCCCGACATGGGCATAATCCAGAATCCATTACCGGAGCACCAACAGCCCAATCATCAGGTTAACCCCATCTCCTCCTTCCCGGAAGTCGGGAGAGAGCAGGTGTGGCACCAGGAAAGTACCTCCATTCTTTCTACCTCCAACCCTATCGTCATGCAACCCCCTCACCTTGCCCGGGTAGCACCTCTCTTTCATCAACCACCGTCAGTATCACCTTCACCATTTCCACTACCATTACGCCCTCTCATCCGTACCCCGATCTCCTATCAACCGACACTCTCCACTACGCCTTCACACCCTCTCATCTTCTCTCACTCACCCACTTTATCATCCACCTCTACCACATTTACCCCTACGCCTTCTAAACCCCTTATCATCCGTCAACCATACATAACCCCGTCTTTCTCCACCGTATCACCACTAATGCCTTCAAAACCACTCATTACCCATCGCCCACCTCAAAATCATTGCCCGCTTCAAGCCCTACCCACTTCTACTTCGTCTCCACCTCCACCTCCCAGACCCCTTATCTTTCATAATCCGCGCGATATCCCCTCTACCTCCACCATGCCTCCACCTAACAAACCCCTCATCAGAATCCCTGCTCCCATCATCACCCCTGCTTCATCAACCATTCCTCCACCACTACCCCTCAAATCCCTGTTAAAACCCACTGCTACCCCCACAGAGGTACAAAAGCCGCAGGCAATGGTGCTCCGGAGTGGAAGGATTTTTCACAGGGTTTTCCCCCACAACAGTCAGAATCCTGAGCAGTCTCAGCCAGAGAAGGATGATGCAGAACAACCAGAAAGAGCTATCCCTGGAACACAGTATGATCTATTGAAACACTTGGACAAGACGCCTGCTCGGATCTCCATCCTGGAACTACTTCAAAGATCCACATCCCACCATGCAGCCTTGATGGAATATCTTCAAAGGGTCATGGTGAATGAAGACCTCCCCGTGGAGAAGATTTCGACCGTCCTGACCCCAACGGACATACAACCGGCCATCATGTTCCACAACTACGAGCTCGCTCCCAAGGAAGCTCGGAAATATGCATTGTGCATTTCAATAAAAATTAATGGGGTATCCATAAACTCGTGTCTTGTGGACACGGGTGCGTCCATAAATGTGATCTCCATGAGCACTCTTCAGTTGTGTGGGGTCGACGAGGAACAAATAAGACATTCCTCGATCACGGTCACGGCTTATGACAATAGCAAAAGGCCGCCGCAGGGAATGATTATTCTGAAGGCAGAACTAGGCCCCATGTCAATTCCCACGGAATTCCATGTCCTCGACATGGACCCCACGTTCAAGGCTATACTGGGTCGCCCTTACATTGAAGCCATGGACGCTGTGCCTTCCACCAACCATCAGTGCCTAAAGTTTCCTTACAATGGGAGAATTATTAAAGTGGTCAGTACACCTGTCCTTCACACAGTGGATGCTATCAACACCTCTCTGCCTTCTGTTTGGCCGTCTCATCGGCCCATATTGTCACTGTTGGACGTGCATGATCTATCTCACGTTCCACTAGCACCAAAGGAGCCGGTCAGGGCAACCACAACATCATGTCTCCCTTTTCACTCCAAAGGTTGGGAGATTATGAGGAACATCGGCTATCAACAGGGAAAAGGTCTGGGCGCACAGTTACAGGGTATGCTCAAACCGCCAAAGGAAATTAGGCCGAACCGCAGGTTTGGCCTAGGCTTCAAAGGACCGTTCAAGACGGATTGGAAGCCCCTCACATGGACTCTATCAAACCACTTCAACAGAGGGCCCGTTGTTCAGATGGGAGATCACCCACGAGAAGCATATGGGGGATCACATGCTGTATATTTGGCTGAAAAATGTCCGAGGATCACCAAAAGAGGCAAGATCAAAGATCCGGAATGCGAGTGGAATAAATGGTTTGACATACGGGACATTTCCGTTGCGCTGGAAAGGATGTTCTCACCTCCGCAGCTTGAAGGACCGCCATTGATTCCCGAAATACCAGAGAATATTACCACTCTTGCCAAGGTTCCAAACTATCCTCGTCCTCACCAGAAGGACCCTATCATCGACGGATCTTCATTCGTCCTCAGCATTGCCGTCGACGGCTCATTAGCCGCCATCTTCTCCATCCACTCGTCTCAGCCTTTGCTGATATCTTCTTCCTGGGCCAGACAGTTGTCTGAAGATCTTCCCAGGTCCCCTTCTTTGCTTACATACCTACGCGGGCTTCTCAACCCGCGCCAGGTCTTCAACCATAATATGCTCTATGAGCCTCACAATCCTCTAGCCATAACCACTTTTCTCTCTCCTCCAATCTCTTTTCACTGCTTTGTCATTAAAAATGAAAACGAAAAAAAAACGTCAATTTCTAAATTCCCCAACAACACATCTTCGTTGAGGAAACCTCCTACATCTCCCACGGGTACGTACCGCTCTGCGGACCACCCGTCGAAGGTCCGATGAGCGACCTTTTCTACCCCTCCTCTGAGGGGTCTTCTCCTGTACATTCTACACCATCCTCTTCGTCTTCCTCTTCTTCTGTAAATATTGTCAGTCAATCTAGGAATGATAGGCCAAGGGTAGTACCTAGGAAGAAATCCAAGGGTAGGCAGATCCCTCGTCGATTCCTTCTGGATTTGGCCGCCAGGTGTCAGGCCCTTCTTGCCATCCCCCAGTTGTTAGAAAATCCCATCCAGCTACCAGAAATAGAATGTGAGGGCGACTGTGCATCTGATGAAGGGTATGGAGTCTACAAGATCACGGATGAAGAATGCCCCACTGAATATGAGGGTGAAGAATATGAGGATGCGGCGGGCGCATACGCAAGTGGAATGAGGAGATTCGACGAACCGTCAACCGCCGTAGAAGAATCCACCAAAGAAGTCAACTTGGGAACTGAGGAAGACCCTAGGATCATCCTCATAAGTGACAACCTACCACCCTCTGAAGAAGAGGCATTAATTGAGGTTCTCAAGGAATATAAGGACACGTTTGCATGGAGCTACGAGGATATGCCGGGTCTAGATTCAACCTTGGTTGAACACCGTTTAACCCTAAAACCAGGGACCGTCTCGGTAAAACAAAGGTTAAGGCGTTTCCACCCTCAGATGGCTTTGAAAATGAAAGAAGAGGTCGATAAGCTCCACAAAGCCAGGTTCATTAGAGTCGTCCTTTATCCTCAATGGGTGGCGAACATTGTCCCGGTCATGAAGAAAGATGGCAAAGTCAGGATTTGCATCGACTTCCGGGACCTTAACCGCGCGTGTCCAAAGGATGATTTTCCCTTACCTCACATTGATGTGTTGATTGATAACACGGCAGGTTACGAAACCCTCTCTTTCATGGATGGATTTTCAGGATACAATCAAATTCGTTTGGCAGAAGAGGATCAGGAAAAGACGTCATTCACTACCCCTTGGGGAATATATTGTTACGTGGTCATGCCATTCGGATTAAAGAATGCTGGAGCTACTTACCAAAGAGCGATGATGGCCATATTTCATGAAATGATGCACATATATCTGGAAGTGTATGTGGATGACTTGTTGGTGAAATCAAGGACCAGGATGGAACATCCCGAAGTTTTGGCTAAGGTCTTGCAGAGGTCAAGGGAGTTCCAATTGAAAATGAACCCGAAGAAGTGTGTGTTTGGTGTGTCGTCAGGTAAATTGCTGGGGTTCATTGTGAGTAAAAGAGGGATCGAGATAGATCCCGACAAAGCCAAGGCTATCATGGATATGCCGCCTCCCAAGAATTTGAGGGAAGTCCGAGGTTTAATCGGGAGGTTACAGTTTATTCATCGGTTTGTGTCCCAGCATTCACAAAGGTGTAGACCTCTCTACGAGTTGACCAAGCCAGGAGTAGAATTCCACTGGAATTCTAAATGTCAGAAAGCTTTTGAAGGGTTGAAGGAATATCTGGCTAGTCCACCCATTCTTATTCCACCCAAACCAGAAAAACCTCTGATCCTTTACGTCTCAGTCTTGGATGACTCCGTGGGAGCCGTCCTCGCACAAGCTGATGAAGAAGGCAAGGAACGGGCAACCTATTACTTGTCCAAACTTCTCAATCCCTGTGAGCAGAAGTACACCGTCATGGAGAAAACCTGTGCTGCCCTCGTTTGGGTAGTGCAGAAATTGAAACACTACTTCTTGGCTTATGAAGTCCACTTGATTGCTCGAATGAATCCTATCAAATTCCTTCTGGAGAAATCCGTCCTTACGGATAGGCTGGCACGCTGGCAAAGTTTTCTCTCTCAGTTCGACATCACCTACATCCAGCAAAAGGCGATTAAAGGCTATGCCATAGCCGAGCATCTCGCTCACCATCCTCTTCCCAAGTTCGATCCCGTCCAATCAGAGTTTCCAGATGAGGAACTAATGTCCGTCGACCAATCGGATGAGCCAATGTGGACACTTGTTTCGCGCATTTTTTTTCTTTTTCGTTTTGCCTTTTCGTTCGCGTATCGATCAACCAATTAACTAACTTGTAGTCAACTGACTGATTGACGACGCAGGCGTGCCAGTCACATGAGTGACGATTTTTATGATGCGCTCACTCTGACCCATATCGGGCGAATGTGAGGTTCGGTCGGGACCAGCAGTCCGCCATACCATAAAGGCTATGGCGTTAATTACATCCCCCACGAGGAGGGAACACCTTTGATTAATTGCCGAGATAGCGGGCTGTCGAAGCCGGATTAAAAAAGCTACATGATGATTACGGCGAAGGCATGCCGGATACATATGTTTCATGGAATTATGGATCCTCGGTACATGGCGGAGGACGTGGGTCCGAAGACCGTCGTCGCGCATAGCGAAGACTTCCGACCAGACATAATCCGGCTTTTCCGTCGACACCATTTGATATACCCAAGGATGTATGCATGGATGCACATACGACTTTCATGATTATATTAAGCATGATAATGGAATTGTGAAAGTAAATGATAGTCAGCCATGTTTGTTACTCCTCATCAAGAAGAGGGAAGGCAACATAAGTGTGACAGCGAAAACAAAGTGCTAACAGACATGGTAATGAAGATACGATGACAATACAATTCGGGGCTCGCTCGGTCCCTCCCTTGTTCAATTTATTATGCATTATGATTTATCAATGCCAACCCCGAGGGACGAGGTCCACTCGGGGGGCAGATAAGCGATTAAAACAACAATATGTTTCAAAACCGGCGTGACCATGCAATAGGTAGCTTATACGGCGCGACGAAGCGTAGGTATAGCATCTTAACCCGGCGCGGCCATGATGAGAGTTAATACGGCGCGAAGAGACGTAGGTGTAGATGTTAATATGGCGCGGCGACCAGGGTATTTAAACGGCGCGCAAGGACTTTGGGGCGCGCCGGTTCAGGGCGCGCCGGAAAGGCGCAAAGGAAATTTTTTAGAAGATGAGTGTGGGGCTAATCCGGCGCGGGGGGGTACCGCGCCGGTTTAGGGCGCGCCGGTTAAGATCGCGCCGTAATAAGCTTGTTTTATTGAGTTTCGAACTCTTTCAATTTTGCTGGACTTCATAGGATCCTTTCTTGAGTTGTTGGGCCAGATGACTATTCGATTGGAGTCCACAGACTTCTGGAGATAAAGGGGGAGGTCAGTGCGAGGTTCATACTCGAGCACTGAGACGATTGAGTCCAGAACGATCATTTCATTGGAGCTTATTTATTCTTAATCTGTCCAAATTTGGACAGCATCTCCCCTGGACCTGAAGAGTTGCAGGGGAGAAGCGGGGTCATGTTCACTTGTGGAACAAGCCCCTAAACCGCCGGTGTACACGGAGGCACCCAGCAAACCCCATCGGATAGGATACCCCGAGGACTAGCCTACGAGGGGCACCGAAGCTCCGCAAGGGGAAGAATAGAGAGACGAGGTCATTGATGATAAGAGCATCACCCCGAGGGCTAGCCTGCGAGGGGTGGACATCTCACGGCACATGACTCATCCCATAGAGGGACCGACCACCAAGAGGGTTAAGCTCCGAGGGCTGGCCTACGAGGAGCACACATCTCTTGGCCTAGATTGAGTCTCGGGTTGTCGAGGCGAAGCCTGTTAGGCTAGGACCCTTGTTGCTATCTGCTATGGCCTTGGGGAAACCTTCACCATGGGGGGGTAAAGTTCCCGGTCGCTCAGCAGCTATGCGAAGTAGCAGGGGATGTCCCCCTCCCCGGATGACTAAGACGACACCAAAGAGTCTCGGAACGGTTCACATGACTATAATGCGGAGGGGTAATCACTTCACAGATGGGACGAGCCAAACATAGGGGCATATGCTCGAACAGTTACGGTGCAATGTCAAGCCGATGCATCTTGCAATCCCGAGTACGATCCCCACCTCACGAGCCACAGGGCAATAGGAAGAGAGGAATCGAGGGGAGCTGACCCTTGACAACACGGTAGAAAGAAGCGTACGCAGAAGCGCAGCTCTGTCCACGGAGGGCATGCGGGGGCCCTTAAATCATACACGAGCACGGTCGCAAAGAAGAGGGGAAAGAACCCAGGGGAGGGGGTGTTTCTGTAGCCCACAATGCTTTGGGGCATGATCGGGGCTTCGGGGAAAACCCGGACCGGAGAAAACGCACGGAGGTAACCATCGCCGTAGATAGGAGAGGAGACAGAAGTTTAAGGCGCGTCGGGCTAATGCTTCTCATGCGCTCCGAGCCCGTCGATGAGTCCGGGGATGATTCCGGGAATCACCGTGAACATTAATCTTGCCAGTGCTCCTCGAAACTTCGACGAGGTGTCTTGTAGAAGCCCCCAGGTTGACGTACGGCCCTCCTTGAGACTCTTGATAGCTTTGATTTGATCATGCGGGCTTTCCACTGACACGGCCTTTGGCTCCACGATCCATGCTGTTGGCTCGGTCTGGCTCGTGCCCAAAGCTCCTTAGGGGGTGATGTAACACCAGGGATAGTTCAGCCCGAGCTGGGTGATCATTCGGCCACCCATGGGCCCACCTTGGCAGGGCCGTACCCGTGTCGGGTGATCGGGATCTTCCGCCGCCAGAGCTTTCGGTCCTTCATACTGGAGAGCCGGGGGAACTCCTTCATCCTCGGGAGAACCTTTTCAGTTGGTGGGGGATCACCGGGTAGACCGTCGTCCTTGATCGGACAACGGATGTGGTGTATGCGGCATGGCAGAGTCGATGCCGGTTCATTGGGCAGGCTTGGTCGCACTGCCGGGTGGTTGTGGATTCGTCTCGGCTCTCCTGAGGTGAAGTCCCCGTATCCATACAGAGTGACTCGAGGCTCTGGCAGCTTGAGAGGTCTTCAATATATTGATCTTTATCGGCTTCCGTACCTCGGCGGGCCGGGTCATTCGTCTTTATGGCTTGGTCGCCGACGATCATATTTTAGGTGCCAACAAATGCCCCCCAGACGTGGGTGTTGCGAGCAAGGCACGAGTGTAGCAGGGCCGACGGATGGATTTCACCCGGACTGACCCCTTCTTTGATCGGCGGGCGCCTGGGATGGCCCTTAATTCGGCACGGGCGTTGACCCGGCACCGTTCAGACGTTAATACGGCGCGGCCTGTGACCCTTGGGCTTTAATCCGGCGCGCTATTCTTCCTTTTCCTTGCTAACCCGGCGCGGCCTTGACGCCGTGGGGTTTTAATCCGGCGCGTCTTTCCCCGGCGCGCCTTTTGCTATGGGGTTTTAATCCGGCGCGCTAAATAGCGCACCGGTCTAGCGATGGGGGACTTCCCCTATTTATTTTCCTTCCCCTTCGCTTCTTTCTTCATCGCCCTCATTTGACGGTTTTCTTTCTCTCTCTTCCCTTTTTTCTCTCCCTGCGGTGCCGAGTGGAGTGAGGGTGAGAGCGGCGGCGGTCCTTCGGGTGAGTGGAGGTGCCGTCAGTTTGGGTTTCAAAACCCTTTCTTTGGACCTCGGGAGGCTTCTAGCAGGGCTTGCCCTCGGAGCTATCTCCCCCGGGTGTTCCTCTGGCCTCGGTGTAATGCCGATGGCTGCCTTTTAGGGGCCGTTCCTCAGTGGACGCGTTCCCGCTTTTCTTCAGCAATTCCCCGTGCTGGGGAGACTCTGCCGAAATTTTGTCTGAAGTTTGCCTTTGATTAGCCGTTTCCTGATGTTGTTTTTGTTTGATATGCTCTTTTCGCAGCTGTTATGGCATCCAGCTCTTCCTCTCGTGCCGTGGTGACATGGGAGAATGTTAATTCTCTCGACTGGGGTCACGGTCAGGTGGCCATAGTTGCGGAGTCCTCGGATTCGGAGACGGACACCGTAGACACCGGTCGTCTCCTTATCCTCGGGGGCGACTCCTTTCATTATAATAGAGAGGACGTGATCATGAAGGATCATCCCAAGGATAAACACCTGATGTCCCTTCTTCGGCGTTTCAACCTTCAGGGGAAGCGGGACGTGTTTGCCGTGCGGAAGGTCGAGCAAGCTCTGCTGGTGGAGAGAGACAGCTTGGCCGACTGCGTAATGCGGGGAAGACCCATCTATCTCCCTGGGGAGGTCAGGAAGTGGAGCGTTGTGCTGGGGCTGCAAGACCTGGCTCCGTCAGACGGACTGTTGACTAGAGCTCCTGAATTTGTGCCTGCTCGGTGGAATGACTCCGCGGGCAGGGTAGACCGGGAGAAGCCGATCTTTGGCTTATTCCTTGCCCCGTTGAGGTGGGGATACAGAGATGAGTCATTCTTGCTAGATTGCTTGGCGATTCGCTTCAAGCACCAGATCTCCGTGGGATGGTTTGCTGAGTTGAAAGTCACAGATGCCCACGCATTCAGGCCCGGAGCAGTGGAATTCACAGACTATGTGCTGCATCATTATGCTCCTCTTTTGACCAGAGCTGGTGTTTATCACAGCGTATATGCTTCAAGGTATCGGTATCCGATTTCCCGAGGCTTGTGCTGCGGCATGATCGAGGTGTTTTGCCCCGAATACAACACCTTCTATACTTCAGAGGGGGAGACCTCTTTAGACTTGTGGAGTCTATCTCAGCTCAGCGGCCTGCCCATTGATGGAGAGCCGTATGAGGAAGTTTGTTGGCCCGACTGGTTGAAGGACCAGACCGACGGTGACGGTCGGTATATGGCGGGCTACACCTATCGATATCTAATGAAGGCGTATCGCACCCTCTTCCACTCGTCGCACGACACGAGAGAAGCTCGAAAGCCGGGCGAGAAGCGAAGTGTGCGGATGGGCGCTTGGCTTCGGTATTTCTTCCAGGGGAAGACCAAGTATGAAGATTTTCCTCCGATAGCACCGGTGGCCCAGAAGCGGAAGAAGAGGGTACGACGCCAGGCCGCTTCGTCATCTTCTTCGAGAGGAGGGCAGGGGGAAAACCCAAACCCTACTGGTGTTGATGCAGTGACTCATTGTGCTGCATATTTGGTTTATTGGCTTTGTTCCTTTGCTCTCCCTCAAGGTGACGAGAGCGTGATCAGGGCGGAAGCCATATATCCGGCCTGTCTTATGGCCTGGGGTACCAAGCTGTCTCTTTGCCCAGTGGCCCTGTGCCTCATTTACAAGATGCTGGGAGATTTGCACAAAACGCGCCTTCCCAGAAGCCTTCGGACGGTTGGTCCGTTACATTTCTTTAATGCTTGGGTCTGCACCCTGTTTCCGGAGGCGACTCCTCGGGCTTTACAAGCGGTTCCTCTGGTCCCGCGCATGATAGAGTTTGCAAGCGCCGAGCCATCATTGCTAATGGAGCAACTTTATGCTATTCGGGGTAAATTGACCCGTCTTCCCGTGGATTCGCCCGGGGTTCTTCATTTCTGGAGCTTGGCTGCTCACTCGAGCCCATTGACGAACATGACGAGACAGTGCAAACTCTTTGAAACTGAGGAGTACATCCATCCGATTTCCCAGGCCAATTGTAGCAGGCCTGTTCTGGAGCCGGAGTTGGTTGATTGGGCACTGGCCATAAGGCCTAGTGTCCTCATCTTTCGCAAGAGCGGCATTCTGTGGTTGGAGCCGTATTACCCGTTCCGTTTCAGTCGGAACTTCGGCTATGACCAGTAGATTCCACATTCCTATTCGCAATTTGCACTGCCCAACTGGCACAGGGCCGGGCAAACGTCCAATGATGACGCCCGGATATGGTGGGACTTCTTCCATCATCGTGAAGACGTTTCTTTCCGGGTGCCCGCCCCCGCACGGTTCCCTCGTGTCACGCCTGAATACATCAAGTGGTGGAATGCGCGGACGGGATTTTACAGGGCCTCCCGGAGAGAGTGCTGGGCCGTGGCAGAGAACAGGTTCTTAACTTCCCAATCGGAGCCAGTTCTTGATATTGATGCTTCTTATTTGAAGAAGTTGAAATCTTGGACTAATACGGATGTGAAGGCCTATCTAGAGGCCCGCAAACTCGTAAAAAGCCGCAGGATGAAAGTTGAGCTGAAGTTGCCCCCGATCAACAAGGATGACTATGTGAAGACCCTTCGGGGTTTATGCCGGGTGAGCAGTGAGAGGGTGATTCTCCAGCAACTCCCTTTGCCGGTAGAAGAGCCCATCGCGGCCGTGGCAGACTGGCGTCCCGAGGTGGACAGGTTGTATCCCTACCGGGCTTTCGTTCGCAAAGAGGACAGGCGGGCTGATTTGTATGCCAACACCCCTTGGCTGTTTGCGCTTCTTCGGTCTCACGGCCTCTCGGTGGGTAGCCCCGGCG
Organism: Amorphophallus konjac; assembly: GCA_022559845.1. Taxonomy (NCBI): domain Eukaryota; kingdom Viridiplantae; phylum Streptophyta; class Magnoliopsida; order Alismatales; family Araceae; genus Amorphophallus; species Amorphophallus konjac. Next base: position 43,457 of record JAHNEJ010002010.1, on the reverse strand, counting down.
AAGCCATACTGGACCATCCTCTTCAAATCTCCTTCAAATACGCAGACAGGTGGGGGCTGGACCATCTGAGTCTGTATTATCTGTTGTCCTCCCGTGGCCATGAGGACCTAGCACTGTTGGCTGAGCCGAGCGAAAAGATCGGGGATCTATGCTGGCTTATCCGCGAGGCGGCTTCGAGGGACAAGACGCCCTCTCTGTTTTATTGGCCTCTCTTCCCCTTTTATACGGGACCGGCAAGTACGTTCCATCACTTCCTTCAGGCCCTTCGGCCAGCTTCTTCTTTTCATTGTGGTTGTGTCATTCTCACCCTTGTGCGTATGCAGTCCGACCGACTTCGGAGGAGACTCGGCACTTCAGGGAATTGATCATAAAGGCCCAAAAGCTGACATATTTTGAAGTTCCTGAGCCGGCGCCGACCACGACGCCATTGCCTCCTGGGGATTAGAGGAAGAGGACCAGGTCCCAACTGCGAGAGGCCGTCGGGAAGGCGAAAGCGGCGGTGACCCGGGTGACACGGGCATGCCGGAAGAAAGCTGCGGAGCAGACATCGGCAACTGACCTTCCTCCCGTCGTATCTTTCGAAGAATTTGAGGCTTCTCGCGCACAAGGGCCAGAGGCCGAGGGTAGGCTCTTCTCTTCTTCAAAGTGCATTAGCTTGTCTTGACTGCTTGGGGTGGCCCATGCTGACAGTTGCCGATACAGCTGCTGGGGTCGTCGGTCCCGAGGCGACGGTAGCTGTAGAGACTGGGGACGGGGCAGAGGAAATCCTTGCTGCTCCCATAGAAAGGGATTTGCCCTCCCCCACACCTCAGCGGGAGATGGAAGGTAATCCATAGTTTAGTTGCGACAGCAACGTAAGTCTTTGTATCTCTAGTCATCCTGACCCCGTTTTGCTGTGAATTTGTAGTCGATATACAACCATCACTGCTTCCGGGCCCGGAGAGCGTAGAGAAGGTGATCCCCTCGGGACAGGGAGAACCCGTCTCCGAGGTGTCATCTATTGTTGCTCCTGGTGCGGAGAGCACTAGGGAAATTCCTGCCGAGGGTGATGCTCCTGCTGGCGAGGCTCCTGCTCCGATGGCGGAGCGTCTTGAGAGGGCAGAGGGGTCCTCTTCCTCTGAGCATGTAGACTATGGTGGCGGCTCCAGTGACGAGGAGTCACCGCCGCTTGATGTTGAGACCGAGGATGCTGGGGTGTCTTCGGCCTACGAGAGCGACTATCCGACGTTCAGCCCGGCCCGGTTATCATGGGGCGGTCCTGTGCCGTCATTATCGCTTGCAAGTGAGGGAGTCGGCGCTGGGGAAACTGCTCTTAAAGATTTAAGCTTAGTCCCGGCCGAGGTAAGGACCTATTCGGGGTCAATGCTTGCCATGCTTCTTTTCTCCTCCTTTTAGCCAGGCCCCTTTTTAAGCGTATACATCTCTGATGCAGACTGAGGTGGCACTACCGACTATGACGGTGCAAATACCACTCCCGGCCCTGGGAACAGGGCAGGCGACTTTCCCGTCCGTCCTGCGGCCCATCGCGTTGCGGTACCCAAAGGATCATGCAACAGCAATGGTCCCAGTTGGCCCTGGAGCGCTAGTGGAAGTTGATAGTCCAGCGATAGCCGGAGGTTCTCCATCAAGAGAGACTGAACAGCAGTCGGTTCTGGAGAAGGATGACTCTGCTGAGGTAGAAGCCGGGGAGATTACTGAGGGACAGACGTCCCTGATTCTTGGGGTTCTTGCTGGACCCCCATCCCGGGAGACCGGTAAGGAGATTGTTGCTGTTGAGGCTCCAACCACCGCACCTGCCGGCGCGGTTGTTCCCAGTGGCAGTGGGCTACAGCTTATGCCGTCGTCATCTTCCGGGACGGCTGATAGTTAAAATGCATGCCGTAATACATCCACTACCAAATTTAATTATCGACCCAAAAATTAATTATAAGAAAATAGTTAAGCGGTGAGTCCGAGTCGAGTCCACATGGAAATTTAGATTTTAAAGTAGAAAATCTTGAGTTTTTATAATTAGCAATTCATGAGCAAATGGATCTTAAAATAAAAGTTGCCAAATTAAAATTAACAAGTCTAGGTGAATAAACTTAAGAAACTAAGACACCACTTAAGTCAAACAACTGCAAATAGGATATCAATCACACTATACGTAAAGAATAGAAGGAGAGATGAAGACAAATAAGTAAAACACTTATATTAATGAAGAGACATTCTTACAACGTGTTCATCTAATCTACGGTAACCATGATCAATTAACTAACTAAATTAATTTAAACAGTATAAGAGACAAGGAAAGAAGCTCAAATGCACAGTATAAAAATAACAATGCATAAGGTAAGAAGCAACTGCAGAACGGTGATGCTCTCTCCTTCACGTCTACTCGCCCTGGACACCCACATGACAAGCACAGCAGCAAAGGAACTTGCCAACGTCCCTTTCTTCACGCCACGGGTGCCCAGCAGAGGAACTCGCCACGGACAATGGTGACGCAACAGCTACAGGAGGCTCCACGCGAGGTGACCGATGGCGCCGCAGATGGACGTTGCATGTCCTCTTCCTTCCAGAGCGAGGCGGACAGCTGCCGTGGTGAGGCTCCACGTGAACCGCATGCAGAAGGAAGCTTGCTGCGGCGAGGGATGCTCGCCGGACCACCACCCGAGAGAGGCCTGAAAACCAAACAAAAACAAAAGACGAAACCCCCAAAAAGCACCGAAGAAGAACCCCCCAAAAAGCACAGAAGAAGAACCCCAAAATAGAGAACTCAGAGCCAAAAAGATTTAAAAATTTCCATTGAACTCAAAATGAAGATTACACGATGACCAAGAATTTCAAAACAAAACTAAGACAGCAACGCTACACAATGCACTAGAAACCCCAAAAGAAGACACGATCTCTCAAGAACTCCCAAAATCAAAAGCTAAGACTGGAAACTCAAAGAACGGACTAAAAAAAATTCCAAAAGGATGAACTAAAAGCATCCAAAACCCCCCTGCCCTCCGTTCCCTGTGTACCACTTTTATAGGGGAGAGCCTGATCCTCCCGCGGCAGCTATAGGCGCTCCCCCTTTTGAAAAGCTTGTTGCCGCTATTCACGGTGCGTCCACCTTATCTCGTTGGTGGCATGCGTCTTGAAGCTCATCCCTACCGCGAACTGCCACCCACGGAAGTGAACGGCCCTCATAGCTACACTCGAGCGGATGGACTCCGCTAGCTTCGCTATCTTTATCCTCTGCTACGAACGTTGTACCCGGAGCTGAATTACCTCCGATATCTTCTCCATCTCACCTGAGCATTTGCTGCCGATATCCTTGCTGACGCTCCCTTGACTGCATCCCACATGCACGTACAAAATAAACTAATGGTCTTGCCGATGCATGCATATGCCTCTTGCTTGGCCATGCACGTGATGTCCTTACGTGATATCATGCCACCACCTTGCTGCTTGTTTGATTATTATAATGCCATCGCACCCTACTTAGCCATCTTCATGAAGGAACCCCACCACCTTGTGCTTCATGCAAAACCACGTGGATACCTACGTGATGCCACCATGCACACATGCATTCGGCCATGTGCTATTGTTGAAGTCTTCATGAGCCATATAGCACCAACACCCTTCATATGTAAAAATGATGACTGCAACGTCCTGCTATTTAGAAAATGTGCATATTGATTGTAACACAAAGTTTTAATCAATGTAAATCTTATTCACAAATATGCACTCGAGTTTTAATTACTCCCAATAATTCATCATTTTTTTCATGAAAGCTCAAGTGTTAACAAAAATAGATTTTGGTGAATATTTTCACACATAATCAACAATTTTCTTAGAATATTCTCTCAAGTGTACAGAAATAATATGAGAAAATAGGAAGCTATCACACCCCCCAACTTACTCATTGCTAGACCCTTAGCAATGCAAATAATTATAAATTAGGACTAACAAGAGTTCATAAATCACGTTTCATGAGAAGAATGTGAGCATTGTGATTTACACTATAGAATACTGCAAGTTCAAGCACTAAACGTCAAGAATAAACTTCGTCAATCCATGTAATTAGGCACTTCCTCAGGTTACACTCATAAATTTTTGTATCTCTTCGTGTATGTGTTCCAATTTGATTAGTGGACATCAGACAACCGGATGCATGAGCCTTCTATTTATCACTTAACGATGATTTTCAATTCTACCTTTCGCAAATCAGACTCTCGAATTACAGGTAGCTTCACTCTGCCTGATCATCATCATTTTTTTTCATCATGGTGCTGCACATTCCTTCACTGTTTGACGCGAACCTCAACTCTTGCTAGGAGAAGCAGGCCCGGTTACTAAGATCAGGAGCATTTTCCATGAGTTATTTTTCATCATTCATTTTTTTCTTTCTTTCTTTTTGGTGCTTTGCACTTATTTACAGGCAGGTAGCTTTTTCCTCACGATAGATCTTCAATGACTAGGCAGAATTTTCAATCCTTGCCTAAGTTTTAAGTAAAGAGCTCATCATCCTTGTGTTTAATACCTACTATTCTCATTAGTGTGCAGATGTGTGTGAGTTCAAAAAAATCTGAGTGTATTCCGAGGAAGATGCTAAAAACATAACCGACTAATTCACCCTTTAATTCAATGCTGTCACAAGTGGATATTCTAAGCCTTATCATTTTGACAAGTTTCTTATCATGAAAAATGACCCTGAAGCATTTGTTAGGGGAATCATGAAAGATTACATCATTTTGATGAAAATTTAAGCTTAAGCTACCCCCCAACTTAGGTGACGTTGTCCTCAATGACATGATTAAAATAGAAGACTGGGACAAAATAGAGTGAATGTATTGAGAGGGAAAGGTACAACCTGAGCAAGATGAAATGCTGCTGTAGAGAGAGATGCTGTCCATTCTCCATGTTTCTAGAAAGAAAAGCAATCAGTCATTCTCCTTTATTTATGAAAAAAATAATTGGGTTGCCTCCCAATTAGCGCTAAGTTTAATGTCTTCAGCCAGACATCAGCGAATTCAACTTGGTTCAATTAATGCAATGTCTTCCACAATTAGTTCATTTGAGACTCCTTCAATGAAGGGCTTGAGTCTCTGGCCATTGACTTTGAAAGTGTTGCCACTTTTGGGGTCACAGATCTCAACAGCACCATGGGGAAATGAATTAACTACAAGGTATGGCCCATCCCATCTAGATCTAAGCTTCCCAGGGAAAAGTTTTAATCTAGAATTGAATAACCAAACCTTTTGATTAGGTTCAAATGTTTTCCTGGAGATGTGTTTGTCATGAAAAGTTTTCATCTTGGCCTTATAGATTTTGGAGTTCTCATAGGATTCCTCACGAAGCTCCTCTAACTCACTTAATTGCAAGGCCCTGTGTGATCCAGCTTGGGTCAAATCTAGGTTAAATTGTTTGATTGCCCAATAAGCCTTGTGTTCCAGCTCCACTGGGAGGTGGCAGGCTTTTCCATAAATCAATCTGAAGGGTGACATTCCAATTGGGGTTTTATAGGCCGTTCTGTAGGCCCACAAAGCATCATCCAATCTCTCAGCCCAGTCTTTCCTATCAGTCCTCACAGTCTTTTGCAAAATATTTTTGATTTCTCGGTTGGAAACTTCCACCTGCCCACTCGTTTGAGGATGATATGGTGTGGCCACTTTATGGGTGATCCCATACTTTTTAAGCAAGCTTTTGAATTGTAGTTGGTGAAGTGACTACCACCATCACTAATTATGGCCCTAGGGAATCCAAACCTAGAGAAAATGTTCTTTTGCACAAATTTCATGACCACTTTGTGGTCATTGGTTCTAGTTGCTACAGCTTCGATCCATTTTGAAACGTAATCAACAGCCACTAGAATATACTCATGCCCATAAGATGGTGGGAATGGTCCCATGAAATCAATTCCCCAAACATCAAAAATTTCGACCACAAGAATGGGGTTTAAGGGCATCATGTCTCTCCGAGAAATATTCCCCATAGTTTGACATTTTGGGCAAGAGTGACTAAAAGCATGGGCATCCTTAAAGAGAGTGGGCCAATAAAAACCGCATTGGAGGACTTTTGCAGCAGTTTTCTTTCCAGAAAAATGACCTCCGCAAGCAAGAGTGTGGCAGAAGGTGAGAATGCTTTGATGCTCATTTTCAGGGACACACCTTCGAATGACATTATCCGCACAGATACGGAATAATTCTGGATCCTCCCAAAAATAGTGTCTTATCTGAGCATAGAATCTATCCTTCTCATTCTTAGACCAACCTTTAGGGATCAATCCAACAGCCAGATAATTGACAATATTGGCATACCACGGGGGTTGGATGTGGCTAATGGACAAGAGTTGTTCATCAGGAAAAAAGTCTCTTATGGGCTCCTTTTCTTGCACAAGAATTCTAGAGAGATGATCAGCCACCACATTCTCAGACCCCTTTTTATCCCGAATTTCAATATCAAATTCTTGTAAGAGTAAGATCCATCTAATCAAACGGGGCTTGGCTTCTTTCTTGGACATGAGGTATCTCAAGGCTGAGTGATCAGAGTAGATGATGACCTTGGATCCTAAGAGATATGATCTGAATTTTTCAAGGGCGAACACCACAGCCAAGAGTTCTTTTTCAGTGGTGGTGTAATTCAGTTGAGCATCACCCATAGTGCGACTAGCATAATAAATCACCACAGGGCGTTTGTCAATCCTCTGCCCTAAGACTGCACCTATAGCAAAATCAGATGCATCACACATGATTTCGAAGGGAAGAGACCAATCAGGTGGTTGAAGGATTGGAGCTTTGGTCAGAGCTTCCTTCAAAATATTGAATGCTTGTAAACATTGCTCATCAAGATGAATGGGACATCCTTGGCTAGGAGAAGGGTTAAAGGTCGGGCAATTTGAGAGAAATTTTGGATAAACCGGCGATAGAAGCCGGCATGGCCAAGGAAAGACCGAATTTGCTTAACTGAGGTGGGTGGAGGAAGATTAGAAATGAGGTCAATTTTGGCCTTGTCCACCTCTATACCCCGCTCAGAAACTATATGGCCCAACACTATGCCTTCTTTTACCATGAAGTGACTCTTCTCCCAGCTTAGAATCAACCTCTTTTCTATGCACCTCTCCAAAATTTTTGTCAAATTATCTAGGCACACTTCAAAAGAATCTCCAAAGACTGAGAAATCATCCATAAAAATTTCTAAGAAGTTCCCCACCATATCTGAAAAAATGGCCATCATGCATCTCTGAAAAGTGGCTGGAGCATTACATAACCCAAAGGGCATTCTCCTAAATGCAAATGTCCCATAAGGACATGTGAATGTGGTCTTTTCTTGATCCTCTGGATAAATGGCCACTTGGTTATATCCTGAATAACCGTCCAAGAAACAGAAATATTGTTGGCCAGCTAATTTTTCCAAGATTTGGTCAATGAATGGTAGGGGAAAATGGTCCTTCTTAGTGGCCTCATTCAATTTCCTATAATCTATGCATACCCTCCACCCTGTGGGTAATCTAGTGGGTACTAATTCTCCTTTGTCATTTCTCACCACAGTGAGCCCAGCTTTCTTAGGTACCACTTGAGTTGGACTAACCCATGGGCTGTCAGAGATTGGGTATATGATTCCTGCATCAAGCCATTTGACTACTTCTTTCTTAACCACTTCTTTCATGTGAGGGTTCAGCCTTCTTTGCATCTCCCTAGATGGCTTTGCATTGTCTTCCAGATAAATGTGATGCATGCATACTGATGGGCATATTCCCTTAAGATCGGCCACAGACCAACCTATGGCTTCCTTATGTCTTTTGAGGACATCAATCAGTTGGTCCTCCTGAGTGGGTGTCAGATCAGATGCTATTATGACAGGCAAAGTCCTCTCATCCCCTAAGAAGACATATTTCAGGGAATCGGGTAGGGGTTTCAATTCTAGCTGTGGTGGGGCATGGATGGAGGGAAGTGAAGGTTCATGTTTCACATCAGACAAATGTTCAAACTGATGAAGAGCATTGACATCAGAAATGGGCTCTTTGTCTTCAGCTTTGTCAAAGTTTTCTATTCTGGTCAAGGGAGGGTCATTTTCTACCATCTCATCAATCACATCAATGATGTAACAATCTTCTTCCACCCTTATTTGTTTAGACGCCTTGAAGACATTTAGTGTCATCTTCTGATCTCCAAAAGAGATGTCCATAAGCCCAGACTTACAATTGATGTTGGCATTGGCTGTGGCTAAGAAGGGCCGGCCCAATATAATTGGGCTTTGGGCTAGGTCTGATTTAGATTCCATGTCAAGGACTAAAAAGTCAACAGGAAAATAACAGGTGTCTATTTTGACAAGGACATCTTCTACCAACCCCTTAGGTGTTCTAACAGATCTATCAGCCAACTGGAGAATGACAGGGGTTGATTTGAGTTCTCCCATACCAAATTTTTGGTACACAGATGTTGGGAGGAGATTGACACTTGCTCCTAGGTCCAACAGAGCATTTTCAAAGGTGACCCCCCCAATGACACAAGATATGAGTGGGGTGCCAGGATCTTTCATTTTCTGGGGGAGTTGATTTAGTAGGACAGCACTAACATCCTCAGACAATAGAATTCTTTCCAGATTCACCTTTGGTTCCCTCTTTTGAGTGCACATTTCCTTGAGAAATTTGGCATATGCAGGCACATGTTGGATTGCATCTAAGAGGGGGATGTTGATGTGGACTTGTTTGAACAATTTCATCAATTCTTCATTCTGAGCTTGATTGTTCTTCTTTTTCTTTTCTTTCCTAGCGTCCAAGGCATTAGGGAAGGGAATCTTAGGTTTGTAGCTTTCAGGTGATTCATCTATCTTTGCCTTCCCTTTCTCTTTGTTGATTGCCTCACTATCCACTATAGGAGTGGAAATGGGTTCTTCTTCTTCTTGGGTTTGACTGGATGAAGCTTGATTGGATTCATCAGTTTGATGAGGATCTGACAGAGTTTTACCACTTCTTAAGGCTGAAATGGCCTTAGCATTCTCAAATTGTGGGCCCTTTGGAGGATTTGGGCCTTGTTGGAATTGCCCTTGAGGGGCGAGTGGAAGGGGCTGCTGAAAACCAGGAGGATAATTTCTAGGGTTGGGAATGGGTTGACTTGGAAGTTGACCCGGATCTCTCCTTACATTGGTTTCCAAGAGTTGGCCAATCTGGGCCTTCATTTCAGCCATTTGGGTTTGGAAAGATTGGTTTTGGGCCAAAATGAGTTGTTGTAATTGATTGATTTTGTCATCATTTTGGGCCATTGGTGGAGGTTGCATAGGTGGTTGGTAAATTGGAGGAGGATGTGAAGATTGCCCATATGCGGGCTGAGCAAATGAGGGTTGGCCATAAGATGATTGGCCATAAGGGAATTGAGGGTGATTGGGTAACTGTTGTGACAATTGGCCCCTATGGAAAGTTTGATTTTGAAAATGGGCCTGAGGTTGGGGCTTGGGTTGAAAATTTTGGTTTTGCTGGGGCTTCCAAGAGAAGTTTGGGTGATTTCTCCAGCCTGGTTGTAAGTGTTTGAAAATGGGTCATTGTTGGGCTTAGACAATCCTTGGGCTGCATAAACTTGCTCCTGGATAGCAGGTGGTAACTGGGCTGCCGCAGGGCATTCATCCACTTGATGGGCCGGGCTTTCACATAGCACACAAGCCTCTTGGACTGGACCTTGGCGAGAGTAGAAAGATGGTTGTGATTGGGCATTGAAGGTTTGTTTATTCAATTTAATGAGTTCGCCAACTTGTTGAGTTAGCAGGTCAACTTTCTCTAATTTTTGGGCCAAGGCATTCACATCTAATCTAGGCTCAATTCTCCCTCTCTTTTACCTCATACATCCCAGCTTTTCTAGATGGCCCTACTGATTTTTCATATGAAGAAAGAGAGGCATGGTTGATGGAGTTCTCACTCAACATTTCAAAGAGAGCATAAGCTTCTTCTTCACTTTTACTCATAAAGCACCTCCACAAGATGCATCAACCATTTGCCTATAGGGTTCAGTCAATCCTTCATAAAAGGCCTGCACAATCTGCCATTTTGATAGCCCATGATGTGGGCATTTTCTCAATAACTCCTTCATTCTTTCCCAAGACTCATGATCAATTCCCCTGGGTTTTGAACAAAGCCCGTGATGGCTCTTCTCATTGTATTGGTCCGACCTATAGGATAGAACTTTTTCAAAAATTCCTTTTGCATTTCCTCCCATGACCGAATGGGTCTTCCTAAGGTCCCTAACCAATATTTGGCTTTATCTTTCAAGGAGAAAGGGAATAGAGTCAACTTTAGGGCATCGTCTGTGAAATTCTGAATTTTCACAGTGGAACATATCTCCAAGAACTCATCTAAGTGCTTATATGGGTCTTCATTTGTAAGCCCATGGAATGAAGGGAGCATTTGGATCGTGCTAGATTTGATCTCATATTGGGCTGCTGGCACTTCCGGAAGATGGATACATGTGGAAGGTTGATAGCTAGAAGGAATGAAGTATTCCTTCATCTGTTTGGGCAATTCACCTTGATTGGCCATTGGTTGGATTGGATTTTGGGCCTGATGGATCACTCTTTCAATCTCTTGGATGGGTTCAACTAAATGTGGAACTTGGGATCTTCTACCTTGCATGAACTCCAGAAATTATTTTAGCAAACACTTGATCAACAAATTAACCTACAAGACTTAGGGCTCCTTGGACTTAAAAGCACAAATAGTGAGAATTCCCCTAAGTTCAATTGCAATCTTGCACACACCGACCTTCAAGTTGGCCAGGTAAGAGGTAGGATCGTGGGAGGTTCCCCTTGCTTTCGCAAGCTCCTAATTAATGAACCACGGATCCACTTAGGCGTAGCCTTTTAACCTCTTGCCTAGACACCAGCCTTTAGATGGTGACACAAGCACAATTTCCCTTAAGGTTCAACCACTAAGTGGGCTCAAATGTTAGCTTTCTCACAAATCAACTTAAATCCAGCCCAAGTCCACTACCAAATCTGTCCACTAGCCAGGAAAGAGGTGGGGTTGTGGGAGGCTCCCCCTACAGATGTAGGGTCCTAATTAATAAACCACAATCCCACTTAAGGCGTTTGCCATCGGACCTCTTTCCTAGACACTAGTTTCCAAATTGATAATGGGCCCAAGTGAAATCAAATCTCAAAGTGAACCCTAGGGCCAATGTCTACTGATTTTATTAGGCTTAGGAAATGCAAAATGAGAGTTGTGGTTTGTGGGCTAAGGAAGGGTGATGAAATCCCCACCTTATGTGATTATGGGTTTTGCCCTTAAGATAGTTTAAAATGAAATGCAACACCACAATATCAAACAAGGGGTTCTATGCAAATATGAATGTCATGTGATTAAGAAAGAGATAGACGAACTCACCTTGCCCCCGCAATCTTCAATGATGCATTTAACAAAATTAAATAACAAAAATAATTCTAACCTATATGATGCATGACCTAAGACATGGAAATGTGGTTGCTAATCTGGAGATGATGATTTTTATTAAAGTTCAAGTGAAATTTTTTTTTTATTAATGATCCTATCTAATCACAAGATATGAAAAATAAAGAAAATAAACTCAAATGAATGAGGGAGATGTGAGCACTTACTTGGAAAAGCGTTCCCTCAGTTTTTTTTCTTTTTGAAATAAATGACAAAGAAAACTTACCACTTTTGTGTTTTTGATTTTTCCTGCAAAAATAAGAAAAAGAGAATTTATTAGTGTCAATTTATGTACACAAATACAAGATTAACGACCTAAAAATCATAAACATCCCCGGCAACGGCGCCAAAAATTGATAGTTAAAATGCATGCCGTAATACATCCACTACCAAATTTAATTATCGACCCAAAAATTAATTATAAGAAAATAGTTAAGCGGTGAGTCCGAGTCGAGTCCACAGGGAAATTTAGATTTTAAAGTAGAAAATCTTGAGTTTTATAATTAGCAATTCATGAGCAAATGGATCTTAAAATAAAAGTTGCCAAATTAAAATTAACAAGTCTAGGTGAATAAACTTAAGAAACTAAGACACCACTTAAGTCAAACAACTGCAAATAGGATATCAATCACACTATACGTAAAGAATAGAAGGAGAGATGAAGACAAATAAGTAAAACACTTATATTAATGAAGAGACATTCTTACAACGTGTTCATCTAATCTACGGTAACCATGATCAATTAACTAACTAAATTAATTTAAACAGTATAAGAGACAAGGAAAGAAGCTCAAATGCACAGTATAAAAATAACAATGCATAAGGTAAGAAGCAACTGCAGAACGGTGATGCTCTCTCCTTCACGTCTACTCGCCCTGGACACCCACATGACAAGCACAGCAGCAAAGGAACTTGCCAACGTCCCTTTCTTCACGCCACGGGTGCCCAGCAGAGGAACTCGCCACGGACAATGGTGACGCAACAGCTACAGGAGGCTCCACGCGAGGTGACCGATGGCGCCGCAGATGGACGTTGCACGTCCTCTTCCTTCCAGAGCGAGGCGGACAGCTGCCGTGGTGAGGCTCCACGTGAACCGCATGCAGAAGGAAGCTTGCTGCGGCGAGGGATGCTCGCCGGACCACCACCCGAGAGAGGCCTGAAAACCAAACAAAAACAAAAGACGAAACCCCCAAAAAGCACCGAAGAAGAACCCCCCAAAAAGCACAGAAGAAGAACCCCAAAATAGAGAACTCAGAGCCAAAAAGATTTAAAAATTTCCATTGAACTCAAAATGAAGATTACACGATGACCAAGAATTTCAAAACAAAACTAAGACTGCAACGCTACACAATGCACTAGAAACCCCAAAAGAAGACACGATCTCTCAAGAACTCCCAAAATCAAAAGCTAAGACTGGAAACTCAAAGAACGGACTAAAAAAATTCCAAAAGGATGAACTAAAAGCATCCCCCCAAAAAACCTCCTGCCCTCCGTTCCCTGTGTACCACTTTTATAGGGGAGAGCCTGATCCTCCCGCGGCAGCTATAGGCGCTCCCCCTTTTGAAAAGCTTGTTGCCGCTATTCACGGTGCGTCCACCTTATCTCGTTGGTGGCATGCGTCTTGAAGCTCATCCCTACCGCGAACTGCCACCCACGGAAGTGAACGGCCCTCACAGCTACACTCGAGCGGATGGACTCCGCTAGCTTCGCTATCTTTATCCTCTGCTGCGAACGTTGTACATGGAGCTGAATTACCTCTGATATCTTCTCCATCTCACCTGAGCATTTGCTGCCGATATCCTTGCTGACGCTCCCTTGACTGCATCCCACATGCACGTACAAAATAAACTAATGGTCTTGCCGATGCATGCATATGCCTCTTGCTTGGCCATGCACGTGATGTCCTTACGTGATATCATGCCACCACCTTGCTGCTTGTTTGATTATTATAATGCCATCGCACCCTACTTAGCCATCTTCATGAAGGAACCCCACCACCTTGTGCTTCATGCAAAACCACGTGGATACCTACGTGATGCCACCATGCACACATGCATTCGGCCATGTGCTATTGTTGAAGTCTTCATGAGCCATATAGCACCAACACCCTTCATATGTAAAAATGATGACTGCAACGTCCTGCTATTTAGAAAATGTGCATATTGATTGTAACACAAAGTTTTAATCAATGTAAATCTTATTCACAAATATGCACTCGAGTTTTAATTACTCCCAATAATTCATCATTTTTTTTCATGAAAGCTCAAGTGTTAACAAAAATAGATTTTGGTGAATATTTTCACACATAATCAACAATTTTCTTAGAATATTCTCTCAAGTGTACAGAAATAATATGAGAAAATAGGAAGCTATCACACCCCCCAACTTACTCATTGCTAGACCCTTAGCAATGCAAATAATTATAAATTAGGACTAACAAGAGTTCATAAATCACGTTTCATGAGAAGAATGTGAGCATTGTGATTTACACTATAGAATATTGCAAGTTCAAGCACTAAACGTCAAGAATAAACTTCGTCAATCCATGTAATTAGGCACTTCCTCAGGTTACACTCATAAATTTTTGTATCTCTTCGTGTATGTGTTCCAATTTGATTAGTGGACATCAGACAACCGGATGCATGAGCCTTCTATTTATCACTTAACGATGATTTTCAATTCTACCTTTCGCAAATCAGACTCTCGAATTACAGGTAGCTTCACTCTGCCTGATCATCATCATTTTTTTTCATCATGGTGCTGCACATTCCTTCACTGTTTGACGCGAACCTCAACTCTTGCTAGGAGAAGCAGGCCCGGTTACTAAGATCAGGAGCATTTTCCATGAGTTATTTTTCATCATTCATTTTTTTCTTTCTTTCTTTTTGGTGCTTTGCATTTATTTACAGGCAGGTAGCTTTTTCCTCACGATAGATCTTCAATGACTAGGCAGAATTTTCAATCCTTGCCTAAGTTTTAAGTAAAGAGCTCATCATCCTTGTGTTTAATACCTACTATTCTCATTAGTGTGCAGATGTGTGTGAGTTCAAAAAAATCTGAGTGTATTCCGAGGAAGATGCTAAAAACATAACCGACTAATTCACCCTTTAATTCAATGCTGTCACAAGTGGATATTCTAAGCCTTATCATTTTGACAAGTTTCTTATCATGAAAAATGACCCTGAAGCATTTGTTAGGGGAATCATGAAAGATTACATCATTTTGATGAAAATTTAAGCTTAAGTTACCCCCCAACTTAGGTGACGTTGTCCTCAATGACATGATTAAAATAGAAGACTGGGACAAAATAGAGTGAATGTATTGAGAGGGAAAGGTACAACCTGAGCAAGATGAAATGCTGCTGTAGAGAGAGATGCTGCCCATTCTCCATGTTTCTAGAAAGAAAAGCAATCAGTCATTCTCCTTTATTTATGAAAAAAAATAATTGGGTTGCCTCCCAATTAGCGCTAAGTTTAATGTCTTCAGCCAGACATCAGCGAATTCAACTTGGTTCAATTAATGCAATGTCTTTCACAATTAGTTCATTTGAGACTCCTTCAATGAAGGGCTTGAGTCTCTGGCCATTGACTTTGAAAGTGTTGCCACTTTTGGGGTCACAGATCTCAACAGCACCATGGGGAAATGAATTAACTACAAGGTATGGCCCATCCCATCTAGATCTAAGCTTCCCAGGGAAAAGTTTTAATCTAGAATTGAATAACCAAACCTTTTGATTAGGTTCAAATGTTTTCCTGGAGATGTGTTTGTCATGAAAAGTTTTTATCTTGGCCTTATAGATTTTGGAGTTCTCATAGGATCCTCACGAAGCTCCTCTAACTCACTTAATTGCAAGGCCCTGTGTGATCCATCTTGGGTCAAATCTAGGTTAAATTGTTTGATTGCCCAATAAGCCTTGTGTTCCAGCTCCACTGGGAGGTGGCAGGCTTTTCCATAAATCAATCTGAAGGGTGACATTCCAATTGGGGTTTTATAGGCCGTTCTGTAGGCCCACAAAGCATCATCCAATCTCTCAGCCCAGTCTTTCCTATCAGTCCTCACAGTCTTTTGCAAAATATTTTTGATTTCTCGGTTGGAAACTTCCACCTGCCCACTCGTTTGAGGATGATATGGTGTGGCCACTTTATGGGTGATCCCATACTTTTTAAGCAAGCTTTTGAATTGGTAGTTGGTGAAGTGACTACCACCATCACTAATTATGGCCCTAGGGAATCCAAACCTAGAGAAAATGTTCTTTTGCACAAATTTCATGACCACTTTGTGGTCATTGGTTCTAGTTGCTACAGCTTCGATCCATTTTGAAACGTAATCAACAGCCACTAGAATATACTCATGCCCATAAGATGGTGGGAATGGTCCCATGAAATCAATTCCCCAAACATCAAAAATTTCGACCACAAGAATGGGGTTTAAGGGCATCATGTCTCTCCGAGAAATATTCCCCATAGTTTGACATTTTGGGCAAGATTGACTAAAAGCATGGGCATCCTTAAAGAGAGTGGGCCAATAAAAACCGCATTGGAGGACTTTTGCAGCAGTTTTCTTTCCAGAAAAATGACCTCCACAAGCAAGAGTGTGGCAGAAGGTGAGAATGCTTTGATGCTCATTTTCAGGGACGCACCTTCGAATGACATTATCCGCACAGATACGGAATAATTCTGGATCCTCCCAAAAATAGTGTCTTATCTGAGCATAGAATCTATCCTTCTCATTCTTAGACCAACCTTTAGGGATCAATCCAACAGCCAGATAATTGACAATATTGGCATACCACGGGGGTTGGATGTGGCTAATGGACAAGAGTTGTTCATCAGGAAAAAAGTCTCTTATGGGCTCCTTTTCTTGCACAAGAATTCTAGACAGATGATCAGCCACCACATTCTCAGACCCCTTTTTATCCCGAATTTCAGTATCAAATTCTTGTAAGAGTAAGATCCATCTAATCAAACGGGGCTTGGCTTCTTTCTTGGACATGAGGTATCTCAAGGCTGAGTGATCAGAGTAGATGATGACCTTGGATCCTAAGAGATATGATCTGAATTTTTCAAGGGCGAACACCACAGCCAAGAGTTCTTTTTCAGTGATGGTGTAATTCAGTTGAGCATCACCCATAGTGCGACTAGCATAATAAATCACCACAGGGCGTTTGTCAATCCTCTGCCCTAAGACTGCACCTATAGCAAAATCAGATGCATCACACATGATTTCGAAGGGAAGAGACCAATCAGGTGGTTGAAGGATTGGAGCTTTGGTCAGAGCTTCCTTCAAAATATTGAATGCTTGTAAACATTGCTCATCAAGACTGAATGGGACATCCTTGGCTAGGAGAAGGGTTAAAGGTCGGGCAATTTGAGAGAAATTTTGGATAAACCGGCGATAGAAGCCGGCATGGCCAAGGAAAGACCGAATTTGCTTAACTGAGGTGGGTGGAGGAAGATTAGAAATGAGGTTAATTTTGGCCTTGTCCACCTCTATACCCCGCTCAGAAACTATATGGCCCAACACTATGCCTTCTTTTACCATGAAGTGACTCTTCTCCCAGCTTAGAATCAACCTCTTTTCTATGCACCTCTCCAAAATTTTTGTCAAATTATCTAGGCACACTTCAAAAGAATCTCCAAAGACTGAGAAATCATCCATAAAAATTTCTAAGAAGTTCCCCACCATATCTGAAAAAATGGCCATCATGCATCTCTGAAAAGTGGCTGGAGCATTACATAACCCAAAGGGCATTCTCCTAAATGCAAATGTCCCATAAGGACATGTGAATGTGGTCTTTTCTTGATCCTCTGGATAAATGGCCACTTGGTTATATCCTGAATAACCGTCCAAGAAACAGAAATATTGTTGGCCAGCTAATTTTTCCAAGATTTGGTCAATGAATGGTAGGGGAAAATGGTCCTTCTTAGTGGCCTCATTCAATTTCCTATAATCTATGCATACCCTCCACCCTATGGGTAATCTAGTGGGTACTAATTCTCCTTTGTCATTTCTCACCACAGTGAGCCCAGCTTTCTTAGGTACCACTTGAGTTGGACTAACCCATGGGCTGTCAGAGATTGGGTATATGATTCCTGCATCAAGCCATTTGACTACTTCTTTCTTAACCACTTCTTTCATGTGAGGGTTCAGCCTTCTTTGCATCTCCCTAGATGGCTTTGCATTGTCTTCCAGATAAATGTGATGCATGCATACTGATGGGCATATTCCCTTAAGATCGGCCACAGACCAACCTATGGCTTCCTTATGTCTTTTGAGGACATCAATCAGTTGGTCCTCCTGAGTGGGTGTCAGATCAGATGCTATTATGACAGGCAAAGTCCTCTCGTCCCCTAAGAAGACATATTTCAGGGAATCGGGTAGGGGTTTCAATTCTAGCTGTGGTGGGGCATGGATGGAGGGAAGTGAAGGTTCATGTTTCACATCAGACAAATGTTCAAACTGATGAAGAGCATTGACATCAGAAATGGGCTCTTTGTCTTCAGCTTTGTCAAAGTTTTCTATTCTGGTCAAGGGAGAGTCATTTTCTACCATCTCATCAATCACATCAATGATGTAACAATCTTCTTCCTCCCTTATTTGTTTGGACGCCTTGAAGACATTTAGTGTCATCTTCTGATCTCCAAAAGAGATGTCCATAAGCCCAGACTTACAATTGATGTTGGCATTGGCTGTGGCTAAGAAGGGCCGGCCCAATATAATTGGGCTTTGGGCTAGGTCTGATTTAGATTCCATGTCAAGGACTAAAAAGTCAACAGGAAAATAACAGGTGTCTATTTTGACAAGGACATCTTCTACCAACCCCTTAGGTGTTCTAACAGATCTATCAGCCAACTGGAGAATGACAGGGGTTGATTTGAGTTCTCCCATACCAAATTTTTGGTACACAGATGTTGGGAGGAGATTGACACTTGCTCCTAGGTCCAACAGAGCATTTTCAAAGGTGACCCCCCCAATGACACAAGATATGAGTGGGGTGCCAGGATCTTTCATTTTCTGGGGGAGTTGATTTAGTAGGACAGCACTAACATCCTCAGACAATAGAATTCTTTCCAGATTCACCTTTGGTTCCCTCTTTTGAGTGCACATTTCCTTGAGAAATTTGGCATATGCAGGCACATGTTGGATTGCATCTAAGAGGGGGATGTTGATGTGGACTTGTTTGAACAATTTCATCAATTCTTCATTCTGAGCTTGATTGTTCTTCTTTTTCTTTTCTTTCTTAGCGTCCAAGGCATTAGGGAAGGGAATCTTAGGTTTGTAGCTTTCAGGTGATTCATCTATCTTTGCCTTCCCTTTCTCTTTGTTGATTGCCTCACTATCCACTATAGGAGTGGAAATGGGTTCTTCTTCTTCTTGGGTTTGACTGGATGAAGCTTGATTGGATTCATCAATTTGGTGTGGGTCTGATAAGATTTTACCATTTCTTAAGGCCGAAATGGCTTTAGCATTCTCAAATTGTGGGCCTTTAGGCGGATTTGGGCCTTGTTGGAATTGCCCTTGAGAGGCGAGTGGAAGGGGCTGCTGAAAACCAGGAGGATAATTTCGTGGGTTGGGAATGGGTTGACTTGGAAGTTGACCCGGATCTCTCCTTACATTGGTTTCCAAGAGTTGGCCAATCTGGGCCTTCATTTCAGCCATCTGGGTTTGGAAAGATTGGTTTTGGGCCAAAATGAGTTGTTGTAATTGATTGATTTTGTCATCATTTTGGGCCATTGGTGGAGGTTGCATAGGTGGTTGGTAAATTGGAGGAGGATGTGAAGATTGCCCATATGCGGGCTGAGCAAATGAGGGTTGGCCATAAGAGCCCCTTCAGCGGCACGGCCCAATGGCCTTCAGCGGCACGCCCCCAAGGGTCTTCAGCGGCACGGCCCAATGGCCTTCAGCGGCACGGCCCAATGGCCTTCAGCGGCACGCCCCCAAGGGCCTTCAGCGGCACGGCCCAATGGCCTTCAGCGGCACGGCCCAATGGCCTTCAGCGGCACGCCCTGCAGGGGTCTTCAGCGGCACGCCCTGCAGGCCATTCAGCGGCACGCCCTGTAGGGGTCTTCAGCGGCACGCCCTGCAGGCCATTCAGCGGCACGCCCTGCAAGGGTCTTCAGCGGCACGGCCTGCAGGGGTCTTCAGCGGCACGCCCTGCAGGCCATTCAGCGGCACGCCCTGCAGGGGCTCTAGCGGCACGCCCTGCAGGGGTCTTCAGCGGCACGCCCTCCAGGTGCTTCAACGGCACGCCGTTTTGGCTCTCCAGCGGCACGCCTTTTCAACCCGCCAGCGGCACAGCGGTGAAGCTTGTCAACGGACGACGTGAAGCCCATCCCCTACAGATCCTTGGCGCGCAGCAAGTTAGCTGAGGTGTCAAGCAGAGATGGGGGCACGAGGGCTATTCCCTGCCACCAAGGACAGCCCAAATCAAATCCACTTTAATGCTGCACGTTCGGCCCCCGGACGCTTCCCGCCTTCGAACGCTTCCGCCGTATGGGGTATAAAAACCCCTCTCCTTCGCTGCAAAAGGAGGAGGCGAGTGGAGGGAGCCACGACCGAGCTGCCAGAAAAGAGAAGAGGAAGAGAAGAAGAAAAAGAAGAAAAGGAGGGGGAGGGGCTCCGCCCCCTCCCTGCTGCCCCGTCCATCATCGCCAGAGAAGAGAGAAGAGGAGAAGAAGAAGAAGAGTGAGAGAAGAGAGGAGTGAGGCCTGGGAGGGGAGGAGGAGCCCATGCTCCATTCCCCTTCCCCCTTGTATCTTTATTTCCCTTTCTCCCTTTCCTTTTCGACGTTGTTCCTTTTTTTTACTTCTCCCTACGATGTATTGGCCCTCTGTGGCCCTTTCTTTCCATGAATGAAAATCCCTCTTTTGGGCGTCTTGCTACCGTGCTTGGTTTGTGCGTCTTAGCCATTCACCCTCTGTCTTGGCCCTTTTCATGAGGCCTCTGGCCTTAACCGCTTGTCTCCGCCTGCCTTTGCTTGCCGTTTATCACCCCTAGCGGCACGCCCGTTTTGGCCTTCAGTGGCACACCCCTTATGGTGCCTCAGCGGCACGCCCTGATTGTGCCTTCAACGGCATACCCTTTTGACCCTCAGCGGTACACCCCGTTGAGTCCTTGGCCGGTACACTCTTTGGCCCTTTCGGCCCTTCGCCGGCACAGCCCCTGGCCCCTCCAGCGGTACACCCCTGGGCCCCAGCGGCACACCCATTTGCCCTCAGCGGCAAGCTCCTATTGGCCCTCAGCGGCGCACCCATTTACGCCTCCAGCGGCACAGCCATTTGGCCATTCAGTGGCACACCCTGATTGTGCCTTCAGCGGCACACCCTTCCTGCCCTCAGCGGCACACCCTAGTTTGCCCCCAGCGGCACACTCCCTGGCGCCCTCAGCGGCACGCCTTCAGCGGCACACACCCTCAGCCTCTCAGCAGCCCACTCCTTGGCCTCACCCCTGAGCCTCTTCCTTCACGTTTTCCGAGGTTCTTCAAAGGTGTTGCTCCCCCGGGGGCCCACCTCCAGTTGTCGGGTTCCGCCACTCCATGTGGGCGCGTTCCCTTTATCTCCCTTACGCTCGGGTCAAGGGGAGATGCTGCCGAATTTTCGTCAGAAGCAATAACATGTTAAAAAGATAAAAGAAGCAACAAACAAATAAAAAAAGAACAACGGTAAAATGCTTTAACCAATGCAATGAAATCGTAATTAACGTAAAGAGAACCAAATCGAACAACAACTAAACAACTTGAACATCCGCCCTCACAAAAGAAAGAACGAAGATTAATCAAGAGAAGAAAAAGAAGGAACCCACGCAAAACTTAATAAAAATCAAGAGAGAAAAGAAAAGAAGAAAAGAAAAGCCTTAAAAGAAACGGAGGAGGAGTGGGCTCCCCACGCCCTTCGCCGGTGTACCACCCTCCAGCCATCCTTGGCCGGCACACTCTGCCAGCCCTTCGCCGGTACGCCCCGCCAGTCTTCCTTCGCCGGCACGCTCCCGCGACCCCTTCGCCGGCACGCTCTCCCCACGCTCAACGGCACACCCTTTTTGGCCCTCCGTCGGCACGCTCCCTCCATTCGTTGCCCGGCACGCCTTTAGCCTGCCTTGTCCGGCACGCTTCCCTCGCCCTTCGCCGGTACCCCTTTCAGTCGCCCTTCGACGGCACGCTACCACCCAGCTTCTTCCCCGGCACGGTCCTTTGGACCCTTGCCCGGTACGCCCTAGCCAGGCCCTCAGCGGCACGCCCTTTGGGGCCTCCAGCGGCACGCCTCCCCCAGCGGCACACTCCTGAATTCCCCCAGCGGTACACCCCTCTAACCTCCAGCGGTACACCCCCCTTTGGCCTCCAGCGGCACACCCTCATTACCCCCAGCGGTACACTCTTTCCCAACATCCAGCGGCCCACTCCCTCTCCAGAGAAATATAAATAATAATAATAAATAATAATAAATTCAAAGGTGAATGAATAAATAAGAATAAGAAAGAAATAAGCAATAATAATAATAAGCTTAAAAATAATAACAATAATGATAAATAGACAAATAAACGATAACAAAACTAAATAAATAATAACAACAAACTCAATAAGAATGATAAATAAATAAATGATAACAAAAATAAATAAATAATAATAACAAACTTACCGAAACACGACAAGCAAATGAGCGATAATAAAACGAACAAAAAATAATAACAAACCTAATAATAACAATAGTAAATGAATAAATCACAAGAAAAAATGAATAAATAGTAATAATAAACTCACTCAAAGATGCGCATAAATTAACGAATAATAATGATAAAATTTTAAATAACAATAAAATAATGTAATCCACGTGGCAGCCCCGTCTCTCCCGTGACCCGGTGCCGAAGGAACAACAATGCCGCCCTGGCGGGCTGGGCCTGAGTCTTGGGAATTATCCCGAAATGGCCATGACCCAACCTCGCCTCGGGTTAACATTCCGATTAAACCGGACTCATTTCTCCGACCGGATCCTTTCCGAGCCGCTACTAAAATTGCCGCACGTCCGGCAGACATTTGAGCGGACTCCCCTTGATTCCCGCTGCGTTTCTATTACGGACCTACGTCCGAACATGAAAAGGCCCGTGAGCGACCTGCACAGCCGGTGGCTCCTACCCCGACATGGTTGTGAGCCGGCACTGCCCCGGGCCAACAGCTCACCAACGTCGACCCGTTCCTATCGGGATTTGCTCCCGCTCTTTCATCGAAATTGCCGTAAACTCGGCACACATTGGTACGGGGCCGCTTCCACCCCCGTCACGCTCTCAATACGGGCCCTCGCCCGAACATGGAAAGACCCGCAAGTGACCAACAGAATCGGAATAGAACGAGACGGCTCTCGCCACCCCTGGACTTCTCCCATGGGAATATCAATAAGACCTCCGTGAGCCATATTTAGACCTCGGGCCCGTCCCGATCATGGTCATCGTCTGGCTCATATCTCCGGTCTACAGCCTGTTCCCCTCGAACACGTTTTCAGTTTCCGAAGCCTAGTCCCGGGACTTTTCCCCGTTGCCCTCTGACACCGGAAATATTAACGCTGCCCACGCGAGCCCCGTTTGGATCACGGGAGGCGCCCCCGGCATGGTCCCGACTCGATCTCGCACCGGGCCAATAGATTCACGGGTTCCCGGATATAATAGCCGAGATTCAATCGAACGTTTTCAGTGTCTCGGAATAGTAAAACTTGCCGTGTCCCGGCACACATACATTCTCGGTCTTTCCGCGACGATTACGATATTCTCAAGCTGGACTCCCGTCCGAATATCAAACGGTCCCCCGAACGACCGGCATGTTTCGAACGCCCGCTTCTCCGGGACACAGGGCTCTTCAGCCAATTCAAGGGATACTCCCGCGCCGCCCTTTGGCACCGGAAATATTAATGACGCTCATGCAAGTCTTGTTACGACCGCGGGGGGGGGGCCCACCGCAGTATGGTCGCAGCCTGCTCTTGCACCGGGCCAACAGGTTCACCGGTTTCCGACCGCTCTAACCAAGGTTCAACCGAACGTCTTTCGTTCTTCCGAACAATAAACTTGCCGTACCTTGGCATACACACGCTCCGGTCTTCCCGCGACGATCGCGCTTTTCCCGAGACGGGCACTCGTCCGAACATTAAATGGTCAGCACATGACCGACATGACCTCAAGTGGTTTTCTTCTCGCCCTTGCGCGGGGACTTCCATACCCCCTAATAGACCTTTTATACAATTAACTTCTTGGCCATGAGGCCCTGAATCTCGGCGATTAATCAAGGGTGTTCCCTCGTATGGGGGATGTAAATGACGCCGTGACCTTTATGGCGCGGCGGGTTTTGGTCCCGACACGAACCACACAATCGTCTGACGAAGTCAGATCGAGCGCACCATGGGCCTCTTCGGAGCCCGAATAAATTGTCACCTTGGTGACTGGCACGCCCACGCACTCAACAAACGAATAAACCCAAATTAACGAACGAACGAATAATAAGTGAACGAAAAGTGCGTCCACAACTCTGGCACGCCCGGTGGGACCAAACCACCCTTCATCTCTTCGCCGGGATTCAGGGCCTCATGGCCCCCTAATAATTGATGTTTGCCTGCTTTGATGAATTGCAGGTGCTGTCTCCGCCAAACCTATGGGGAGGAAATCCAGACTCGATGCAGCTGCCTTCGCGGCCTCGAGGACGCTGCTCCGAAGCATATGCGGCTTCCAGGAATTGTGGGGGCTGTTATTATAAAAAGAAAAAAAGAAAAAAAGAGAAGAGAAAGAGAAGAGAAGGGAGGGGAAATTAAACCCCCTTTGTTCAAGAAGAAAGAGAAGAAAAGAAGAAAAGAAGAAAAGAAGAAAAGAAGAAGAGAAGAAGAAAGAAAGGGAGAAAAGAAAAAGAAGAGAAAGAATTGACAAGAGAGGGTTGCACGGCCACGTCCATCGAGACCCGTGCTGAACAAAGATTACCACTGCGGGGTTGATGCGGTCGAGCGAACCACTCATCCCCTTTCTGAGGGGGTGAGCGCTCTCCTGCACCCCGACCCTGGTCAATCATACAAAAAAGAAGAGAAGAGACGAAGGGACAAAAAAAAGAGAAGAAGAGAAGAGAGAAAAAAAAAAGAGAAGAAAAAGAGAAAGAAGAAAAGAAGAAAAGTCTGCCAGCATCGCCGACTAAAAGAGTAAGAAGAAGCCCGGCATCCCGCCCGACTCTAGGAGGCTCCGAGTCCGTGGTATAATGACCCCGCTCGTTCCTCCCTCCTGCTGCCTCTATCCGGCATAAGACGGCCCCTCGGTTTGCTGTTAAAAGACCCAATAAGCCGCAACTGTAGTTTGAAGAACTGCCGCTTGCTGTACGGAATGCTTTATAGCAATGAGACCGAGCACGGCCACCATCCCCGAAGAGAGCTTGCACATACCCCGCCATGGGGGATAAGAAGAAGACATATACCCTGCTACGGGGGCATAAGAGGCAAACAAAAGGAGATACACCCTATTCCCAGGGGCACATGAAGAGAATCCGCCCCGACTGAGGGGGCACAAAGTAAAAGCGGCACCCCGGTTTCGGGGCATTTGAAGAAGAATCCGCCCTGACCTGGGGACATAAGAAGAGATAGAGTTGCACCCCAGCTTAGGGGAATTTGAAGAAGAAAAATACACCCCACCGACGGGGGCACATGAGCCATCAAGAACACACTCCACTTTCGGGGCACAAGAAGTAAACATTCCCCGGCGTGTCGGGGCAGAAGAAGAAGAATCCTCCCCGGGGGGTATAAAAAGCAAAGATACACCCTCGTGCCGGGGGCACATGAAGCGAATACATTCTATCACGGGGTCATGAGAAGCAGAAGGCGCATCCCACCCTGGGGGCATATGAAGCGAAAAGAATACACCCTGGCTTAGGGGAAGACAAAGAGAAGTATACCCCACTCTGGGGCAGAGGAAGCGGGAGAATCACACCCCCGTCTTGGGGGTATTTGAAGAAAAGATGCACCCCGCCTGGGGGCATAGAAGCCATAAAAGAATACGCTCCGGTGCAGGGGCATTTGAAGAAGCTACGTCCCGCCTTGGGAACATAAGAAGAGAAGAATCAACCCCGACCTAGGGGCATTCGAAGAAGGAATACATCCCGTCCTCAGGGTCCATGAAGTAACATATATACATACCCCCTCCCCCCGGGGGGCATCTGAAGCAGAACACCCAATATTCCCCGGCTTAGGGGAGCATGTGAAGAAAGGAATACACCCCGATGCGGGAGCACATAAGCATAAGAAGAAGAGACTACCTCAGCCTGGGATCATGAGAAGAAGCAGAGTTGCACCCCGGTTTAGGGGGCATATGAAGAAAAGTGCACCCCACCTTGGGGCATAAGAGGCAGAAGAATCAACCCCGACTCAGGGGTAACTGAAGAGAATTCCACCCCACCCCTGGGGGTACGAGAAGCAAAACAAACCCTGCCAGGGGGGCATAGAAGCCATGAAGAATACGCCCCGGCTTAGGGGTATTTGAAGAAGATACATCCCGTCTCGGGAGCATATGAAGAGAAGAATGCATCCCGTCTTAGGGATATTTGAAGAAGAAACATACCCCATCCGGGGGACGCAGAAGCAAAGAGACAGAGTACGCCTCCACCCGGGGGCACCGAAGCGAAGAGGCATACATCCTGACCTGGGAGCACATGAAGAAAGAATATACCCCGACATGGGAGCATCAAAAGCAACAATACACCCCACCTTGGGAGCACGAGAAGCAAGCATCCCCCCCGGGTGTATCAAGGAAGAAGAAAAGAATTCACCCCGGCCTGGGGACACTTGAAGAAAGAAGCACATCCCGCCATGGGGGTATGAGGAGCAAGGAATGTACCCTGCCCCGGGAAGCATAAGAAGTAGAAGCACCTGCCCCGCTCTGGGGGCAAAAAAAAAAAAAGAAAAAAAGAAAAAAAGTACACCCCGCCCTTGGCGCATAAGAAGCAGAAGCATCTACCCTGACCTGAGGCACAGAAGCGAAAGGACATACATCCCACCTTGGGAGCATGAGAAGAAAGATATACTCCGCCCAAGCGGCATTTGAAGAAACAACACACCCCGCTTCGGGGGTACGGAAGCCGCAAAGAGATACACCCCGGCCTCACGGGGGCGTAAGAAGCAAAAGATATACCCCGGCTTCAGGGCGGGGCATAAGAAGCACAAGATGCACCTCGGTCCCGGGGGCATTTGAAGAGAGATACGTCCCGTGCCAGGGGCATATGAAGAAGAAACATACCCCGCCTGAGGGGCATAGAAGCTACAAAGAACACGCCTCGGCTTAGGGGCATTTGAAGAACAAATACACCCCGACATGGGGGTACATGAAGGAAAAGACATACCCCGCCGTGGGGGTATAAGAAGAAGAGAATCCACCCTGACCAGGGGACACATGAAAAGAGACCACACCCCGGACTGGGGACATACAAAGAAAGAAATCCACCTCACCTCGAGGGCATAGAAGCTACAAAGAACACGCCCCGGCTCAGGGGCATATGAAGAAAGGTCCACCCTGGCCTAGGGGCATATGAAGAAAAAAAAGACACACCCCACCTGGGGGCATAGAAGCCGTGCAGAGTATACCCCACCATGGGGGCATGTGAAGAGAGCTACACCCCGCCTTGGGGGCATTAAAAAATACACCCTGGTCTGGGGACATAGAAGCCAAAAAAAATACACCCTGCCTGGGGGCACAGAAGCAAAGAGGCAAAGCACACCCCTCAGGGGGGATGCACACCGGATGAAGCTACACCCCAACCTGGGGGAACACTAAGAGAAATACACTCCAGCATAGAAGCGTTAATGAGAAAAGAATAGAAGAAAAGAAAGAAAAGGCATGAGGCAGGCGTGGTCTTCGCACCCGCCTCTTCACGCAAAAGAAGAAGAGCAGAACTAAAAGAAGACACATGAGGCAGACGTGGTCTTCGAGCCCGCCTCATCGCAAAGAAGAGAAGAAGGAAAAAAAAAGAAATGATCACGAGGCAAACATGGTCTCTGCACCTGCCTCTCCATAAAAGAAGAAGGAAAAAAAAAGAAATGATCACGAGGCAAACATGGTCTCTGCACCTGCCTCTCCATAAAAGAAGAAGAAAAAGAAAAGATCACGAGGCGAGCATGGTCTGTGCACCAGCCTCTCTACAAAAGAAAAGAAGAGAGAAAGAAAAGATCACGAGGCGAGCATGGTCTTTGCATCGGCCTCTCTACAAAAGAAGGGAAGAAAAGGAAGAAAGAACATGAGGTGAACATGGTCCCTGCACCCGCCTCTCTACACAAAGAAGAAAAGAAGAATAGAAGAGGAAAAAAAAAAGAATCATGAGGCGAGCAT
Source organism: Amorphophallus konjac (assembly GCA_022559845.1). Taxonomy (NCBI): domain Eukaryota; kingdom Viridiplantae; phylum Streptophyta; class Magnoliopsida; order Alismatales; family Araceae; genus Amorphophallus; species Amorphophallus konjac. The sequence goes on along the minus strand of JAHNEJ010002010.1, from coordinate 15,730 downwards.
GGTCCTTGCACCTGCCTCTCCACAAAAAAAAAGAATAGAGCAAAAGAAGAAGAAGAAGAGACACACGAGGCGAGCGAGGCCTCTGCACCTGCCTCTCCAAAAAAAAAAGAAGAATAGAAGAGAAGAGACCCATGAGGCGAGCATGGTCCTTGCACCTGCCTCTCCATAAAAAAAAAGAAGAATAGAAGAGAAAGCACCCATGAGGCGAGCATGGTCCTTGCACCTGCCTCTCCACAAGGAAAAAAAAAGAATAGAACAAAAGAAGAAGAAGAAAAGAATTATGAGACACACATGGTCCCTGCACCCGCCTCTCCACCAAAGAAGAAGAGAAAGAAGAAAAAAAGAGACATGAGGCAGACATGGCCCTCGAGCCCGCCTCACCAAACAAAAGAAGAGAAGAAGAGGAAGAAAAGACACATGAGGCAGTCGTGGTCCCTGGACCCGCCTCTTCACACAAAAGAAGAAGAGCAGAACCGAAAGAAGACGCATGAGGCAGATGTGGTCTTCGAGCCCGCCTCATCACAAAGAAGAGGAGAAGAAAAGAAAGAAATGATCACGAGGCAAACATGGTCTCTGCACCTGCCTCTCCATAAAAGAAGAAGAAAAAAAAAGAGAAATGATCACGAGGCAAACATGGTCTCTGCACCTGCCTCTCCATAAAAGAAGAAGAAAAAAAAAGGAAATGATCACGAGGCAAACATGGTCTCTGCACCTGCCTCTCCATAAAAGAAGAAAAAAAAAAGAGAAAAAAATGGTCATGAGGCAAACATGGTCTTTGCACCTGCCTCTCCATAAAAGAAGAAGAGAAGAAGAAACAGAGCAGCTTTGAGGCAAACGCGGTCTTTGGACCCGCCTCTCTACACAAGAGAAGAAGAGAAGAAAAGAAAAAAAATGATCATGAGGCACACATGGTCCTTGCACCTGCCTCTGCAAAAGAAGAAGAGAGGAAGAAGAAGAGCAATCATGGGGCGAACATGGTCTCTGCACCTGTCCCTCTACAAAAGAAGAAGAGAAGAAGAAAAAGAGCAATCATGAGGTAAACATGGTCTCTGCACCTGCCTCTCTACAAAAGAAGAATAGAAGAGAAAAAAAGAGAGACATGAGGCGAACATGGTTTTCACGCCCGCCTCCCTACAAAGAAGAAGAGAAGAAGAGAAAGAAGGGTCACGAGGCAAACTTTTTACCTCCGACCTCCAGCCATCCAACAAACAGAAACCAACCAGATCTTCCGCCGACGGGGCGTTAAACCGACTAGACCTTCCGCCGACGGGGCGTTAAACCGACTAGACCTTCCGCCAGCGGGGCGTTAAACCGACTAGATCTTCCGCCGACGGGGCGTTAAACCGACTAGACCTTCCGCCAGCGGGGCGTTAAACCGACTAGATCTTCCGCCGACGGGGCGTTAAACCGACTAGACCTTCCGCCGACAGGGCATTAAACCGACCAACTTTCAGCCATCGGGGCTTCAAGCCGACAGCTACCTCTTCATCGGCCTTCAGGTCGACAGCTATATCATCATCGGCTTTTAGCCGACAGCTATCTCATCATCGGCTTTTAGCCGACAGCTACCTCATTATCGGCTTTTAGCCGACAGCTACCTCATCATCGGCTCCTAGCCGAAAGCTATCTCATCATTGGCACCCCAGCCGACAGCTTCCCAGTCAAAAAAATGTGACCTCTCACCCTGGTTCGGATCCTTCCCCGGCCAGGGAGCAAAAAAATATAAACCTTCCACTTTGGTTCGGATCCTTCCCCGGCCAGAGGATAAAAGGGACCCTTCTCTTCGACTCTCACGTCCTGCTACCCGACGCCCCCCGGCTTCTATAGCCCGCTTCCCCAATACCCTTTCAGCCGTTCGTGGTCTGCTTCCCTAATACCTTTACTACCACTACACTTATACGTAACAACAATATTTTCTTATAAAACAAAAAAAAACAACAAAAAAAAAACAAATAAAAAAAACAAACAACAACAACACCCAAAAAAAACAAACAAACAAAAAAAAAACAACAGAAAAAGGGAAGAAAATGAAAACAAAACAAAAAAGGAGAATGCATGATTGCCCTGCCTGCATGGTTGCTTAATATAGAATAATACACCTCCTTGAAATTTTCTAGGACCGTGTTTTCTTGCTAAATAATAATATCGCCCCGATTCCAGATGCACGGATGTCACGGCGTACGCTCGAAGGGAACCCGATTATGGCGAGTGCACACGTCAAGGGGAAGAGTCATGGCTGAATCGCTAAGCCCAACTCACAAAATAAACCTGAGGCAACGCTCCCACACTTCGCACTTAATGTGTCCAATAGCCTTCAACTATAGGGATTGCCCGAATTTCTTCTTAGCACTCTACGGATGCTTGAATTCCTGCACTCGCGTGAAAGGTAATCGTGAGGAAAAAGCTACCTACCCCCACTGTAAAAAAAAAAAAAGAGAGAAAAAAAGAGAAAAAAGAGAGAGAGAAAAAAAAAGAGAAAAGAGAGAGGCACGTGGATCCGAGTAGCCGGGAATCCCCATTGAGACACATGAGGAGACTCGCGCGAAATGGTGAAGCGAATTATAATAAGGATGAAACCTATTAGCCGGGAATCCCCATTGAGACACATGAGGAGACTCGCGTCAAACGGTGGAATCCGTAATAGAATTATAATGAGGATGAATCCTAGTAGCCGAGAATCCCCATTGAGACACATGAGGAGACTCGCGCTGAACGGTGAAATCCGCTACCAAAATAAACAGGTGGGGGCTGTGTGAAGCTACCGAAAGCCGAAAGCCTGGAACTAATGTGTAGGCACTAGAGTGATCCTCGAGTGTCACCAGGAAAACCCGCATATCCCTATGGTTAGGGCTCTTTGCTCACACATTTGCACTCCCACGCCACAGAGAATTGCCTCGGGTGAAATGCGTGAATTTAGGCTATGCATGCAAGGCGTGCGATATCCTCTTGACAGGTGCACCACCCCTCGATTGTGCCTCTCGGCCCGCACCGCATCTATGAATTACGGGCGACGTCCCTATCCTATCCCCTATAGAGGGAGCCGCCTTACTTATATTTATGTTATGCCTGCTAATGAATGCTTGCATGCCTTAAAAAAAATGATGATAAAAAAAAATAAAAAAAATAAATAAATAAAATAAATAAATAAAATAAAACAACATAAAAAAAATATAATAAAAAGGTATAATGACAATAAAATAATAAAAAATGCGTGTATATAATAAACTCAATTTCGGCCATCGAAGCCTACGTTCCCAGCTATGGCTCGTACAGCCCAATCTTGGCCCCCACAGCCTACCTCTTGCCCTCGCGGCCCAGTAATCTCCCAACTTCGGCTCCCGCAGCCTGCTTCCAGCCACGGCTATTTTGGCCTCAAACATCGGCCTTCGGGTCGACAGCTTTCCAATTATTGGCTCCCATGCCAACAGCTTCCCAAAACATCGGCTCCTAGCCGACAGCTTTCCAATTATTGGCTCCCATGCCAACAGCTTTCAATCATCGGCCCCTGAGCCGACAGCTTTCAAACATCGGCCTTCGAGCCGACAGCTTTCCAATTATTGGCTCCCATGCCAACAGCTTTCAATCATCGGCCCCTGAGCCGACAGCTTTCAAACATCGGCCTTCGAGCCGACAGCTTTCCAATTATTGGCTCCCACGCCAACAGCTTTCAATCATCGGCCCTTGAGCCGACAGCTTTCAGTCATCGACCTTCGGGTCGACAGCTTTCACTTGTTGGCTCCCACGCCAATAGCTTTCAATCATCGGCCGCCGCGCCGACAGCCCTTATATCATTGGCATCCACGCCAGCAACCACCCGGAGTTGTTCAAAAAAAGAGAAAAAAAAAAGAGAAGAAGAAGAGAAAAAAATAAGGAAAAGAAGAGAGACAAAACAACAACAAAAGAACAAAAAAAGGAGAGATGACAAAAGAAAAAGAGAAGGAAAAGAAGAGAAGAAGAGAAGAGAGAGAAGAAAAGAAAGAGAAAGAGACCAAGAGAACAACAGACCAGGCCAGCTCCCGACACCCTGTCGGCACTGGCGAAGAGACAAAGAGGCAACAAACCAGGTCAGCTCCCGACACCCTGTCGGCACTGACGAAGAGACAAAGAGACCAACATACCAGGCCAGCTCCCGACACCCTGTCGGCACTGGCGAAGAGACAAAGAGAACAACAGACCAGGCCAGCTCCCAACGCCCTATCGGCACTGGCGAAGAGACCAAGAGACCAACAGACCAGGCCAGCTCCCGACACCCTGTTGGCGCTGGCGAAGAGACCAAAAGACCAACAAACCATGTCAGCTCCCGGCACCCTGTCGGCACTGACGAAGAGAAAAAGAGACAACAGACCAGGCCAGCTCCCGACACCCTGTCGGCACTGGCGAAGAGACCAAGAGAACAACAGACCAGGCCAGCTCCCGACGCCCTGTCGGCACTGGCGAAGAGACAAAGAGACAACAGACCAGGCCAGCTCCCGACGCCCTGTCGGCACTGGCGAAGAGACCAAGAGACAACAGACCAGGCCAGCTCCCGACACCCTGTCGGCATTGGCGAAGTGACAAAGAGACAACAGACCAGGCCAGCTCCAGACACCCTGTCGGCACTGGCGAAGAGACCAAGAGAACAACATACCAGGCCAGCTCCCGACACCCTGTAGGCACTGGCGAAGAGACAAAGAGACAACAGACCAGGCCAGCTCCCGACGCCCTATCGGCACTGGCGAAGAGACCAAGAGACAACAGACCAGGCCAGCTCCCGACACCCTGTCGGCATTGGCGAAGAGACAAAGAGACAACAGACCAGGCCAGCTCCAGACACCCTGTCGGCACTGGCGAAGAGACCAAGAGAACAACATACCAGGCCAGCTCCCGACACCCTGTCGGCACTGGCGAAGAGACAAAGAGACAACAGACCGGGCCAACTCCCGACACCCTGTCGGCACTGGCGAAGAGACAAAGAGACAACAGACCGGGCCAGCTCCCAACACCCTGTCGGCACTAACGAAGAGAAGAAGAGACCAACATGTCAAGTCGGCTTTTGACACCCCGTCGGCATCGACAAAGAGAAAAGAGACAAGTACACCCACGGGCACCGCCCGGCTCATCCTTCGCCTGCGCTACCCGTGGGTGGGGGGCATTTGTGGACACCAAAAAATTGCACACCCAAATATCATGCCCGGCCTCGCGTCAACAACGGCGCTGAGTGAAGAATCCCCGGAGAGACTGGTCGTCCGGACTCCCCAAATATGCACATTACCGTGAAGCCGCCTCCGGAGTGACGACATTGAAGAGAAACCAATCACCAAGAGTCCCACAATCCATGGGCCTCGAAGAAAATTAAATGTGCCACGACTGGCTCAAAACAGCCCATTTTGGCCCTCCATCGGCACGGCCCAATGGCCTTCAGCGGCACGGCCCAATGGCCTTCAGCGGCACGCCCCCAAGGGTCTTCAGCGGCACGGCCCAATGGCCTTCAGCGGCACGGCCCAATGGCCTTCAGCGGCACGCCCCCAAGGGCCTTCAGCGGCACGGCCCAATGGCCTTCAGCGGCACGGCCCAATGGCCTTCAGCGGCACGCCCTGCAGGGGTCTTCAGCGGCACGCCCTGCAGGCCATTCAGCGGCACGCCCTGCAGGGGTCTTCAGCGGCACGCCCTGCAGGCCATTCAGCTGCACGCCCTGCAAGGGTCTTCAGCGGCACGGCCTGCAGGGGTCTTCAGCGGCACGCCCTGCAGGCCATTCAGCGGCACGCCCTGCAGGGGCTCTAGCGGCACGCCCTGCAGGGGTCTTCAGCGGCACGCCCTCCAGGTGCTTCAACGGCACGCCATTTTGGCTCTCCAGCGGCACGCCTTTTCAACCCGCCAGCGGCACAGCGGTGAAGCTTGTCAACGGACGACGTGAAGCCCATCCCCTACAGATCCTTGGCGCGCAGCAAGTTAGCTGAGGTGTCAAGCAGAGATGGGGGCACGAGGGCTATTCCCTGCCACCAAGGACAGCCCAAATCAAATCCACTTTAATGCTGCACGTTCGGCCCCCGGACGCTTCCCGCCTTCGAACGCTTCCGCCGTATGGGGTATAAAAACCCCTCTCCTTCGCTGCAAAAGGAGGAGGCGAGTGGAGGGAGCCACGACCGAGCTGCCAGAAAAGAGAAGAGGAAGAGAAGAAGAAAAAGAAGAAAAGGAGGGGGAGGGGCTCCGCCCCCTCCCTGCTGCCCCGTCCACCATCGCCGGAGAAGAGAGAAGAGGAGAAGAAGAAGAAGAGTGAGAGAAGAGAGGAGTGAGGCCTGGGAGGGGAGGAGGAGCCCATGCTCCATTCCCCTTCCCCCTTGTATCTTCATTTCCCTTTCTCCCTTTCCTTTTCGACGTTGTTCCTTTTTTTTACTTCTCCCTACGATGTATTGGCCCTCTGTGGCCCTTTCTTTCCATGAATGAAAATCCCTCTTTTGGGCGTCTTGCTACCGTGCTTGGTTTGTACGTCTTAGCCATTCACCCTCTGTCTTGGCCCTTTTCATGAGGCCTCTGGCCTTAACCGCTTGTCTCCGCCTGCCTTTGCTTGCCGTTTATCACCCCTAGCGGCACGCCCGTTTTGGCCTTCAGTGGCACACCCCTTATGGTGCCTCAGCGGCACGCCCTGATTGTGCCTTCAACGGCATACCCTTTTGACCCTCAGCGGTACACCCCGTTGAGTCCTTGGCCGGTACACTCTTTGGCCCTTTCGGCCCTTCGCCGGCACAGCCCCTGGCCCCTCCAGCGGTACACCCCTGGGCCCCAGCGGCACACCCATTTGCCCTCAGCGGCAAGCTCCTATTGGCCCTCAGCGGCGCACCCATTTACGCCTCCAGCGGCACAGCCATTTGGCCATTCAGCGGCACACCCTGATTGTGCCTTCAGCGGCACACCCTTCCTGCCCTCAGCGGCACACCCTAGTTTGCCCCCAGCGGCACACTCCCTGGCGCCCTCAGCGGCACGCCTTCAGCGGCACACACCCTCAGCCTCTCAGCAGCCCACTCCTTGGCCTCACCCCTGAGCCCCTTCCTTCATGTTTTCCGAGGTTCTTCAAAGGTGTTGCTCCCCCGGGGGCCCACCTCCAGTTGTCGGGTTCCGCCACTCCATGTGGGCTCGTTCCCTTTATCTCCCTTACGCTCGGGTCAAGGGGAGATGCTGCCGAATTTTCGTCAGAAGCAATAACATGTTAAAAAGATAAAAGAAGCAACAAACAAATAAAAAAAGAACAACGGTAAAATGCTTTAACCAATGCAATGAAATCGTAATTAACGTAAAGAGAACCAAATCGAACAACAACTAAACAACTTGAACATCCGCCCTCACAAAAGAAAGAACGAAGATTAATCAAGAGAAGAAAAAGAAGGAACCCACGCAAAACTTAATAAAAATCAAGAGAGAAAAGAAAAGAAGAAAAGAAAAGCCTTAAAAGAAACGGAGGAGGAGTGGGCTCCCCACGCCCTTCGCCGGTGTACCACCCTCCAGCCATCCTTGGCCGGCACACTCTGCCAGCCCTTCGCCGGTACGCCCCGCCAGTCTTCCTTCGCCGGCACGCTCCCGCGACCCCTTCGCCGGCACGCTCTCCCCACGCTCAACGGCACACCCTTTTTGGCCCTCCGCCGGCACGCTCCCTCCATTCGTTGCCCGGCACGCCTTTAGCCTGCCTTGTCCGGCACGCTTCCCTCGCCCTTCGCCGGTACCCCTTTCAGTCGCCCTTCGACGGCACGCTACCACCCAGCTTCTTCCCCGGCACGGTCCTTTGGACCCTTGCCCGGTACGCCCTAGCCAGGCCCTCAGCGGCACGCCCTTTGGGGCCTCCAGCGGCACGCCTCCCCCAGCGGCACACTCCTGAATTCCCCCAGCGGTACACCCCTCTAACCTCCAGCGGTACACCCCCCTTTGGCCTCCAGCGGCACACCCTCATTACCCCCAGCGGTACACTCTTTCCCAACATCCAGCGGCCCACTCCCTCTCCAGAGAAATATAAATAATAATAATAAATAATAATAAATTCAAAGGTGAATGAATAAATAAGAATAAGAAAGAAATAAGCAATAATAATAATAAGCTTAAAAATAATAACAATAATGATAAATAGACAAATAAACGATAACAAAACTGAATAAATAATAACAACAAACTCAATAAGAATGATAAATAAATAAATGATAACAAAAATAAATAAATAATAATAACAAACTTACCGAAACACGACAAGCAAATGAGCGATAATAAAACGAACACAAAATAATAACAAACCTAATAATAACAATAGTAAATGAATAAATCACAAGAAAAAATGAATAAATAGTAATAATAAACTCACTCAAAGATGCGCATAAATTAACGAATAATAATGATAAAATTTTAAATAACAATAAAATAATGTAATCCACGTGGCAGCCCCGTCTCTCCCGTGACCCGGTGCCGAAGGAACAACAATGCCGCCCTGGCGGGCTGGGCCTGAGTCTTGGGAATTATCCCGAAATGGCCATGACCCAACCTCGCCTCGGGCTAACATTCCGATTAAACCGGACTCATTTCTCCGACCGGATCCTTTCCGAGCCGCTACTAAAATTGCCGCACGTCCGGCAGACATTTGAGCGGACTCCCCTTGATTCCCGCTGCGTTTCTATTACGGACCTACGTCCGAACATGAAAAGGCCCGTGAGCGACCTGCACAGCCGGTGGCTCCTACCCCGACATGGTTGTGAGCCGGCACTGCCCCGGGCCAACAGCTCACCAACGTCGACCCGTTCCTATAGGGATTTGCTCCCGCTCTTTCATCGAAATTGCCGTAAACTCGGCACACATTGGTACGGGGCCGCTTCCACCCCCGTCACGCTCTCAATACGGGCCCTCGCCCGAACATGGAAAGACCCGCAAGTGACCAACAGAATCGGAATAGAACGAGACGGCTCTCGTCACCCCTGGACTTCTCCCATGGGAATATCAATAAGACCTCCGTGAGCCATATTTAGACCTCGGGCCCGTCCCGATCATGGTCATCGTCTGGCTCATATCTCCGGTCTACAGCCTGTTCCCCTCGAACACGTTTTCAGTTTCCGAAGCCTAGTCCCGGGACTTTTCCCCGTTGCCCTCTGACACCGGAAATATTAACGCTGCCCACGCGAGCCCCGTTTGGATCACGGGAGGCGCCCCCGGCATGGTCCCGACTCGATCTCGCACCGGGCCAATAGATTCACGGGTTCCCGAATATAATAGCCGAGATTCAATCGAACGTTTTCAGTGTCTCGGAATAGTAAAACTTGCCGTGTCCCGGCACACATACATTCTCGGTCTTTCCGCGACGATTACGATATTCTCAAGCTGGACTCCCGTCCGAATATCAAACGGTCCCCCGAACGACCGGCATGTTTCGAACGCCCGCTTCTCCGGGACACAGGGCTCTTCAGCCAATTCAAGGGATACTCCCGCGCCGCCCTTTGGCACCGGAAATATTAATGACGCTCATGCAAGTCTTGTTACGACCGCGGGGGGGGCCCACCGCAGTATGGTCGCAGCCTGCTCTTGCACCGGGCCAACAGGTTCACCGGTTTCCGACCGCTCTAACCAAGGTTCAACCGAACGTCTTTCGTTCTTCCGAACAATAAACTTGCCGTACCTTGGCATACACACGCTCCGGTCTTCCCGCGACGATCGCGCTTTTCCCGAGACGGGCACTCGTCCGAACATTAAATGGTCAGCACATGACCGACATGACCTCAAGTGGTTTTCTTCTCGCCCTTGCGCGGGGACTTCCATACCCCCTAATAGACCTTTTATACAATTAACTTCTTGGCCATGAGGCCCTGAATCTCGGCGATTAATCAAGAGTGTTCCCTCGTATGGGAGATGTAAATGACGCCGTGACCTTTATGGCGCGGCGGGTTTTGGTCCCGACACGAACCACACAATCGTCTGACGAAGTCAGATCGAGCGCACCATGGGCCTCTTCGGAGCCCGAATAAATTGTCACCTTGGTGACTGGCACGCCCACGCACTCAACAAACGAATAAACCCAAATTAACGAACGAACGAATAATAAGTGAACGAAAAGTGCGTCCACACCAATATAATTGGGCTTTGGGCTAGGTCTGATTTAGATTCCATGTCAAGGACTAAAAAGTCAACAGGAAAATAACAGGTGTCTATTTTGACAAGGACATCTTCTACCAACCCCTTAGGTGTTCTAACAGATCTATCAGCCAACTGGAGAATGACAGGGGTTGATTTGAGTTCTCCCATACCAAATTTTTGGTACACAGATGTTGGGAGGAGATTGACACTTGCTCCTAGGTCCAACAGAGCATTTTCAAAGGTGACCCCCCCAATGACACAAGATATGAGTGGGGTGCCAGGATCTTTCATTTTCTGGGGGAGTTGATTTAGTAGGACAGCACTAACATCCTCAGACAATAGAATTCTTTCCAGATTCACCTTTGGTTCCCTCTTTTGAGTGCACATTTCCTTGAGAAATTTGGCATATGCAGGCACATGTTGGATTGCATCTAAGAGGGGGATGTTGATGTGGACTTGTTTGAACAATTTCATCAATTCTTCATTCTGAGCTTGATTGTTCTTCTTTTTCTTTTCTTTCTTAGCGTCCAAGGCATTAGGGAAGGGAATCTTAGGTTTGTAGCTTTCAGGTGATTCATCTATCTTTGCCTTCCCTTTCTCTTTGTTGATTGCCTCACTATCCTCATTTCCCTGCAAGAGACCGCGGTGAGGGCGAGGGACGAAGCCAACGCCTCTCTTCAACGCCGGAACTCCCTGACGGCCCGGATGACGGCATTGCGGGCCGAACTTTCCAGGATAGAGGCTGAACTTGAAGAAGTAGATCGCCTGGGGGTCCAAAAGGTTGAGGATGCCGAGATGGCCGAAGGACAAGCTGCTTCCCTGGAGGCGAAGCTATCCGAGCTGGAGGCCACCGAGTTCAGATTGCAAGAACTGATCCGTCATCCGTCCTTGGGTATTCCTGTGCTGGAGGACATCTTCCGACGCCCTTTGCCGTAATCTCTTTTCTTTATGTGCTCACTTTTTAATGCACCTTATGTATCCCAGGGCATGGTCCATATAATCATGCGCCTTCACTTTATAGTAATGAAAAATCTCCATCTTGATTTTGAATGAAGACTCCCACTTGTTATTGTGTTTTTTTTTGTTTGCCCGTCGATTCTAGTTCCAGTGTATGAGTCATTAGGGCAGGAGAGCGCTCACGCCTTCAGGGAAGGGGTGAGGTGTTCACTCCACCGCGCCACGACTTTTCTCAAGACTAGAAGCGGCCTTATGCCGGTCGAGAGTTCGGGGAACTCAGGGGGGCATAGTGAAACTGGCGGATAAACGGTCATGCCGAGAGCGGCAAGGACCGAGAACGGGTAGCGACCAGTCTTGCCGATGGTGACAAGGGTCGAAAGGGTAGACGGTCTTACCGATGGTGACAAAAACCGGATAGGTAGTGACCAATCTTGCCGATGGTGACAACGGTCGAAAGGGTAGACGGTCTTGCCGATGGTGACAAAAACCGGATAGGTAGTGACCGATCTTGCCGATGGTGACAACGGTCGAAAGGTAGACGGTCTTGCCGATGGTGACAAAAACCGGATAGGGTAGTGACCGATCTTGCCGATGGTGACAAGGGTCGAAAGGTAGACTGTATTGCCGATGGTGACAAAAATCGGGTAGGGTAGTGACCGATCTTGCCGATGGTGACAAGGGTCGAAAGGTAGACGGTATTGCCGATGGTGACAAAAACCGGATAGGTAGTGACCGATCTTGCCGATGGTGACAAGGGTCGAAAGGTAGACGGTATTGCCGATGGTGACAAAAACCGTGTAGGGTAGTGACCGATCTTGCCGATGAAGACAAGGGTCGAAAGGTAGACGGTATTGCCGATGGTGACAAAAACCGGATAGGTAGTGACCGATCTTGCCGATGGTGACAAGGGTCGAAAGGTAGACGGTATTGCCGATGGTGACAAAAACCGGGTAGGGTAGTGACCGATCTTGCCGATGGTGACAAGGGTCGAAAGGGTAGACAGTCTTGCCGATGGTGACAAAAACCGGATAGGTAGTGACCGATCTTGCCGATGGTGACAACGGTCGAAAGGGTAGACGGTCTTGCCGATGGTGACAAAAACCGGATAGGTAGTGACCGATCTTGCCGATGGTGACAAGGGTCGAAAGGTAGACGGTATTGCCGATGGTGACAAAAACCGGATAGGTAGTGACCGATCTTGCCGATGGTGACAAGGGTCGAAAGGTAGACGGTATTGCCGATGGTGACAAAAACTGGGTAGGGTAGTGACCGATCTTGCCGATGGTGACAAGGGTCGAAAGGGTAGACGGTCTTGCCGATGGTGACAAAAACCGGATAGGGTAGTGACCGATCTTGCCGATGGTGACAAGGGTCGAAAGGGTAGACGGTCTTGCCGATGGTGACAAAAATCGGGTAGGGTAGTGACCGATCTTGCCGATGGTGACAAGGGTCGAAAGGTAGACGGTATTGCCGATAGTGACCAAAATCGGATAGGGTAGTGACCGATCTTGCCGATGGTGACAAGGGTCGAAAGGGTAGACGGTCTTGCCGATGGTGACAAAAACCGGGTAGGGTAGTGACCGATCTTGCCGATGGTGACAAGGGTCGAAAGGTAGACGGTATTGCCGATGGTGACAAAAACCGGGTAGGGTAGTGACCGATCTTGCCGATGGTGACAAGGGTCGAAAGGTAGACGGTCTTGCCGATGGTGACAAAAATCGGGTAGGTTAGTGACCGATCTTGCCGATGGTGACAAGGGTCGAAAGGTAGACGGTATTGCCGATGGTGACAAAAACCGGATAGGTAGTGACCGATCTTGCCGATGGTGACAAGGGTCGAAAGGTAGACGGTATTGCCGATGGTGACAAAAACCGGGTAGGGTAGTGACCGATCTTGCCGATGGTGACAAGGGTCGAAAGGGTATAGACACTGGACGTGTATAAGTGGGATATCGGATGAAGACCCTCGCCACGACCTCGAAAATGGCCTTTGGACGACGGATGATTCATTACTATTCATCATTCAATTTTTTATTCACATTACTGACCTAAGCGCCCTTTCGGGTTTTCGCCGAGGCCAGCCCCCTCTTGCTTTTGCCCGCGCGCCCTTTCGGGTTTTCACGCGGCGGGGTACCCAATTTTGCTTGCGACGCCCTTTCGGGTTTTCGCCACAGCCGGGTTATAGCCATTTTTGCACTTGACCTGATATAGGAGCAAGTCTGGCGGGGTATCTCTATTTTTAACCCCATTTTCTTTTCCCCTTTTTTTTGTTTTTGAATTCGAGATTCAGAAGAAACTGGACCGCGGGAACGCTGACCGTCCTCGTCGATGGTGACAAGGGTTGGTCTTAGGTTTATTTCGTTGACACTGGTTAAATGTCGAAGCAAGGAAGTAGTTTATTAACAAGGATGTAGGATCCAAGTTTGAGGGTAGAGGTTGACCGATCGCGCCGATGGTGGCGAGAGTCGAAAGGGGTTTATTTGTCGGCATATGTTACTTGTCGAAACAAGGATGGGGTTGTCAACAGGGACGTAAGGTCCAATGTTGGGGGTAGAGATCGACCGATCTCGTCGACGATGACGAGGGTCGAAAAGGGTTTGTTAAAGTATTCCCAGTGGGACTTTGATGGTTGTCCCTTTCGGAGCTTATAGGGTGGAGAATAGGAGAGGCATTTGGAAATTACCACTTTTACCGACTCAGGCGCCCTTTCGGGTTTTCGCCGAAGCCAGCCCCCTCTTGCTTTTGCCCGCGCGCCCTTTCGGGTTTTCGCGCGGCGGGGTACCCAATTTTGCCTGCGACGCCCTTTCGGGTTTTCGCCACAGCCGGGTTATAGCCATTTTTTGCACTTGTCCCGATGTGGGGGCAAGTCTGGCGGGGTATCTCTATTTTTAACCCCTTTTTTTTCTTTTCTTTTTTTTTATTTGGAATGCGATCCGAGAGAGGGTAGCTTGATCAGGGCGAGATGCCACTAACCAAGGAGAGGTAGCTTGATTAGGGTGGAAAGCCGCTAGCCAAGGTGAAATAGTTCGATTAGGGCGGAATGCCGCTAACCAAGGAAAGTGTAGCTTGGCTAGGGCGGAATGCCACTAAACCAAGAAAAGTAGCTCGATTAAGGCGGAATGTTGCTAACCAAGGAAAAGGTAGCTCGATTAGGGCGGAATGCCGCTAACCAAGGAAAAGGTAGCTTGGTTAGGGCGGAGTGCCACTAAACTAAGAAAGAGGGTAGCTCGGTTAGGGCGGAGTGCCACTGAACCAAGGAAAAGTAGCTTGGTTAAGGCGGAGTGCCACTGAACCAAGGAAATGGTAGCTCGATTAGGGCGGAATGCCGCTAACCAAGGAAGAGGGTAGCTCGGTTAGGGCGGAGTGCCACTGAACCAAGGAAAAGTAGCATGGTTAAGGCGGAGTGCCATTTAGTCAAGGAAAGGGTAGCTCGATTAGGGCGGAATGCCGCTAACCAAGGAAGATGGTAGCTCGATTAGGGCGGAATGCCGCTAACCAAGGAAGAGGGTAGCTCGGTTAGGGCGGAGTGCCACTGAACCAAGGAAAAGTAGCTTGGTTAAGGCGGAGTGCCATTTAGCCAAGGAAAGGGTAGCTCGATTAGGGCGGAATGCCGCTAACCAAGGAAGAGGGTAGCTCGGTTAGGGCGGAGTGCCACTAAACCAAGGAAGAGGGTAGCTCGGTTAGGGCGGAGTGCCACTGAACCAAGGAAAAGTAGCTCGGTTAGGGCGGAATGCCACTAACCAAGGAAGAGGGTAGCTCGGTTAGGGCGGAGTGCCACTAAACCAAGGAAAAGGTAGCTTGATTAGGGCGGAATGCCGCTAACCAAGGAAAAGGTAGCTCGATTAGGGCGGAATGCCACTAACCAAGGAAAAGGCAGCTTGATTAGGGCGGAATGCCACTAACCAGGGGAAAGGTAGCTTGGTTAGGGTGGAATGCCGCTAACCAAGTAAAGGGTAGCTTGATTAGGGCGGAATGCCACAAAACCAAGGAAAAGTTATGTTCCGACTGATCACTCGGGGTGTGTCGGCTGCGCCGCATGATACAGCTTAATGTGTTTTCCGTTGAGGGGAGAGAACTGGACGGCTCCTTTGTGGTCTACGAGGACGTAGGCACCCCCTTCATATACTCGGCGGACGATATACGGTCCGACCCAATTTTTGACCAGTTTCCCTTTAGAATTAGAGGCCATCACTTCTCTTCTTTTGACCATCACCAGGTCTCCTTTCTTGAACTCTCGACCCTTGACTAGCTTGTCAAAAGCACGGGCCATGCGAGCTTGGTAGAGTTGGATGTTTTGTTGCGCCTGGAGGCGTTTTCCTTCGAGCTCAGCGAGCTCTTCCAATCTTCTTTCTGCGTTAGTCTGCTCACCGCTGACTAATCCATGCTGGATGGCAACTCGCAATGAAGGAACTTCAAGTTCAATCGGCACTACAGCTTCCGACCCGTAGACAAGGGAGAAGGGTGAACAGCCGGTTGGGGTCTTGTAGACAGTACGATAAGCCCAAAGTGCTTCGTACATCCTTTCTTCCCAATCCCTTTTGTTAGACTTGACAGTCTTTGCCAATAGTGTGCACAAGGTCTTGTTAAAGGCCTCTGCTAATCCATTGGCTTGGGGGTTATAGGGGGAGGATGTCCTCCAGTCAATTTTGTATTTGTCGGCCAGCCAATAAACCTTCTGGTTCCTGAAATGGCTGCCGTTA
>JAHNEJ010002742.1:0-210831 GCA_022559845.1 Amorphophallus konjac | reverse complement strand
AGTTCGAATCCTAGACTACTCACCATTGTTACTGATGACTCATTCAAATTTCATGAAGCGTTGCAAATTAGAAGCTTGACCGAGTGGGACTTTTAGTTTAGAGAGTGCAACGAAGTCCAAGTGAAAAATTTTAACATAACCGTAGTACGTTTTAGGCATATCTATGGTCGGAGAATGGAGCATTTCCAATTCCCCTAACATTCCATATATTAAGAGTATTCGTTGGTGGGACCATTCATGAGAGGCCGAATTAGGATGAATGCGGCTTCTTTAAGACCCAGTTTGTTATTAGAATTGTCGGCTGGGTTATCTATACGATGAGAGAGAATCGATGTGGAATCCACACCCCTCCCTCACACCTAACGTCCTTTATTCCATCCGACAAATTTTATTCGACCCAAAAGAGTCGAACGTCTTATTCTAACCTAGAAACAAACAGGACCTAATTAATTAGCCTTTTAGATCTTGGGACCGTTTGAGATTCCCCTCGGTCCTGGCCTCTTCCTGTTCATACAAGCAGCGTGTCACAGGAAGCAGAGGCTTGAGCATATACATTCTCCATCGCAGCTTCAGCACAAGTAGACTCTCAACGTCAATTAATTATCTGATCCGCTAAGATTTGCTCGCGGACTTGTTCACGTAATACTATTAACTATTATTACTGTTTAATAGTTACGATAATTATTCGTTTAAAATTCTAATCGATTTCGAATTCGTATTCGTTTAATCAGATAATTATCCGAATAAAATATCTGACGGATAATTTAATCAGATATCAGATATCCGATTATTAATCGGATATGAATTCGGATATTGAGATATCCATGTTAGATATTATCTGACAGAATATGAACCTTAGATAAAAATATAAGGATACAAATATTCTATATATAAATAACTCAAATTTTAATATATTATTTGATTATTCTTTTTTATCTTAAAATATAATTTTAAAATAAAAAATCCACTTACAACTATTTGGTAAGTTATCTCTTATTTTTTAGGATGAAGTTTAAACTTTAGATAATATCTTTCAAAATAATAATAACTTCCATTTTTAAAAAAAAAATATATCATACGACGCTCTCGTACGACTCACACAACTCACCTCTAAATAGGGCTAACAATTATCTATTTAAAAATTAAATCGAATTCGAATTCGTATTAATCTGATAACTATTCGCATAAAATATCTGATAGATAATTTAATTATTAATTAGATACGAATTCGAATATCACGTTATATGTTCCGTATCTAGCCCGTTTATAGGGACACTGTTCAATGGCAAATGGGACACATGTAAAAGGAGGAGATATTTTTCTACATTAACAAATTTACAATATTTGAAATGTGCCCTTGTCACAAAAATTAGATGTAATTTTCAGTCCTCCGTGGCATCGTGAAGCTAGACGTGCTCCAGTCTTGAAATCTCTATCAGTAAACCAAGGATATAGCAATAATATTTAACATATATGCTTTTTAGAAGGTAGTTTGAGATTTCCCTTAGACTATATATTAAGAACATATTATACTAATTTTCATGGTCAACCTTTTAAAGGAGGACAAGCTAGCTAGCTAGCTAGCTAGCCCCGAGTTCCTGGGCAAAATTTACCTGAAGCGTGCAAACGGCGTACTTCTGCCAGTCTGTAGCTTTAATTGACAAGTATAACTTTAGCAAAGCAATATATGTGAACAAGAATATCAGAAGGTTTGTGTGCGTGTGTGTGTGTGTGTGTGTGTGTGTGTGTGTGTGTGTGAGTGAGAGAGAGAGAGAGAGAGAGAATATCAGAAGGTTTGCGTGTGTGTGTGTGAGAGAGAGAGTGTGTGTGTGTGAGAGAGAGAGAGTGAGAGAGAGAGAGAGAGAGAGAGAGAGAGAGAGTATCAGAAGGTTTGCGTGTGTGTGTGTGTGAGAGAGAGAGAGAGAGAATATCAGAAGGTTTGCGTGTGTGTGTGTGTGTGAGAGAGAGAGAGAGAGATTATCGAATTAGTCAAAAGTTCATTTCTCAATATTTACATTTATTTTTCCTAAATAGAATTTTTTTCGGCACACTCTATCCATGAATATGGTAGATGCCTTGGGGGGATAACAAAACCATATTATCAACGCTTACAATTGGATTCATATATATATATATATATATTGATGATTAAAAATTTAGTAAGATTATTAAATTTTGAACTCACATTTGTCGAGATTAAGTATGAATCAAGTAAATTCTATCTCTCTTGAAGTCAAACTTGGGATCTCCCCACTGTAAGACAAAATACTTTATCATTCGATCCACTTAAAGGTCTTAGAATTCACATTATTTCTTTTTATTAATTTTTCTCCTACCAAATGTGAGTAAATGAAAAGTTGATTGAAAAAATCAAGTTCAAGTTCAGACCACGTGGCTGAGTTGAATCATCATCTCAATCATTAAATTGTCACCTCAAGTTTTTTTAAAATAAATTTATCAATATGTCCACAATATTCACAAGATACAAGTATCACAAAGATCAAAGCAACGAGAAGATTTGTTGACCAAGATCACATCTCATCTCAACCAGATAGTCCAAAAGTCTACTCGTAGAGTATAGTATTTGTAAAGATCCAAAGAAACTCGGGTCAACCATTCTTAACATTCCCTTCTCTTGGCTCTCAATCCAAAATTGACACCCTAGCTCGTTTCGTTTTATAAAGAGTGCAGGAGCAAAGAAGGGGTGCCGGTTCGTTGAGGAACATCCGTGGTACAGGCGCGCATGTACCCGGTGTGTTCGTACGGCGGGTTTACCGGGAGTTGCCGGTGGGCGTCGGCAACCCCCCATGGCCTCCACCTTTGCTTGCGGCCTCGGAACGCCAAGCCATCGCGGATCCCAGACCGTCTGCCGGTTTTCCTTGTACGACAGGCACGTTCTCATGAAACCTCACCCCCAAAACATTCTAGCTAGCAGTAAAATCTTCTCTTATTTTTCGGAATATTTTGGTCTCTGAGATTTTTTAAAAACTTATTATCACGAGACAAACTTTGAAGAAATATAAAAATACATTTAAATAGATTTAGCGTCAAGTTAACATTGTGAGGGAGAGAGTTTTAAAAAATAATTAATTATCAATTTACTTGTCTTTATTAACATAAAATTTATTGTCATTTTTAAATTTTAATTAGTGATGTTAATGATAGTTTTATTAATTTTTTATTATTTTGAAAACATAATTATTTTATGTAATTTATTTAAAATATTAAAAAATAAAATAAAAAGTTACGAGTACAAACATGAACATAGATAACATAATTTTTTTCACTTTTACATTTTAATTAGTAATATTAATGATAATTTTCATTAAAATTTTATTATTTTAATGGTATTTATTTTATAGAATCTATTAAAAATATTTTAAAAAATAAATAAATTTAAATTAAATAGTGACAGAGTCTGTGATCTTTTCTGATTAGTTGGGTGTATTAAATTTAAGGAATTTTTAAAAAAAGGGTTCTAATGAAATTTATTGAAAATTATTTTTGTACTGATTTTTTTAATTAAAACTATCTATTTTAACAAAAATGTTAAAAATATACTTTAAAAAATGTCTATGATCTTGTCTCATTTTTTACTTTTTAATTTTAATTAATAGTATTAGTAAATCTTTTTATCAAATATTTTATTATTTTAATGATAAATTTATTTTATAAAATCTATTAAAAATAATTAAAATAAATAAAAATGAATGAGTTAAAAGTGAATAGTGACAACATATTCTCATTTTTCACTTTTAAATTTTATTTAATAGTATGAATACTTTTAATTAATTCTTTTTTTTATTTTGACTATAAATTTATTTTATATAATTTATTAAAATAATAAAAAATAAAAAGTGAGTGAGTTCAAAATGAATAGTGATAGGGTATGTGACATTTTGTGATTCATTGGGTTTATTAGATCAATATTTGTTTTGAAATATAAATTGAGGGTTTAACTAACTTTAATTAAAATTATATTTATTTTAAATAATATAATTATAATTATATATTTTAATAAATATTTAAACATTCTCTCTCTCTCTCTCTCCCGGTCAAATTCCTGGGTTAGCAGATATTAAAATTGATTAATTCACTAGATGATTATTAAAATGGACATTAAATAATAGATGGCCATCGAAATTCTCCCGAGAAATTTCTGTAGATTTTTACCTCCCCTGTTAACGTGTATTTCTATCTCTCAATTGAAAAAGTTTATTGAACTTAGAGGTCGTCCCGAGTATTTGATTGGGTTTAAATCTTGTCATGAATTTTCAATGGTAGGAAGTCTCAAAATTCCTGTCCAAAACTTTATTTCCAAATTCAACCTTAGAATTAAATGAGCAAAAAATTTATCTATTTATGCCAAAATGATTATTTAATATAGTCGATTGCCTGATGGACTGAGGTACAGAAATTTTAATCATGAGCTTTAGATATACTTGGAAATTAAGAGAGATCGCTTAAATAAATTCCATAATTTAATGATTTTTTTCTTTCAGATAATTGGATGATAGATCAAGATATTCAAAAAGAAATTAACCAACGAAATCTGGCGAAACGAGAGAACAGAAATTCCCCTCCAAAATATTGCGAGCACACAAATTGCAGCTACAAAGTGCTGCCTTGCAAGCAAGGTAGAACCTCGTGCACATAATTGTAGCCCTGCCTCCAAATCATCGTGAACTTAACTTTTCTGAAACCAATAATAAGAGGGTGCGCCTTAATTGGCAGACAACTTTCTTATTGTCATTATTGTGGGCACACCATTCCTGCTGCCAATAATTCCCAACCCCCCCCTCCGTATAGCCTACATATATACATCAAAAATATTTCACCAATGTTCATTTCCATTTTTCATAAGACTAAACTTTTAAGATAAAATTAAACCCCCCCCCCCCCCCACTGTCTCTCTCTCTCTCTATCCTAATCCCCCTGTGTGCGTGTGTGTGTGGGGAGGGGGGTTCGTAAAGATGAATTGTTCTTTCCTGATAACAGCCTTTGCCGCTATCATCCGGGGGAGCAGAAGTTAAAGGAAAAGAAAGAGACGAGGAGAGAGGAATGGAGGACTGGGGCTAGCTATCACGAAAAGGATCATATTTGATAACATGAATAGCAGTAAGTGTATGTACTTGAGGATAAGGTGTGTAAAAGTAAGTCGTATAAGCATTGGAGGATAAGAGGTGGGCAAAGTACCCAGGCTGTGGTGGGGGAATAGCGGTGGCCTCCCACTTCCCATCCGAGTTCCTATAAATATCCCCCGTGACGCCCCTCTTCCTCCCACCACCACACAGTCACACACCATATACGCACCCGAAGATCACACACTCGAAGCCCTCTCCTCTCTCTCCTCCTCCACTCCCCTCCCCTCCCCTCCCCTCCCACCACACGCGGCAACACGCAGTCACACATCTCTGCTCCTCCCGCTTCATCTGCCTTGGCTCTCCCCTCACCATCGGCACTGCCACCTCCACCACAATCGCAGGGAAGTCACTTTTCTCCTCTACACCCTTCAAAACCCCTCGAGACGAAAACCCTTTTTCTCGGTCCTCTCTGCCACCGCCCCCACCATGCCCGAAGCCCCGAAGGACCAGCACCCTGTGGCGGCCCCCGTCGAGGCGCCGGACTCCCACAGGAAGGCCCTCCAGTTCATAGAGGACGTCACGGCCAACGCCGACCTGGTCCAGCGCCGGGTTCTCTCCGAGATACTCCGGCAGAACGCGGGCGCAGAATACCTGCGCCGACACGGCCTCGGGGACGCGCCGGATCCCGATGCCTTCAAGCGGCTCGTCCCCGTGGTCACCTACGACGACCTGCAGCAGGACATCCACCGCATCGCGCAGGGCGACACCTCCCCCATCCTCTGCTGCCGCCCCATCTCCGAGTTCCTCACCAGGTGGGTGCTGACGAGTTGGCTCAGCTGATGGTGACTTTGTCATCCGTTATGAGTTGGGGACGAACAGTAGACGACATCATTCTCCACCCCTATTGTTCATGTCAAGGAATTGACATGGTGAATCTGGGTCCTCACTAATGGGGGACTGACTGCCGTTCATGTCTTTTGGAACAGCTCGGGCACGTCGGGAGGGGAGAGGAAGCTGATGCCGACGATCCAGGACGAGCTGGGCCGCCGGTCGCTGCTCTACAGCCTGCTGATGCCGGTGATGAACAAGTTCGTGCCGGGGCTCGACAAGGGCAAGGGCATGTACTTCCTGTTCGTGAAGTCGGAGGCGAGGACGCCCGGCGGCCTCCTGGCCCGCCCCGTCCTCACCAGTTACTACAAGAGCCCCCACTTCGTCGACCGACCCCACGACCCTTACACCGTCTACACCAGCCCCAACGAAGCCATCCTCTGCCCCGACTCCTACCAGAGCATGTACGCGCAGCTACTCTGCGGCCTCGCCCAGCGGGAGGAGGTCCTCCGCGTCGGCGCCGTCTTTGCCTCCGGCTTCATCCGCGCCATCCGCTTCCTCGAGAAGCACTGGCCAGCCCTCTGCCGGGACCTCCGGGCGGGCGCTGCCGACCCGAACACCGTCACCGGCGCCTCCGTCAGGATTGCCGTGGACCAGGTGCTACGGGGGCCGGACCCCGAACTCGCCGACCTCGTGGAGGCCGAGTGCGGGAGGGGTTCGTGGCAGGGCATCATCACCCGGCTGTGGCCCAACAGCAAGTACATCGACGTGATCGTGACGGGCACCATGGCTCAGTACATTCCCACCCTCGACTACTACAGCGGGGGGCTCCCCCTGGCCTGCACCATGTACGCCTCCTCCGAGTGTTACTTTGGCCTCAACCTCGAGCCCATGTGCAAGCCGAGCGAGGTGTCCTACACCCTCATCCCCACCATGGCCTACTTCGAGTTCCTCCCGGTTCATCGCAGCAATGGCTGCGCCGCCGACAACCTTTACCCTAGCGAGCTCGTCGGCCTCGTCGACGTCAAGCTCGGCCAGGAGTACGAGCTCGTCGTCACCACATACGCCGGTACTGTTAAAAGTCATAATTATGATAATCGGAAATCGCATGGTTTTTCGAATACCATAATGACGGAGACAGCTTATGTTTGTGCTGGTATCGTGTGATCAGGGCTCTACAGGTATCGCGTGGGCGACGTCCTCCGGGTGGCGGGGTTCAAGAACAAGGCGCCGCAGTTCAACTTCGTGTGCCGGAAGAACGTGGCTTTGAGCATCGACTCGGACAAGACGGACGAGGTGGAGCTGCACAGGGCACTGGAGAAGGCGGTAGGGCACCTGGAGCCCTTCGGTGCCACCCTAGTGGAGTACACCAGCCACGCCGACACGTCCACGATCCCCGGGCACTACGTGCTGTACTGGGAGCTGAGGATGGGAGTGACGCCGGTGCCCCCGTCGGTGTTCGAGGACTGCTGCCTGGCCATAGAGGAGTCGCTGAACAGCGTGTACCGGCAGGGGCGCGCGGCGGACAAGTCGATCGGCCCGCTGGAGCTGCGGGTGGTGGAGGAGGGGACGTTCGACAAGCTCATGGACTACGCCCTCAGCCGGGGGGCCTCCATCAACCAGTACAAGGCACCCCGCTGCGTCAAGTTCGAGCCCATGGTCGAGCTGCTCAACTCCCGCGTCCGGTGCAACTTCTTCAGCCCCAAGTGCCCCAAATGGGTGCCCGGGCACAAGCAGTGGAACACCACCACCAAGAGTGCTTAAGATAGAACTTACGGACACGCACTCACTCGCATACATGAGGCTGGCCATTCGGAGTAGCGTGTGGGGAGCAGAAACTTACTGTGTGCGTTTGGAGACATGCTAGTCAATGACAGCCTCTCCTTCAGCTAGCTTCCTCTCTTTCATCACCCACTAGCTACCTTGTCAAAAGGAGGCCAGCGTCTTGGTTTCTCTTTCTTTGTTTTTTTTCACTTTCTTGGTGTTTAATCTTTCGTGTCTTTAGGATGATCAGTTTAACAGTTGCTGATTAGGAAAGCTTTATTTTTCACTGTGTACAAAAAGGGTGTTGCGGTGGGGGGGGGTCTCCTTCTCTTTTAGTCTTTACTGGGTTAGCTTCAAAGTTCTCTTTCGGGTTTGAGCTGTCATGTTATCACACTTCTATGTCATTCCAGCAAAACTGCGCACCAAAACCTCATGTGGGTTCCCAAAACGGCACCTCGGGGATCAATCCGCGTTGGGCTCTCGCTCTGTCTCCCATCCGGTTGGCAGCACTGACAACCAACAAACAGAGTAATTAACATGATTTGTAATCTAAGTTAATTAAAAGATGGGAAGGGGAAGCCCTCCCACCATTTCGTCGTGTGCTTGTAGGGCATTACACACAGATGATGCGCAAGCCAGCTTCGATATGTCGATGGTGTGTACGTGATTGTTAATTAGGGTCCCTTTGATAAGGGTCACTTTGATATTAGGTTAGTTAAAATTAACTCAGGATGAGTTACGGGTGAGTTGTCACTGAGTTTTCGTACTTTTAATTTAGAATTTATTATATTTGAGATCGGGTAGTATATCAACGTGAGAGAGATATAATGAGTTAATCAATCATGGGTTCAGGACTTTAAACTTTATCTAACCTTAAGTGATATATTTTAATTTTTAAATTTGAATAATTCATCTATACGTGAATAATCCATCGTAATTTGTCTTATTTTATAATCAAAATGACTCCAATTAAATAAAGTGAATTGCGATGAATTATTCGTAAGTGAATGAATTATTTAAGATTTAAAATTTAAAATACATCAATTGAGAGATCAGATACAGTTAAGATCTTTAACCCGAGTTAACTCGTTTCATCTTTATCACATAAGTATCCTATTTCACCTAGATAAGAAAGATACCACAATTAAAATATAAAAATTTAAAAATAACTCACCTAACATCCACCCGAATTAACTTGTCTTAACTTATTACCAAATTAACCCTATAGCAATCGCCTAAAAGCCCGTGCCTCATGTCATCTCCCTTCCACCTAGTTGTTTTGTACCGCTCTCCAGCCGACTAGCTAGTAGTTTGAAACATTCACCGACTCCTCAGAGTTTCTATATTTATTCCGATTCCAGTCTTTTTTTTGCACAAGATTCCCGGAGGCGGGCATGGCCAACACCGACTGAGTGGAGAACTAAATGATCGTAGGAAACTCATCATATACTGTGGAAGGAGCTTTGGCCGGTGTACAACCACACAAAACATAAGGTTTGTTACGCACTCAATTCATCTACACATATTCGGTGTGCAGCAAATTTTTTTATTTTTTAAATATGATGAGATAGGATCCACCTCATTTATCTGCTCAGTCATGGGAGGACTTGAAAAATTTAAAAAAATGGACAAGTCTTTATTAGACTCATTTAATAATTTTGAATAATTTTTAAAAAATTTTTTGATACGTCCACCGAAAAGTTGGGCTGATGAGGTAGACCCAATCTCATCATGTTTTCTGGGAAAAAAAAGATAGAGAGAAACTTTGACCTTGGTATCTCTCCTTTGACCTTCTCAGATCACAACCAAAAAAAAAAAGCGGATGCTAATAGTTGGGATAGTGTCCTAAAGAAATAGAACAGCCGGGTTGCTTGGTGCTAGACAAAGTTCGTATCGCTACGTACAGTAACATGTCAAATTAGTACGTATAGTAGGGGAGCAACACGTCAGTCAATCACCCCGACAGGGACATCTCCGTAGGTATACTATATATCGAACACCTCTTGCCCAACCTACCAACCGTCAATTAGAGGGAGGATACGTACCCACGAGTAGCAACCCATCGTGAAAAAGTCTCCCTATCTCTCTCAGCTGATCACTTGACCGGATCTGTCAAGGGAGCGGTGTGGGTTGGAAAGAATAGAAGAAGACATCTACAATTTATTAAATCTGGCATGTAGGCACAGTGCAAGAGCCCCACACAGGATAGAGACCCCTGCCTCTCCCTCACACAGTCCCGGCCAACAAGGAGGTAAACCACCTATAAACTATGCACTGAAGGGGGGGAAGGGGAGTTGAGGGGTCACAGTTTGGATGGTTGTGGGAATTGATTGCTAACATGCCAGGGAAGAGGGTGGGGAGTGGCTTTTCCTCGTGGACTCCGAGCCCAAAGCCAGCAAGCAACCTTCTAATGTATCATCCCAAGGGAGCACGCAATACCAATCATCTGACGGTTCCCAATAGAATGGCCATCATCAAGCTTGCCTTATCTTTATCTGTTTGGCTTTTACCTTTTCTAGGTGTCAATTGAATGAATCATGGTATGATCCGATTCGCATGGCAAATGATTTAATTAATGGGCCTATGTTCGGCTTAAGAATATCAAATTGGGCCGAATTGGTCCACGGGAGGGCGAACGAGTGCCGACAAGAGTTGTAGGACCCCAGCACAGGGGGCAGCCCAGCACGGGAAACGGGAGCACACCCGACGGCGCCGGGTGGGGGTGGAGGGGAGGGGCCGACGAAGCCCACTCGACACGCTCGGTTGACCTGTCGACGAAAGGTTAACCACGGATGAGGGGGACGTGGGGGCATTCTGGCGGAAGCCTGGTGGGACCCGGTACAGCATGTGTGACTGTAACACAGACAGCTTACGTGTGAGAAGGGATGTGTCCGCCTGGGTGGCCTACGCCATTTAATGTGTGTGTTCCCTTTCTTCATGTGGATGTCCCTTTCCTACACTGTATTTTTCACCACCACCTTTGCCTCTCCATTAGATCGTCCCATGTTGCTAATTCCATGTGACAAATATTAGTAATCCAGTTGCATGTAAGGTTGTGTCTAGGTGAACTATACATAACATGAGATTATACGTGTGGAACATTGGACTTAATTTCCCACCCCCTCGTTAATTAGTTTTGAGTTGGATGTGCTGTAGTAATGTAATAGAAAAGACAATTAATTAATTCACCCTTCGTCATTGTTTCCCTTTTTACAATTTCTGCTCTGCTTAATGTGTTTTTATCTAGTCTTACGTGCATGATTTCGGAAACTTAATTGGCAGGTGACAGACGCTAGTAGTGCCTAATTAATCCTATATTAATTAATTAATTGTGTATGGATGATATAATTAATTATGAAGTTGCATGAATCTTTCTCCCGGGTGTCAATGGAGTTGGAGTTGGACCTAGCTTATGGCTGTTCCTATCGCACACAACCTAACGTTCGTCTTGTTCAATTCCTTTATCTGATTCGTGAAGTTTATACCATGTGACAACATTTGCGGTTCGTTTAAACAATGTGGTCCAAACCCGAAATGGGCCTTCAACCTTCAAGATTATCCTATAGAGGCTGCGATTGGCCAAGATGATCTCTTCATGATGGGCCCTCCTTGTAACCCACATACAGAACCACCTGCAATAAGACTCCGTCTGCTACATGAAACATAAAGATAATCCCACCTCGGCTACTAGTGGACATTTTGACTTATAAGGTAGTATCTATCCCTTCTCAGTGCATATTTGGAACGTCAAAATTGTGAGGCCCCCTACCTCAAATGGATAATTTCTCACATAAGCTGCAAATATTTATTTCATCCAAAAAAGGTTTATATGCTTTTGTTCATTCTTGAAACTCCAAGGTAGGGTACGTAAATTATTGACGGAGTGGCAAGACATGACGGAGTAAGATGACCTAACTTGGAGTACCAAAAGACGCCCACTCTCAAACTATTTTTTAACCACTGTTTAATCAGTAAACCGCGAGCATTACGCCCCTCGAGAATTGAGTCCCCTCAGGGAATTGAACTTAAGACCTCTTACCCGAGGGGCAAGGGCCTTGACCGTTCGACCCGCTCGGGATTCGAAAATACGTAGGTATAGCTTTGACAATAAATAAGCCTCATTGACCGGGGTTTCTGTTCGATAGTTATTAAAACATATATATAAGATGCTTTAAGAACGAAGATGAGTGTAAAAACATGAAAGATGCTTTAAGAACAAAGTTGTGTTATATATAAAATCTCACCAACGGGAAGTAGATGGTTCTAAATATTCTCGAGGACCTGGAAGATCAGCGTTTCTTCGACTGCTTGGCATGTAGCCACGAGAATGTCACACTCAACAAGCAAAGATTATTGCATGCACCTAATATGACCCGTATAAATTTAAAAGACCTCTTCGATCATGCCACCATATCTAAGATTGTGGTACGCATGAGAGACTTTTCTTAAAGGCAAGTTATAAAGACATAAGGAGCATCCCAATTCCACATTTCTACAATCATGTTTATCTACAACCAATCATCAAAATCAGATAATCTCACCCCATGCCTTCGTGTTCCGATCATTGATCATGATTAATTATTAGTACAAATACAATGACAAGATAGTAGACGACCAACCTTTCCAAATTGTCCTGCGGCTGTGGTACATGTATGTTAACCTATATATTTATCTATATATGTGCATACGAATAGAGAGAGAGAGAGAGAGAGACCGTGTCACGTTGTGGGAAAGTTACATGTGCACATGATGATGCTGGCTCCAACAGTCTGGGATTGGACACTACACACTAAAGAGACTACCCACTTCTTAAGGCCCAGAAGTTGGGAAGGCCCACACACATTTTCGATGTTAGATGAGGCACACGGAGGATCACTCAAAGAGGACATTTATATGAAGTAGGGGACAGCATCTCTCATGAACCATCATCAGATAATAAAGATATTTATTTGGGTAGATCATGAATATGTTGAAGTCACGAACATTCCGAACCCCGCTAGAACACAAATAAATGGGTTGGATTACGATTTGATGGTGCAACCCTTTGCAACGCCTCTGTGACCTGTTTCGCGCGTCTTACCGATTAATGAGCAATGAAATAAGCTGCTAACACAAGCATCTAGTTAAATAGGTCAAATTGGATTCGTTTATGTCCCCCAAAGTTGATTGGTCAAAATGTGTTCAGCTCCAAATAGCACCTACACGTACAACGTACGGAAGTGAACTTTTTCATGAAGCATACGTGTTATCCTTATTCCATCTGGTTGGGTCAAGCTAATTGCGTTGGTAAACATGCCGTGGACATGAATTTCCATGCAATCTCCTTTATCTGTCAGGACAGGTAAGGAGCCAGCTCTCTCTTAAAAAGGCCGAGTTCATCTTACACCATGTACAGGGGATTCTCCTTCCTGCACCAGAGATCTTCTCAAGCAGTTAAGAGGACAATAGGAAAGTCCATTCTTGCCCCCATAATTCCTGCAGGGTATCCAGACAGATCCGCTCACAGCGATAGAACACATGCAGGTAGTCTTTATCGGACAGATCATGCATTCGATCTAAAGAAGAGAGAGGAGTGTGAGGAAAGGGACAGACCTTTTCTTAGTCACAGGTTCCTCTCCTCACGTGGGCTCTCGAGGCATCACTATGCGCTCGCCTCCCTACCAGGAATATATAATGGCCGTCGCGGATCGATGATAATACGTATACTCCGTATACATATATCTCAAGTTAAGCTGCCAAAGACATCTACGTCGTGCATGGCATTTACTAGGTTCATCTCTGTAACACAAGGAAAAGAACAACTCCGGCATCAACGCACATTGGGATGCAGCACCAGGGTCCGTGCACGGAGTTAATTAATTATGAGATCGAGGGGAGCACTGTCCCGATCGAGCACCGCTCATCTCACCCCAGCAGCGTCCCAACGACCACACGAGGGACGTCGCAGGCGACAGCTCCCATCATGCATCACTAAAATATGTGACCTCCCACATTGCCATAAGTTACCCCGGCAGCGGGGGGTCGGGCGCCTCCGGCCGGCAGCTGACGTTCACGTGGCCAATGGCGGAGCCGTCGCCCTCGGCGAAGGTGACGGCTCACGTGTGATGGTGCTGGCATGGCCGGGGAATCAAGGGGCCCTGCCCCCGGCGTCCACGTGCGAGGGACGAGTGCGCTGGAAAGCGGTGTGCACTTGCACGTGTGATCTTGAGAAGGTTCCATATGTGAGGTTATTGGGTGTCCACTTCTCAGCTCCTCGAGTCCGGGAGAGATCTAGCATGCCATGCTTAATTTTCTAATTAGGCAAAGCGTGACATATGATTGCGTTGGATGGTCATCATCCGATCTATTTATTTTTCTGATGTTCAAAATTACATGGCGTAAAAGGAATATGACAGGTAAAACATTGAACCAACCACAATCGTGCAATCTTTTCGCTATCTAATCTTTAGGCCGCGTTTGGGAAGGTCATCGGCGTGGCTCTCGAACTTTTAATCCCCGACAACATTTAATTTTTACCGAACATGATGCATCCGCCTAGGCTTTTGAGCTGGGAGATAAAATCGAGGTAAGATTACCCAAACACAAATGGAGCCTCCGCTGTGAATCCTGAGAAGTTTTTGAAGATTTTAAATGATTTAAAATCTTCACCTCGTGAGAGATTTGTACGATACTGAGATTTTTGTAAGAATGAAAAAGTGAAAACCTTTCCCAAATGCGGCCTTAGACTGATATATATATATATATATAGTACTGGAAAGGGATATGACATGTTAGTTTAGATAGATATCACAAGCTAACATTTATCCCCGAGTCCAGAGTGTAGTACTGTTTGATGGGGTGATGGGGGCTCCATATATATATATATATATAGAAGATGAGGGTTGGAGACGAAGCAGCGTCCACATTTTGAAGGTGAACACTGGGGGACATGCTGTCGATGCCCATGGGCTATATAATGGATTCGATATTATTGGGGTTCTCGATCGATCATGGGCCCTAACTAGACAAGCGTCCACTCACTTGTGATGAGCGTGTTAAAATCCAAAGTGACCAATTGGACTGGTGGGACCGTCTACGTACTTGGCTGCTGGCCATAAAAATGCACGGCTCAATCTCAGAATCATTTCAGAAGGTTGGGTAATTAAAACTGACCTGCAGGTCACGAAGTCAAGTACTTATAACAAATAATAATCCCGTGTTCTCATTTTAGAAGGTTGGGTAATATTGATCTAACTTCAACATGAAGGAGTCTGACAACGGCTATCCTTTTCCCTACTTATAAGAGCTTGGAATCAGCTGGCAAGTTGACTCCCAATTGCGCCATTCAATCCCATCCCTCCCATATTGGGTGTATATATATGCATTCATGCCAACAGATGTCCATATGGGAATGGGCCTCAACACTAGTCAATGGTCCATCGGCCAGCCAACGTTTAACCGCAATTGGGCTGTGCAGTTGGGGTCCCTTGAGTGTGTCCTCCAGCTTGATCTTTTCTGAGTCCTGATCACTTGCTGCACTGCAGGCGGTGCTGAGCCACACGCGGTGCGGCCAAGTGTTTCTTCTTTCACTATATTTTTTTTTAGGTTGACCTCAATCCCTTACACGTTCGAACCATTTGATCGTTAATCGGACAGTTAAAAAAATAAAAAAATAAAGATCAGATGCCCCTTTTTGCCCAAAAATAGGCCTACCACTTTAGGCCCATGTTGAAGGCAGCCGATGTTTTTTTTTAATTTTTTTTTCAGCCTTTGGATCAAAGATCGGATGGTATGATCGAACATGTAGGTCAGATTAGGTTCTATCCTTTTTTATTTCTGAAAAAACTGTTGTGCCACGGTGTAGTGCAGCAGGTATTATTCATCTCTTTTTGTAGTTTCCATGGCTTACCTGAACTCTTCTTCCTCAAACCATAGTTATAGAAGAAGACATACCTACTATATATTGTTGGGATATGTCAACACTATGTGGCCTGAGATCGAATTGTGTGATCCCTTGGGTCACATCGCGCTTACTGAGCCCCCTTGGGCACATCACATTGATGTGGCCCAACGGAGACCTAGTTTGTAATGAAACAAGTTCTTCTCTAGCTACTTATCAAGTTATATGTCAATGCCAAACTGTTTGGACAACGCGTCAAGGATAGACCTATATATATATATATATATATATATATATATATATATATATACTTTTGTGGCTGGTGTGTCAATAGGCGCATTCTTGATCAGCCGAGCATAGCTGAAGCTAATGGACCAGAGCCCAAGCCCGACCTGCTTCTTCGTTCAAGTTTAAAACCGGCTTCGGCTGGTGAAGAGGATTAATGTTACTACAGCCCAAGCTCAATTTTTAGATAATAACTTTGGCCAATTGAAAACATTTCCTTCTTACGAGAGAAAAAAACTACTTCATATACAACAAGTGCCTAATTACCTGCTTATTAACATGGATAAACTGCCCTTGTAGCAAGAGGTCTTTGTAGTTTGTACATCCACGTGAAGGTATAGATTTTAGAGAGCATCAAGATTCATATATAGATATATATATATATATATATATATATATATATATATATAGCTGACCCTATTCCGAAGTAAAATATGGGTTCCAGAGGATGTCACTTCCGATCACATAAGTGGTTTGACTGTTTTTTTTTTTTTGTACTCATCTTGGAAAAGCCATACGTTAAATATATACAATTATCTGTGGATGCATGCGAAACACTGCCGCGAAAATGCGAATTAAGGATAATGCCAATGTGCGCCGGGGGGCTAATGGCACTTAATTTTAACGGACGGATATATCACTCCTTTTGATCAGACTCTTTTTTGTTTTTTACCGTGACAGCTACTCTCCCTTGGCCTTGCATGTAGATGCCCGCTGGCAAACAGACAAAATGATAAATTGGGTGAACTTGGACAAAAGTACGAGAGATACTGTCAACTTCTCTCACTTTCATTGTGACACTCTTAATTATGTGGAGCAAAGATGTGTAAGACACAGACAAATATATATATATATATATATATATTCAGTGTGAGTAGATCCAGTGCGAGAAGATCCATAAGTGTTGCGGGAGACTCCACTTTGAGCGTTCGTCAGAGGACGGTATCCCAGGTGCCTTACGTTAACGTAGTAGTGGCGAGGCTGACGTCCAGACGGGGAATGCAGAGGGTCTCTTTGCAGAATCAGGCCACGAAGTTCCACAAGGGTTCCTCGTGACCCCACTTGATGACGAGAAGGCTTATCGCAGATCTGACCTCCTTTTTACAACCAATGAAATTTTCCTTGAATATTTTCTTCAGCGGCTAGAAGGAGGTGATGGCTCCGATGGGCAGCGCCTTGAACCAAGTCTGGGCGTTCTCCTAAAAGATAGTGACAAACGCTAAGCACTTTACATTGTTCGAGGCCCAATGGAACACCAAGTTGTACTCAAAGTTGTGCATGTGATTGGTGGGGTCGGTGGTGCTGTCATACGGGATAAACGGGGGCAGTTGAAATTTCGGGGGGGGGGGGGGGTCGGTGCCTCCATGATCTCTATGGAGAAGGGAACATGGAAGTCGGAGTCATCGTCGATCAACCCCTTAGTTCGTGCTGTCTGGAGGATGTCGTTCAGATAGTGAATCTTGCCATCGAGCTCATGCTCGATTTCCTAGTAACACCATAACCGCTGCGCCATCTCTAGGTTGGAGTGCAGCGGACTGGTGGGGCATTGCGATGGTCAGCTGCGTGGGCGTCGAGAGTGTGCAGTGGAGAGTAGTGAAGGTTCCCGTACCTGTCGAGACTCCGCCACAGTGGACAGGCCACCGTTCTGGGGGGGCCCATCGGGGCCCTTTCCTGCTTCACCTGGCGGTTGAGGAGGTCTTGGTAGGCCTCCGTGAGTGCCTGTATCTGGCGACACATTCCTACTAACTCGTTTGCAGTAGAATCTTTTGGAGACATGTCGCGAGATGGGAAGCAAGATGCTTCCGTTGGAAAGCTTGGGCTCCCTGATGGTTGCTAGCATTGTGATTGTTCCCTCTGGGCGCTATAGCTTCTTGCTCGATTCTTACATACAGTACCAAAAAGTGTAGAGGTTAAAAAGTGTCCCCTTCATCTCGTATTACACCTTTAAGGTTTGTTGGATGGGAAAGAGCAGCCGGTGACCCTGAAGGAACCTACAAGTACTAAAAAGAGGCGTCAGAATGAGTCCTAAGAGCGATCCCAGAGGATAACTCTCCGATGCTTAAGTCAGATCCGTCCGAGAGGAGGGAATCAAAGAGTAAGTGAGCAAAGAGAGAGAGAGAGAGAGAGAGAGAGAGAGAGAGAGAGAAGGAAGTAGCATGCAGTTTGGAGTTTGGAGAGGGAGCGGAGAGCGCTCAGAGAATGCTCGGAGAAGACACAAGGAGTGCTCAGAGGGACAGCAAGAGAAGAAATGTTAAGGGACTTCTCTATCTCTGAGCTCCTACTAGAGCTTCCTTTGATGGCGAGCGCTTGAGGAACTCTCTCTTTGATTGTGAGTGTCTGGGTGTTACTGCTCGTAAGAATCAGTCTCTCTGTGTATTTTTTCTCCCTCTAGGCTCGATTGGGGACCTATTTATACATGGAGTGATGGAGGGCCTGACTTGACGATGGCATCGTTCATGGAGTGGTGTCATGTTGGATCGTGGGGATCTCCCGTCGCCCACTCACCCGCTCCCAGAGGGAGGATCTCATGGCGGGTGCCTTAGTGACATAGGCGTGACTCGGCCCTTGTCGGAGCAAGTCCCATAATGGCAGTCTCAACGTTCATCGATTGGCGAGTTCTGTGGCGTCTAGGACGCATGCACACGGATATCTCGCCTGTGGACTGGCAAGGCTTTGATGGGCCTACATTGGGCCTCGGGACTTCCGGTGGGCCGGAGTGGAGTGCCATGGGCTTAGCTGCCCCGGGCCCGCGATGGACTTGGCATTATCGGCCTGTGTTGAGTCTGGCGTCATCGAGTCGCATTGGACCTGACAAACTTTACCCTCCTCATATATCATTATAATAATCTACTTAAAATTAAAACAAACTAATGGTAGGTAATGACATGGGTATATATGATGAAATATGATTAATATAGAGATATACGCGAAGAATATAAGAGCATAAAGTATAATATAAAATATTTAAAGATATATATATATATAATTATTTTTTTCTCAATTACACTCAAGTGACTGCAATGTAGTAATCTCTCTCTCTCTCTCTCTCTCTCTCTCTCTCTCTCTCTCTCTCTCTCTCTCTCTCTCTCTCTCTCTCTCGTGAACATAACTTCACAATTGTACATCTGCAAAGTTGAAAAAACTTTTCAAAAGTTACTTAGGAAAGATCACCTAGGGGAGGCGTTGTAAATGGGATGACCTTCGTTGTGAGAGAGCGGGGGAGGGGGGCTTTTCTTAACCTGCATGGGAAAAGGCCGGAGTGGGGTCGCCCACAGAGATCATCTATATATTACCAGTTGTTCTAGGAAATCCAAGGGGGTGTTCACAGGTTGGGGCTTTGTGGAGGATGGCATGATTGGAGCAGGCCTGTGGGCAGAAGGAGAGGTGACAGACACCTTCTGTATCTCCCCCTTCCCCATTTGTGGAGAGACTCTCCTTATTTCGACCGGCCGTAGAACCTCTGCCGGGGACCCCGGTCAAGCGTCACGTTTCCCCTGCAACTCGCATGCTGCCATATGCCCAGCGGCCCGAGACGGGGCCAGGTGCGGCCAAAACATGTATCCAATGCAATAATGACACGAGACCTCCCCATTTACTGCCGGTTGCAAAAGGACACTCGTCAGTTTTCATCTGCCTTTTCACCAAAATACCCCTCTCCAAAACCGATTTTACCTTGGAATCGTGTTAAAACTTTCGGAAGATTTATACTGATGTGTGTGTTTTTTTTATTTGGAACGTTAATTTTCTATGTTGGGGTTGGGATAATCAACGTCTATGCATGATGAGGTGTCACGCGACGTATGACTTTTGAATCCTAACTCTGTCATTAATAGGAAAAGAGGTTTTGCCGCTCTCGGTGTATGTCCCGACGTCGAAGACATGTCATCTCTCCTTAATCAATTAATTAGGTGATGTGCAAGTCAAATGGTTGAAGTGACCAATGAGAGTGAGGACTAGAGAGTAGGCGACGACCAAGATTGTGACAAAACAAAGTCGAGTTACATGAAGTGAAAAGAATTCATAAGCTAAATATACTTTAACTTTTTTGTCATATTGACGCCATTCCCAGCTTGATATATATCCTTTGTCTTATGACTCCAACATTAAATGGCCACATTAATTTGTCAACTTATAGATGACATATGTACAACTCGATCCCTTAATTTAGACGTGCAAAGAAAATGCACATCTAGTGATAGAGTGACTTAAAAATGACCAACCACAAAGCGTTCTATCATTATATTGATCATCGTATCACGAAAGAGCACAACAATAGTACATTTCTCTTATTAGGTAACTTTGTCTCATCGAATGTTAGTGGAATGCCATCCAAACTCTTCAAATTGGCAAGCTAGACTAGCTAGAGGGTGAGGGTGCTGCTAAACTTTACAATATGCTTGATCGACGGACAAAGGGTACAACGGTCATTTCAAACATTATGAACTCCACAAAGTAAGGCACAAACACAAACACTTCTATAAAAACTGCTCACTCCCCGCTACCCTCTACTGCCCCTTCCATGCCGGGAGCATTCTATTTTTTAAGGGCGCCCCCCCTCCCCCTCCCCCTCCCCGAGCATGGGCCGCGTCTTCTTGTTCTAACCCCACGGCACTCCATCTGCCCCTCTTTCTCCCCCACACGAGCCCCTTCCCTTCCCCGGACCCCACGCCACAACTTAATTCCCCGAATTCCTCAAGCACTTCCAAAACCTCTCCCCCTTTTCTCTCTCCACCTCTCTCTCTTACTTCCCCCGGCCCGCACCAGCCCACCGTCCCCAGCACACAACTATGGCGAAACAGCACCCCCTCCTCCATGCCCTGGATGGGTCACCGCAGCCATTCTCTCTCACAGTCCTCCTGCTCCTCGCCATCCTCCTCGTCGGCGCCTCCGCCGCCTCCATCCACGACCTCCTCCGGGACAACGGCCTCCCCGCGGGGCTCCTTCCAAAGGCGGTGCAGTCCTTCGTGCTGGACCAGCGCACGGGCCTGCTGGAAGTGCGGCTGGAGCGCCCCTGCTTCGCGCGGTGGCGCGACAATCCCGTCTACTTCGACCGGCTGGTGGCGGGCAACCTGAGCTACGGCGAGCTCCGGGGGGTGGTGGGGCTGTCGCAGGAGGAGCTCTTCCTGTGGCTCCCCGTGAAGGGGATCGTGGTCTCCGATCCTTCTTCGGGAGTGCTCATGCTGGACATGGGCGTCGCCCGGAAGCAGCTCGCCCTCTCGCTCTTCGAGGACCCGCCGGAGTGCCGGCCGGCCGGCCGGGTGGTGGAGCCCGCATCAGGTGAGAATACGCAATGATTATTCCGTCTCTATGTCGACTCTTGAGCTTGTGCAAGGAGAACGAAGTCTTGACGGGGAAGTGGGGCTGTTAATTTTTTTGTTCGTAGATTAATGGTTGGGTCTCGAACTAGAGATAAATCTTATATCGAAAGATACACTTAGAGTTCTTTAATCTTTCAAATTTAACACTTAAATTTTAAAGTTTATAAGATGGTGTCAGAACAAATCAAAGATTATTATGATATTACGTCATCTCCTTTCTAATCTAATTTTTACGTAGATATTTTGAATTTATAGTATTGAACCCCTTCAACTTTATCACCTAAATTTTAAGATTTATAGGATTAATCCTCCCCTTTTGTTTGGGTTTCTCTGCGTGAGGTGTTTCTTAAGAAATGGTGGAGGAAAGGATGGTTCCTTTTCTTTCTGATCTTCAGCTGTTTAAAGGGTCCCACTAGCTAGATTCACGATGCATGCATTGCCTAGGACAAGCTCTGCAAAGTTTTATGTCTTGGCAAGTTTCTTCCACCATTCAACTCCTCTCTCTGTCTCTCTCTCTCGACTGTTCAGTTCTGCATGTCGGTAGAAGGGACACGAAGGCTCCTCTTTCCCTCCTTACTTCTGTGGTCTGAAAGTGGAATGGCTGTTCTCCCACATGCTGGAGTTCTGCACCCCTCTGCAGGTGCGATCCTGTCTTCAACAAATTAATTAATACCCCCGTTGGGATCTGGTGTTTTTGTTCACGCCGCTAGGTTCTAGTAGCACCAGTACATCCTTTACCTGGCACTTAAAAAGGGTTACACTTATCGATCGTCTCTATTCCATCCTCACATGCTCCGAGTCCCATGCATGCGCTTGTTTCGAGAGTACTGTACGACCATCTTGGTCTCTTTGGCAGGACTTGGACGGAAGCATGGCCGGAAGGAGAAGGGACCCCAGGAACAGCGTTAGGAGACAATAAATACAGACGTAGTGAGGATTAAAGGTGGTGTTCCAACCATGTTAATTGTGGTGTATTTGCGTGAACCGCTGTAAATAATTCCATCGCTTCTCTTGAGTGATCTCTTCATAAGTTGTTGTGGTTCACGTCTCTGCCTAAACGGAAGCGAGGAGGGAATCCCCATATGCTTATGTCGAATGTGTTGCTGCATAATAGGTTGTTGATTAAGTCCTTTTTTTCTCCTTATTATTAGGATAGTGCTATTCTTAGCGCTCTCTCTCTCTCTCTCTCTCTCTCTCTCTCTCTATATATATATATATATATATATATATATATATATATATATTCAAGACACTCCCCTGTATCATACTATAAACATGTTATATCATAAGCATCAGGGCAAAAATATTGATTTATGGTAGTTGATGTGAAATGAAGGGGATATCCAAGAGAGTATCTTAAGAAAGTATAAACAACATTTCTGCACGAGTATATTTGTTTCTTGTTAGGGATGGATTAAGACTTGTGAGGTGGCGATTAGTTGGAAGGAGAAGTAAAAAGAGAATGGAACATGATCTCATGCATCCGCCACCATGGTTGCCGTATGTAGGGATGTCAATGGATCGGGTTCGGCTCGGGTAGACCAATACCATACCCTATCCGTGAAAATTTTACTAATATCATACTCGGATAGTACCTTATTATTTTCGCGGGTATGGATGCGGATATATCTGTCACGGATATGGATATATCCGCGGATATCCGTATCCGTCCATAAAGCATGAGTCCGCATTCACATCCAAAGAAATATGAGATTTATGAGAATTAGAAAAAAAAAAATTCGGTCAATTCTTTCCTTTCTAAAATAATTTTTATATTTTATAAAAACGTCCTTGTAATTTTAGTAAGAAGTCTAAACTCACCAACTCAACAAGACGAGTAACGGATTGAGTTCATGTCAAAATCATAGGTCTAACATGCACAATAAGTTATTAAGAGCGGGTTCGGATCGGGTACGGGTTTGGATGCACTAAATTCATATCTTATCAGAATATGAAACGGGTATTTTAAACGTATCCGAACTCGAATCAATATCCATTTATTCGAGTATTACTCGACCCATCACGGGTCGGGTAATGCGGATAATCGGGTTTACGGATATTTTTGACATCCCTAGCCGTATGGCATTGGCTCCGTGCGATACAGTCTATTCTTATCATATTTAGAGAGTTCGTAATCACTAGTCGGTCATACAGCAACGAGTCACGGTGAACTTTTTAAATAAAAATATATTTTTTATTTTAATTAAAAATTATTAAAATGATATTATAATATTCATTAGTCATTGATTTTATATTTCATAGATGAAGAGTATTAAATTTTATCATCGAGTTTAATATAAATATGTGACTTAATCGAGTCGATCGACTTGTATCAGAGCAAGAGGACTTCGATACCATACTTATTTACAAGTCGACGAATCTTGCCTGTGACATTACACATCCGGTCAACTACAAAACGTTAAAAGACAACTTCCTTACAAGGATCTTTTATCCATCCTTATGTATATTTTTCTATGCATCCTTAATCAATCACCCTTCTTCTAAGAAAACTGCAACTCTTTAACTAAACTACGTAATAAGAATATTTACCCCTCGGAGCACCAAAGTGCAGATAATGATAATCTAATTAGGGGTTTGCAAGATCGATCCAGTAAACATGATACAAGTTGTACCAGATCGTACTTGGCTAGGAGCGGCACGTCGGTATGTTGGCACGCACACAATCTGCAACCACCGTTGCCACCATCTGTCGTCACCGTTGTCATCACTAGCCACCGTCACCGATCACAACACAATCACGAGGGCTCTTCCGGTGATCTGTTGGGCACTATAGAGGGTCGTCGGGGAGTCATGAGGGAGTCTTTCAGCGATCTGCTAGGTACAACAGAGGGAGAAGAGGGTTGCTAGGGAGAGGGAGAGGGGGGCTACTTGGGTGCAGACTACGGGCTGTGACGAGAAGGAGAGGACTCAAAGGAGGCTTAAGTAGAGGGGGAGGGGGGCCATCGAGGTGGTGGGGAGGGGGGCCGTCGGGGTCGAGGGAGAGGGAGACAAGGGCTACAGAGGCCAGAGGGAGAGGGGGCGCCAAGGAGACGGGAGGGGTTGTCAGGGAGAGGGAGGTGGCTAGGCCACCAGGGTTTGATTCGAATAGAGGGATCGGGCCGGGGAGGGGGGAAGAGGGGATGGGTGTGGGTTAGTTACAAATCAATCCTTTAAAAAATAAGTTTTTTTGTCATTTAAGATTAAAAAAATTCTCGATCTGATATGGTACTGTACTGTATCGGTCCCAGTATGCCCTTGCGGATGGGTATTGCAAACCTTCATCAGATCTCTATCCAGCTGAGGATCTGAGCCTCCAGAGCATTTTGTTAAATTTAATTGGGGACCAGTTGTAGGCGCTAGAACTCGCACTCTCGGGTTACCGTGAATCGACGCGGCCCAGAAGATCATCCAACACTATAGTGCACGGATTAGAAAGAAAGAAAGTGATCGTCAAAGAGTTATACTTGAGCCCCATAGGGATAGAATGATCGTAAATGCCTTTGAAACAGGGTCGTGGGTCCTGCCTGTCCTCGATCTCGGCCGGCTAAGAACGAGGAGCTCGAGTCTACAAGTCAAATGTGAAGTTCCTACAAACCAACCAGTAAACACATAAAAAATGCCCAGTCGGCTGCCGCCCTCGGCCCCTGCCAGCGACCACTGCCGCTGCCGAGTCGTGCAGGCCGCCGCTGGCCTCCTCTCCTACGTTCGCACCGCCGCTGGCGGCCCTGTCTCTCCCCCTCTCCCTGACGTCGCACCCTCTCTCTCTACCCTCCCTCTCTCTCTCTCTCTCTCTCTCTCTCTCTCTCTCTCCCTATCGATTCTCTCTTCTTCCTCTCTCTCTCTCTCTCGCGCGTTATTATATTTTTCTGTTTATTCTCATGTTTAGTTACAGTAGCAAAAAAGGGAGAAAGTAGATAAAAAAGTCGGAAAAAAAGGAAAAAGGCAGAGGGAAAAAATAGCAAGAAAAGAAAGAAGAGAAGGCAAGAAAAAAAAGAAAATATCTTGTGAACTAGGGTTTTGATAGTTGAAGGTTTTAAACTGTGACAATAACGTTGGTTCACTTTAGAAGGACGTATGCATAGTTTTTCTTGCCCCTCACCTTCAAATATTTTTCTGGCTAAATTCTGTCTGCATACGTACCGGTGTGACATTTTGACTTCGGTGTAGTCTTTTGCCATTTCTAGTGATTGATTTGGTGATGTTTCCCATTTGTCTGCTTGAGCTTTGGATTTAGCAACTTTTAGGTGCGTTAATCCAGGGTTGTGGTTCTATTAATCTCCATTTTTCTTGGATTGAGGACTAAAGGTTCTGGTTAGTTCCTATTTTCTTCGCATCGAGGGCTAAAGGTATCCTCGTCAAAAATGCTAGTGTTATGTTTACCAGGTCAATGAGACAGCGTTATCACAATGCTTGTGTGTACTGAGCTTAAGTTGAGCACCCGATGGATGTTCAAGCTTTTGAATTTTATTTTGATATTGAGTGGTGGAAAGGTTACCATTTAATTATTCAACCCATGATGTTAATTGGTATAGAATTCTACTAAAACAGATGCTAAGCTTTGATGATGTCTCATTTTGATTATTACTCGTCATGTTTTTGTCAAAAGGGCTCGTTCTCTTTTCTTGCAGAAGGGTCATCAGATTTTGTATTGACAATTTGACATCGAGTGGGGACAGTTTCTTTTGACTGAGATTCTTAGGCCATTGATTTGCATTGGCATTAGCATGTTATACGCGTACGAAGGTCAAAGAGGTAACTAACATGGATCAAAGACCTTCCACTAGAGTTTTTGCAACATGCTGGCAATTCTTACTTACATATGTTTTATGTTAGTGTTTCATAAGATTCGGATGATATCTAATTCTTCAGAGTTTATGCTTAAAGCTTGTCCTATTTTAGGATTTATTTTTTTTACTGCATTCCCCAAAATGATTTTAAGAATCCCCGTGTTGCTTGGTTGAACAACTTGTATAATGTGGTTTTCTGTGTCTTATCATATCTCATCCTTGGTTGAACCATTCTCTCTGTTCCACCAGTTTTTTAAAATATAAATATGTAAGAGCTCATCATCCTACTACTCCCATAGAATGGTTTGGAAAGTACTATTTTGACCCTTTTTTCCTCGCGTCAAAACTCTGCAAGGGTACATGCAAACCCCTCTAGGTAATTCAAATATATTAAATAGCCCACTGAACAATTCCATCCAATTTGCAATGTGCGGCAGTCTTTTGTGAGGGAGAAGGGATTTGCATTCCAAAGTTTCATGGGAAAGTGAAGAGTCTTGGGAATGGTTTATTGGGAAGCCGCGGATCCATAGAAATGGTTTGAAGGCCCAATATGAGTGTTTGAAGGCCCAATATGATAATGAGTCTATCTTGCTTAATTACGATTCAAACTGAATCAAATTGAATAAAATTAGATTGATCCAATTTGGTTTGATTTAGTTCTAAAACCATTCAATTTAATTTGATTCAAGTTGAACTCTTAATCTTATTTGATTTAATTTAAAAAAAAGCTATTCAAATCAAATGAAACCAAACATTATTCACTCTTACTTTTGATGAAGCGATGATTGCATCAGCTGAAAAGAAGTTGGAATGGGCTCTAGATATTCGGACATGTTATCATGCCTCGTTAGGGGGGGCACAAGCGCTTGTACCATATTTACTCCAAAATATTTTATGTGTGGGTTATGCGACAGAGTGGATATTATAGATTTGTATCTGATACTATCCGTTGATTGTGTGACATTGTAGTTGTATTAGATTTGTACATATTGAGAATTATATGTCTGATACATTGTGTTTTATATATTAGTTGTATATATTTTATATGTGGGTTATGTCATCATATGTTTTTTAAAAGTATTTATAATTATTATAAAAATTAGATTTATTTAAAAATACCTCAATATTGTTGAGCAGGTTTTATGGTTTTAACGACGGTTTAAAATTACGCCGTCACTAATATTCGTTGTTAGTGAGGATTGTATAGCCTTCACTAATATTATTAGCGACAATCTAACAATTGTCGATAATAACAAATATTAGCCACGGTCTAAAGTAGTCACTGATATTATTATTAGCCACAACAACATGATGATAGTGATGACTTGAGATCTGTAGCTAATAAATATATTAACAACGGTTCTATTATCCTATCACTCATAATTTAATATTAGCAATGTTTAAGTCATCGTTAAAAATTATTTACTTATTTTTATTTCATAACTGGTATTAGCGGTAGCTTCAAGCTTGTCATGAATATATTTAATTTAACTCTTTTTATTTTAAAAAACATAATAGTAAAGGGTGGTAGTCGCCGCTAATAATGTTGCCCGACCGTCCTAATACTGTCACATTAGCGATAGTTTACGACAACTGTTACGAAAATATTACGACAACATTAGCGGCAGACAGGAGCTATGGATGTTTCACTTTTAGTGACAATTTTCAGCCATCGCTAGTACTCAACTTTTTAGTGTTTCTATTTTTTTAGAATTATGATATTATCATACATTCAATAATATTTATCTTAATTCACCTAAAATTTGTAAAAGCAAGTGTCTAATATTAATCTGTTTAGGCTACAAATGATATCAAATGATTATGTATTCTTTGTCTAGTCTTGAAATTCTTGCGAAATTGTATCCACTACAAGAAAAGGTGGCGCCAACGATAGAATTTTACGACAGATTGTTTCCGCCGCTAATTCGTGACGGATTAGTGTCGAACGGAGTATCCATCATTAATGTACGCGAATGCCAAGTTAGAGGGTATGATTCACGGCGGATTATTATGTTGTAAAAATATCCGTCTCAATTTTACAACGGATGTGCAACGTAAAAGAATTATGTTCCAATAATATATAATTTTACGACAAAAAAATTTTCGTCACAAATTTTATCTCAATTGAGCGATAAAATTAATTTGTGACTTAAAATTTTTCATCGTAATAATAAATAATTCTACAATGGATATTTTTTTTCACAATATCTATCCTCAAATTAGAGAGATTTGAGACGGATTCTTTTCGTCGTCTTTACCGTCGAAATAATACCACATATTTTCTGTCGCAATATTTGTCGTAGATTTAGAGATAGATATTGTGACGGAAAAATTCTGTTGTTAATTTAGAGATGGATATTGATATGAAAATTTATCCATCGTAAATTTAGTGACGGATATTGCGACGTAAAAATATCCATCACAAATTTAGAGACAGATATTGCAACGAAAAATTTTATATCGCAAACTTAGTGGATTGTGGAATCGGTCAGCGGACACCATAAATGTTCCTCGTCATCATTTCCATCATAAGGAAAAGGACGTGCACAATGGGGAGGAAATCGAGTCATTGGATTATCATGTAGGAGGAGGATGAGGAGCTCTTTAGAAGAGACATGCAAGTTGTTGAGAGAGAGAGAGAGAGGTGATGTTGACTGAGGAGTGGCGTTGCCACGTGCATAGAGGGAAGGGGAATCGGAGCGTGGGGACCGGCAGAAGAACACACACAACTCTCATTTTTGCCTGTCTTTCGTGTTTTTCTTCTTCTGGGGTTCATGCATAGAGCTTCAGATTCCTAGTGGTGCAAGAAGATGAGGAAAGTTGAGAATGCCTACGTGGTAAGAGAAGGGGAAGAACATACATTTGGCTCGTCGCATGCAGATCTTCATCAGATTTATATATCAGAAGCAAATCTAATGGATGAATCTTGATCACTTAAATCGAACAGTTAGATTTCGATGAGAAATAAATTCAACGGTTGGATCTTCATCAAACTTAAATCCAACCATTATATTTTTGTTAGGAGCAAATCCAATGGTAAGATCCTGATCAAAGTTAAATTCAAAATTGTGCAAACTAACGTTACACACACGTCAGAGAGAGTGTGTTAAGCCTGTGCCAATGAACTTATCCATTCAAGACTTTGTGATTGATGTGTCTGTTTTCTTTTTTTAATGAGAACATATATATATTTAACACAAGATCTTGAATTATCCCGTTTAGACAGTCTGTGAATATTTGATCTCACTTAGGTGGTCATTTACTATATATGTTTGTATAGTTTATTGAAAATTTCGATTGA
Source organism: Amorphophallus konjac (assembly GCA_022559845.1). NCBI lineage: Eukaryota > Viridiplantae > Streptophyta > Magnoliopsida > Alismatales > Araceae > Amorphophallus > Amorphophallus konjac. The sequence continues at coordinate 181,585 of JAHNEJ010002742.1, read as the reverse complement.
GTCTTCTCACTCTTCTTTGGTATACCTTCGTTGATTTTGAGTATGTTTCTAACCACTCACTAGAAAATATTTAAGAAAATACTCAAAATTAATAAATATTTTTGGTATACCAAAGAGGTGTGAGGAGTTGTTGCTAAAATTTTCAATAAATCGTATAACATATGTAGTAATTGATCGTGCGATCAAACCTTCATGGATGTGTTAAAAAATGATAATCTAAATAATAACTTAGATTTTGAAGACCCTTAAGTGTTACATTCCTAGGCCGATCCTCTCCTTCCACTATTTTTCGATGGGCCCCTTGATTTAATGTTTGACATGTTCATGGTATGGAATTTAATTCTTTTAATTACGTATTTCCCAACTCATAATTTCAGTATACTAACTTATATAGCTAAACTTTTCTTGCAACGGATGTATCGGTTCACGAGACCCTCGGACAAGGTGTGAGTTCAATCTGTCTAGGAGAAGACTGCAAAATATCGATATAGATAGATATTGTTCAACACCCCGAAAAAAGGCGAAGAAGGATTATGGTAACCCATCATACACCAACCGCTGGAAGGACCACAACCTTACTTGGATAAGGAAGGAGCATTGGGATAGGATGTGCGACAAATGGGCCCTTAGGGGTGGTAAGATAAATCCCGAAAGGTCGCAAGAAATCGGGTCACCCAGCCATATGCGAACGTGCACACGAGTGGGTTCGTCTCTTTCGTGACCCAAAAAGAACAACTAGTAAGTAATATTTATGATTTTCTTATATATTATTTGTATATGCTCTCGTTTATTTTCTGTGATTTGTAAAACACGCAAAGAAGCTCAACTGTCCTCCATCGTTCTGAAAGCTGTTTGACAAAACCCACAAGAAGAAAGGGACAAATGAGTACTTCAACGAGAGTGCCCGAGAGGTAGCGATAAGTTTAAATATATATATAAGTTTTTTTATTTCCAATACGAATGATTGATATGAAATTTACCATCTTTTTTATTCAATTTGTAGCAGTCATATAGCACTCAGATGATTGAGAAGTACGGTGAGGAGCCCACGCAGTAGTAGGAGCTAGATGATGAGCCTTGGATGGCGGTAGCCGGCCCACCGAAGAAAGGTCGACTGTATAGTTTTGGGGAGAGCCTCGATGTTGGCAAGACGATATCATCTGGTGGGAGTGTAGGCCATGCTACGGCCAACGACTTCACTATCCCCCCAGTACTTCGAGCGACATCAGAGGCCTCATCTGAGGGGAGCTGGCAGCTCAAGAGACGCGCATGGATTCACGCATCACGCAGGTGTAGACATGTCAAAATTGACATCTCTTTGAGTGCATTTCCTATCGCATCATAATGTCCTAATTGACCCTCAAATCGACTTATTCGAGTGATTTTTCTCACTTTTCTTGATTATTTAGCTTTATCCTATCTTTTTATATATATTTTTTCTATTTTTCTTAAATTTTTTATGGATTTTCTCTCATTTTTCTGGGTCTTCTTGAATTCGAGTTAGACCCCTGGACGCCAATTCTTTTCAAAAGAATTAACGCCCGTTCAGGCAGGCACCAATTCTTTTCAGACCTCGAGCGCGCTCATAAAATTTACATCCAAAATCAGGACGCTAATTCTCTTTGTAAAAACCCGTGTCCAGAATCTGGACGCGCATTCTTTCTTCATAAAAATTGTGTTGAAATTCTCAGGGTTTTTGAATCAATGACTTTCCAGAAAGCCGCCACTTCTTTAATATGCGGTCAGAACATAGACGTTAATTCTTTTACTATAATTTCATGTCAAAACTCTCATATTTTTAAAAATTCACGCCTGTCTGAAAAGGCACTACTTTTTAAATTGACGTCCATGGCTCGGGCGTAAATTCTTTTCTTCATTAAATTCAACTCAAATTCGTATTGTATTGAATTGAATTAACCAAAGAATTCACGTAAGAATTAATCATCATGTTTCGAATTTAAAAAATTAAATATTTTATTTTATTTTATTATCAAATTTATTATACATATCTACTGTTATTTTATTTTTCATTTATATAAGATCTTATTATACATCTAATGTATGGCGATAAATATAAGAGACTAGGAGGATGAGGATATTGAGAACCTCTGTTGATCTTTTTATCGTATGGTAAAAAATAATACTTTATAAATATTATATTTAAATTTAACTGTTATTTTTTTGTCATTATGATGTGGGTGTTTGTGACGAGGATGTTTGTGGTGTGTATTAATTTGAACATATATTTTTGATATTATATAAATAAAATATTAAAAAAATATTATCAGATTTGCGACCACATTTAATCCGTCGCATTTGCGACAGATCTGCGTTGGATAAAATATCCGTCGCAAATAGTTGAGACATAATAATGACATATAATTATTTGTCGCAAAATAATTTGAGAGGGAATAACGACAGATATACCTCCGTCGTTAAATATTTTGTGACAGATTTTGCGACGAATATGACTTTCATTACAAATATTTTACAGACGTCTTTGTGACCAATTAGAGAAAAAGATGTAATCTGTGACCAATGAACTTGACTAATCATTTAGGGTCGCTTTATTTCCGGAGTTGTCGAGTGAATATCGTAATCGATGAGAGAGGAGGGCGCGATGAGTCCCGCCTCCCTCTAGTACATAAATTGTTAATCGTGCTCGATTAACAAATGGGGCTTTAAAGATTGATTTGAGACCAAAATTAATTCGTCGTAAATTTGAATAAGACTTGTGGCAGATAAATTTTTGTCATGAATTTGTTATAAGAATAATTCGACGGATGTTAACCGTCTCTAATCGGTCGAAAATCTATCTCGGAGAATTATTGTTGAGACGAATTTACGACGAATTTAGGACGAAATAAGTCCCTGACTCAGCCTTTTGTCGTAGTGATCTTTTCTAATGATTTCTCAAAATTGTACGTAGTTCGCATATGTTCTTGGTATTTAACTGTGGACATGGGCGATGCAGATTCCAGACGCTTTTAGACGCATGTTGTGTTTTAATTTCCGACGATGAGCAAAAAAATTAGGCAGACATCACTTCCGGCCGGGCCTCGCCTTGCTTGGCGCCGCCGCGGTCGGTCGTAAAGGATGTGAACAAGTTGGACGAGTGGTACCGCGAATGAGACGCGTTTGAAGGCTAGCTCTACCAGCGAATGCAGCCAAGACGCCATTGAAGACCGAACAGCACCTCCAGCCCCCATGTGCATTCTCACTGCTCAGAGATGCCCTGGAAGCGACGTGGATCGGTTAACAACATATATATATTCCCTTGGTTTACCGAACCTAGTGTTAACATGTTTCATACAAGTTGGATCTTATTATATCTTTCCCCTCCTCGTATGGACTCGTTGACGGGTACTTCTAATCTGAGTCTGTCCGTATAGCCAGACATAACCTGGATAGTTATCCTGGGATGAGGGGCTTATATTCTTACTAAAGTGAACCCACCTTTCCTCTTTTGAAGCTATTAAAATGGGATTGCTTTTGAACTGCTCCACGGTGGAGCATTTGTTCGGCTGCATGATAGAGCTAGACAGACATGAGCAGGTCCGCCAGCTTCTCATGCTGTTCGATCCTGCTCTTCACCATCTTCTCACTCTCCCATGGCGCTGGCGGATCAGACACCATCACCCTGTCAGAGCCCCTCAAAGATGGGCAGACACTCGTCTCCCCCGGCGGCAGGTTCGAGCTGGGCTTCTTCAGTCCCGGCGACTCCAACAACAGATACCTGGGCATATCGTTCGCCTTATCTAAGGGTACGGTCGTGTGGGTCGCCAACAGAGACAAGCCACTCACGGACTCCACCGGAGTTCTGACCATCGATGCCACGGGAAACCTCGTGCTCACTGACAAGGCAAACGGGACCATCAGCTGGTCTTCTAACCTGTCCAACCCAGGCGACACGGTCGCCCGACTGTTAGACTCCGGCAACCTTGTTCTGACAGACGGCAGCGGCAGCAACACGGGCGGCTTCCTCTGGCAGAGCTTCGACCACCCTACTGACACGTTGCTCGCAGGCATGAAGCTCGGACCGGATTTTAGAACCGCCAACGACCGGTCTCTCTCAGCGTGGAGGAGCGCCAGTAACCCCGCCGCGGGAAGCTTGTCTTTGAAGTTGGTCCGCCGCGGGATGCCGGAGCTGCTGCTGTGGGAAGGACAGAGGCTGAAGTACCGCAGTGGCCCCTGGAACGGGCTACGCTTCAGCGGCATACCGGAGATGAAATCCTACGACATGTTCAACTTCACAGTCCAAGTCAACCAAGGCGAGATGTACTACGAGTTCGGCACCACCAAGCCCAACATATATGCGAGGCTGGCGCTGAACACATCGGGCGTTCTCCAGCGCCTCGCGCTGAGCGAGAGGTCCTCCTGGAACGCCTTCTGGACTGCACCCAAGGACCCGTGCGATGACTACGCCGCCTGCGGCCCCAACGGCGTCTGCGACATCAACAACTCGCCCGTCTGCGACTGCCTTCCTGGGTTCACACCCAGGTTTCCGGATGAATGGTACATGAGGGACGGGAAGGGTGGCTGCGTGAGGAAGACGAAGCACAACCGCAAAAGCACAGGCGATGGGTTCCTGCTGGTGCCGCAGGTGAAGTTGCCGGACACGGTGAACTCCACCGTGAACATGAGCGTGAGCCTGGGCGAGTGCAGGGAGGTGTGCTTGAGGAACTGCTCGTGCACGGCCTACGCCAGCGCAGATGTTAGTGGAACCCCAGGAGGCGGATGTGTCATGTGGATGGGTGATCTCACTGACATCCGGGCGTTTGTTTCTAGTGGGCAAGATTTATATCTACGGCTTCCGGCCTCTGAAATAGGTATGCTCTATCATCGGTGGAACTTTTTGAATTCCATTTCATATCTTCCTTCTGCAAGATTAGTGGGATTCGTGAACTTCATGCCTCAATTATATAGACATATAACTAAAATCTGAAACTCTGGTTGCACCATGATGAAGATAATAGCTATTAATAAGCTAGCCATATTATGAAGTCCTCCCCTTTATTTGATCGTAATAGCATTAATCAACAAGGTTGCTGTTAAGTCCGGCCGCTGTTCTTCTGCAGACATCGGCGCCGTGTATTTCCCCCTAATTGTCTCCCTCGCGCACATTGTTTCTCCGGGTTTGGAATACACTAATACCTTGTGTTTGTTTGTCTTCTTTTGTGCAAACTGTGTTCTGCTTTTTTATTATTATTTTATTTTGTTGCCTGATAACACGTTTTTCTGATGTGCCAGCTCATTGTCAGTCCCCGATGACATGCTGACTTGACAACTTTGTCGGACTTGCTATTAATTTTTTTCAGCAGCCAGCTAATAATTATATTTATCCGGCTGCACCTTTCACAATCACGAACGGCTATATTACTCCTATTTTTAAGGGCGATTTTAATTACATGTTATGCTATGTTATAGGAATTGGGTCGGGTGAATTATTCTTTTGAATTTTTTTTAGTTTGATGATTTAATAAAGTTAACTTGACTCTAATTAGGTTAATTGACCCTAAGTAATTTAATCCTACTATCAAACTGGATTAAAGATAAATAAACAAAATAACTCATCTTACTTTATCCTTATTCTTTTATCAAAATTATCCTCAATAAATTTCTTCTAACTTTTCTGATAAATGTTCTCTACTCTTAAAATCACTTTGGTTATTACGATTCTCAGAGGACAGAGATGATATATATATTAGAAATTAGAAATAACATCTTTACAAAACTAACAAGAATAGGACTGCATATATATATATATATATATATATATATATTGTACAATAAGGGGATCATAGTAAGCATTCAGTTGTCAAGGGCTGGGGGAGAGGAAAAGCACTAGAAAGTCGCATACGTGCTTGATGAATTGTTTGCTTCCGGTGTAAGGCAACGTAGGAGAAAGCTTTCCCGGATAAAGGAAACGGGCAGCTTTCTTCTATCTTATCTTCTTTAGTGCGTTGAACTTTTTACGGGAGTATGCATGCATCACATGTAAACCACAGTTCATTGAGACACTTGTCTTATCCTTGCCTCAGGTTAGGTAGTTTAGAACAGGCGTTGAAGAGAGATTTTAGGGATTCTAATAATTGGAATCTCCACTCTCTTAAAAGTATTTTTAAATGTCCCAATGTCTCGTCAACTTTTATTTTATGCAGATTTCAAAGTTTAGAGAGAGATATAGAGAAAAGGGAGTTCAAAATCTCCAAAATTTACCAAAAGGCAGCTTCCTCTCTTTGGCGCATCTGGCAACACTTCAGATTATGAATTTTTTTCATAATCTTTTAGAGAGAGAAAAAATTGGTGGAGATCAACTTTTGGAGATTATGAAAAGTGCTCTTTTTTCTCCTTATCTCTCTCTAAAACTCATAATTCAACTTTTGAAATAATCTGATGCGACAAGGATGCATTTGATGAGGCTTTTGGGAGGTGGAGATTTCAAGAACATAATTCACCCCCATTGTGTTCTCAAACGAGACCTTAGAGATTTTGAAAAAATCTTCACACCCACTTTTCGTTTCAAATGCAGCCTTGAATTGATGTCTTTCCGTGTGATGCTTGGTTAATCATGTTAGTTAAGTTATCGCCTCTCAGTTATATATGCTGGTGATCGGAGTCCAGTTTTTAATCAAATGGTCTTTCGTCGTTAAATTTAATGACCTGCGTGGTTTGATTTTCCTAGTCGAATCAAAAATACGATTCATTCTGTTACCATGTTAAAACATCTAATTAATCAAAACCTAATTCCACAATGAGTTGGGATGTCTATACACAGTATTATTAATTTGAACAGAGGTCCTTGTACATTACCGAATGGGTGGTGTCTTAAACAAACATTCCAGACCTGACTCGCATTGAAAGGATTTCTTTCTTCAGTATTTTGACTATTCTTTAAACGTATGTGTTCACATGCAGCTTCAATAACGCGGAATTTGCCCAAGAGAAGGAAAGTGGTAGCCATTGTCTCGGTGAGTGTTGTTTTTGGGCTGCTCCTGTTCGGCCTGTGTGGATATTGTCTGTGGATCCGGAGGAAGAGCAGGAAAGTGAAGGTGATAACAATAGAAGGGGGTAAGAACATACAATTTGGTTAATTCCCAACTTTTTCTTACTGAATTCACTTAATCTTCTGCCGAAGAACTATCTTAGTTTTGGTGCATAATACACAAATTTTGTCAAATTATAAGGCCACTAAGAAAAGTTTGAATATGAGGGCATGCTCATATAGATTTTCTGCCCGGTAATTAATTATATGATACTCAGCATAATCGCCGTCTGAATAAAATACTCAGATACCATCAACAGGTTCTTGACCTCATTTGTACTGCTCTTTCAGGGGCCAGGAGGTACTACTCCGACACATGTATTAGTCAAGAGGATCCCGATATCCCTTTGTTTGATTTTGACACCATAGCATCGGCCACAAACAATTTCTCAAATGAAAATATAATTGGTGAAGGAGGGTTTGGCATTGTGTACATGGTGAGTATTATAACCTCGCCTTTCTCATCCCCAAAAACGGTGAACTCATGAGTTTTTTTCTTTGAAAAATTTTATGCAAATTAAGTTGTTAATTCAAAGAAGCTTCTTTGGCTGATTGTTAGGGCAATCTGGAAGATGGACAAGAGGTGGCTGTCAAGAGACTATCTCTGCATTCTGTACATGGTGTAGATGGGTTTAAGAATGAAGTGATGCTGATTGCCAAGCTTCAACATAGAAACCTAGTTCGATTACTTGGCTGCTCCATCGGAAGAGACGAATGGATGTTGATTTTTGAGTACATGCCCAACAAAAGCTTGGACGCCTTCATATTTGGTTTGTCTCCTCCTTGCCTTTATTTAATTTATAACATATCAATATATCATTCTTATTGAATTCTTAATTAGGCCTTTCGACTATTAATCCAATTTTATTCACTCTTTTTATCACTTGTCCATAAAAGAGCACAATTACTGTTTGACTTTTCACCTCAACTAATGCCAGCAACAGTAGTTATGGCCCCAAGCATAATTAAGATGGCTATATTATTAGTGCACCATGCAATCATATATACAGGACAGAGGATTCTTAATTTGTGCTCCTTCCAATTGTTGTCCACAGTAGTTCAATGAGTAACATGCATCAAGATCACAAGAAATATTACTCGCGACGTCATTCGCTGCTTGTTTAAGCAACTTTAATGGTTAAGGATAAGGTTAAAAGCGCGCAGAAGATTATTTTTAAGACTCAAGCATTGTTCTTTCTTTAAATTAAGCTGCCAGGTGTAACACAAAGTTGTTTCAAAGAAAGATTACAGCTCATTGCATGATCAAATTTCATGGATATCTTTTGTTTTATATGATCTTGTTCTGAAAGAAAGCACATTATAAATGAATGCCTTTAGCAGATGATCGGAAGCGTCATTTGTTAGACTGGAGAAAGCGCTTGAGCATAATCTTGGGGGTGGCCCGTGGGCTTCTCTATCTTCACCAAGACTCAAGGCTTAGGATCATCCATAGGGATCTCAAAGCAGGAAACATACTTCTAGATAACGATATGAACCCAAAGATTTCAGACTTCGGCACTGCCAGGATCTTTGGAGGAGAGCAAATGGAGGTAACCAGCAGAGTTGTGGGGACACAGTTAAGTATCATATATAGTCCAGTCATTCTAATTTTTCGTAGTCAATTAATTTTTATCTACAAAGCTCTTCTCATAATATAACTTGGCCTGTTTTTCCCGTTTGAATAATTGATGGCACACAGTGGGTATATGTCTCCCGAGTATGCCATGGATGGAGCTTTCTCGACAAAGTCTGATGTCTTCAGTTTTGGAGTCTTGACATTAGAGATCATAAGCGGCAGGAAGAACCGACGGATTTCTCAAACAGATTCCACGTTAAACCTTCTGTCCCACGTAGGTATCGAAGGTTTCATGGTAGTTTACTTATTCATCGTTGTTGATAAATAAATCCTGGCAACTTTCTAAACTTTGGGCCCTGCATATTACTTCTATTAACTCTAGGCATGGCAGCTATGGAAAGAGGACAATTGCTTGGAATTTCTGGCTGACACACTACCATGTCCATGTCCATCTTCCGAAGTCTTGAGGTGCATACAGGTGGGGCTGCTATGTGTGCAAGGGTCCCCAGATGACAGGCCAACCATGCAACAAGTGGTCTTGATGTTGGGCAATCCGAACTCAACACTGCCACAGCCAAGACAGCCTGGGTTCTTCACTCTCAGGGATCCGATGGATTCGTCCGCCAGCAGCCGCAGCCCACCTAAATCGTTCTCCACAAACAAATCTCACCGTGACGAGCTTAGAAGGTCGCTAAAAGGTTTTACGTACGGTAGAGCAGATCTCCTTAGTAAATTCCACACGAAGGGTGTTTTTTTACAAATCCCCCTCGCTGCACTTGCCGATCGACTTGGATCAGTAAGTACACTGCAGGGATATGTTCTATTTTTTACGATATATTTGGGATAGGACGGGATGCCTGTCATCTCAGTACTGAACGATGATCTATTTTTTTTTGTGAATCGTACAAGTTTTGTTAAAAGGAACAATTCTTTTTACATTGGAATGAGGTTTGAAAGAAATTGGTTTGATACGATACAAGCAGGAATCCTGTCCCCCTTTTAGAGCAGGAGCTTCACTTTTTTCGACGACCCCGAGGGCCCATTTTGTAAGTGAGGATGCCCATGTTGCGTATGCAGACCGAGCAGGCCCGAGAGTTTGGATAGGTTAAAACTAGAAATGTTAATCTAATTCTTCCTAACATTGTTGTTCTTGGGTGATGAATTAGAATTTGGATTATATCAGTTATTTTTCGATATTCAGATCTTGAGTTGTTACGATAAAAATCTAAAACTATATGCGAGAGCGTTGTGACATATGTAGATCATTGTGCCGTATCTTAATTTTCAAAATATTTTTGCTTCCTAAACCAACACACCAATTACCAGCGCTGGCTGGGGCTCGATCGATCCAAGCGCCCATACATTGGATTTTGGCACATGGACAGATTGGGGACTGGGTCGAAGTTCTGCCTCTTTATATCAGATTATGATGAGAAAACAGGGACCAACAAATAGGGAGGGCAAGCGAGAAGGACTAAACAATCGTCCGGTTTCAAGAAATAAACGCACGTTATCTTTTTTTTTTCTTCAAAAGATTGCCAAACCCCAGGCTCTGCTCTTTAATAAGTCAAACCAAGCATAGGACTATAGGAGCTAGCTTGGCCTATATCTCTATATCCATCATATATATATATATATATATATATATATAGAGTAATAGATATATATATATATATAAAAGGTGCTTCAAAAATAATATTAATTTTTATTATGGTTTTTTGCATGGAAACCATTGTTAAAAGTGAATTTGTAAAAAAAATATTCTTAAAAATGTATTAGCATATATATCACTGTGTAATCTAAATTGTGCAAAAATGTCATATTTATTTACATGCATATCACTTCTTTTTACCGACAACTTGTAAGAAAATCACGCTTAAATGACATTTATACACTATTTGAATTAACTCAGTGAGATATTTGCTAATGTATTTTTAGGAATGGTTTTTTTTACAAATTCACTTTTAACAATGATTTTCAGGCAAAAAAACCCTTTTTATTATTCTTGAAGTATTTTAGAAACATATTTTGTGAAAAAAGAGGAATATTTTTTTAAATTGATGCAGGTTACCCTAGTGAGTTTTCTTTTTTTAATCGGTGGGTAACCCTACCGAATATCTTGCTAGTTAGAAGTTGGGAGAACCTTTATGGCACAATATGCCTGGTTTAGAGGTATCTCATCGATCATTCCTAATATATAAACATACCACTTGGTAAAAGACAAGTTGTGTATAATGTGATGGCGTGGTTTGATGTTACCATATCAACTGCAATTTAAGTGACCTGCGCGCTCACTTAATTCGGTCCAAATCTTGGCCAGGCGAGTCAGCTATATGGTCTTCGTCGACGTCGTTGAGAGAACTTGACTACGCATGATTAGCCCAATAAGGGCAGCCCAAGAGTCGAGCGTCAATGCCCAGCCCAAGAGACCTTGGCAGTGTGAGTCAACTTCCACAAGATTTAATAAGAACATGCAACTGCCCGGGGGCATCAGAAGGTGGACACATCGTCATTTTAGAAGCTTCTAGAAGGCTCCTTCACTCATGAATGTGGCAGACTGCACTTCCCAGAGTTAAAGTACGTATAATTTTATGCCAAAACCTGCAATCCCAGCTGGACTCTGATTGTGATCACTAAATGCGGGGACCATTCCTGAGTATGTACAAAGGATGTTGTAGTACCATTCTGAGGCTATTTATATATATATATCCACTCAATTAAGTGATATGGATGCTGTAGTGTGCTTAATTTCCTCCCGATCCGAGTATAAGGCCGGCGGGGCATCTCATGAGTCAGGTCCATTTTTCGTACATCGAGTGTTCCTGGTTCCAACACCATCCAATGAATATAGGTGGGACTATCTATCTCTATGATCGTGCATGTGTTTACTCGATCCTCTCTTGTTGGTAGCCAGAATTGAGAAAATATATACGTACGTAAGTATATAATTATATTGTAAGATAGTTACAAACATGTGCTACAATCGAGTCAACGACGTACTCTCTTTAGTGATCGGATGGCCGACTTTGATCAGCTGAATCCAGATTATATAAAAAAAAAAAAAACAAATGCACCCAGCTAGTACGTGCGTGCAATTGGACTGAAAAAACGTGTCCCCAATTCACTCGATCCCTTGATGCGATCAAAGGCTATAAACATTTTTTCACACATTCTCCTTGCGGTGGAAGAGTACGTACGTATATGCAACCGAAGGATGCATCGGCCGGGGCTTGCCCGGTTCATTAGGCCATCAAAGAAAGCAATTGTTTGATATTGCTCGATCAAGAGACCCGTACTGATCAGGTCCTGATCAGTCTACGACGTACGGTACTATTATGCCCAGCACATTGTGTGGTCCAGATGATGATCGTTAATTGTTCGATATATATGGATTATTCTACATATGCCTTTACATTTCCAAAGAAGTCAACAAGGGACAATTTCTGTCTACTTCATCAAACATGGAATAATAGTCATCATCGCTTGATTCACGTCGGTCTCCACATAAATATAATTTTCTGTTTACAACGTACTCTAAACTTTGGCAAATGTACGTATATAGAGGTAAAGGCAAACTATAAGACATAACTTAGTAGAAGTTGAAGAGGACAAGAGACGCGATGATGGGCTTCAAACTCATTCAAGATCGGCATAGAAAGGGTTCGTCAGTAATTAATCTAAAGACACCTTAATTAATTATATAGATACATGCATGGATTCAATGACCAAACCAACATATCAAATTAAGCACTCGTGTGCTAGAAGTGATCGATCGAGCATGCTTGCCTTCGAACTGCATGTTCAAGAAAAGTGATGAGCTCGAGGATCTGCTCGTTGAAGATAAACTATGCATCCTAGAAAACCAAATCTCAGCGACCATCCAGGCTCGTCAAAGTAATCCTATTTATGGAGCATGATTCCTGCCCACTGGAAGGTGAATCGGCTACGGCAGGGTTCGTTGGCTTGAAGAACCCCGGCTTCTTCGGCTGTGGCAGTGCCAGGTTATCGTTGGCTAGCATCAGAACCACCTGCTGCATGGTTGGCCTGTCTTCCGGGGACTCCTGCACACAGAGTAGCCCTACTTGTATGCACCTCAAAACTTCGGAGAAGGGACATGGGCACCGTAGCGTGTCATCCATCAGCTCCAAGCAGCGGTCCTCAATCCAAAATCTCCATGCCTGAAACAATCCCCAAAGAGCCGTACGTCTTAATTTTGTGTCACATAAAAGAATTAATTTGTTGAACAAGTGAGAAGCCATGCGGGTCTTGAAACTCACATGGGCTAGAAGGTTTAATTTGGTGTCCTTCTGAGAGATCCACCTATTCTTCCTACCACTGATGGTCTCTAACACCAAAACGCCGAAGCTAAAGACGTCTGATTTCTCAGAGAAGCTTCCGTCCATCGCATACTCTGGAGCCATATATCCACTGCAATATTGATTAAAGTATCATGTTAAGACTAGGATTGTCATAGATTTGCAATGATAAATCAAGTGACTGGTGACATACATGGTGCCCACAATTCTGACTGTGTTCTCCTCCATCTGTTCTCTCCCGAATATCCTTGCTGTGCCAAAGTCTGAGATTTTAGGGTTCATAGCTCCATCTAGGAGAATATTACCAGCCTTGAGATCCCTGTGTATGATTCTAAGACGCGAGTCTTGGTGAAGATAGAGTAGCCCACGAGCTACCCCCAAGGTTATGTCCAAGCGCTTTCGCCAATCCAACAAAATGCGCCTTCGTCTATCCCCTGCATGCAACATTGTAAATTCCTTCTCATTAGCTTAAAATCATTGCAGCAATTGCTAGATCAAGATATTAATATATGGACACTATTCGCCCTTTTAAGAATCTAGGGTGACACTAATGCGCATGTTTGATTGGAAATAGGTTGCTGCCTCCGTTCAAGCTGTCAGTGGTTCCGCCTGTGACGTCCTCGGCCAGTAGCATCCCCCGACTGCCTCGCCTGATGCTCCCCGGGGCTCCCCCGCGCTACCGGTGCAACATGATATCCACCCTCCGATTCATGATGCTGCCCCCTGATGGGAAAAATCCCAAAGGCTATGTGTACTAACAAATCTTGAAACCGTATAACGCAGCGGAAAATTTTAATCGAAACAACACATCCACATAGAACACCAGATTTACGTGGAAAACCCCTCCAATGTGAAGGGGAAAAATCACGGGCAAGCCACAGGAGAAAACTTCACTATGAACAATAATGAAAGTACAAATAACTCAAATCTCTTGCCAAGACTTGAGTTGGAATTACAAGAGAGAACTGAGATTCAATATAACTGAACTCTCCTACTTGATCACAGCAAATTCTACTGCAAACCTGATCTTCCCTGTAGTGAGAAACATGTTCAGTTGATGAAGATCTTCCCTTCTCTTGTTCTTCTTCTTCTGCAACACCTTCTTCTCGGAGCTACAGTAACCCCTTTCCTTCACCCTTGATGGCCTCTTAGATCTCACCTTGTCTATGAGGTTTTAGATCCCAATAAGATGTTTTATGCATCTAGGATGGTCAAGGGACAATCTAGGGACCAGATCCACCAAACCTGCCTAATCCCATGACTTTTGGGATTAAATAAACCAAGGAAAAGATCTATTTTCGGACATAGAACAAGAAGTCAAAGATGGTTGCCTCGGGGCTGGCGGTCGACCGGACCTGCAGTGGCGGTCGACCGGAAAATCTCAGACATCCGGATCTTTTCTCCCTGGCAAAACCGGTCGACCGGAAGTCATCCGGCGGTCGACCGGTTTCGGTCGACCGCTGGAAAGTGGTCGATCGACCGCTGGCTGAAAATGGGCTACGTGCCCAACAACCTCCCCCTTCAGCCCATAAGGGAGGCTGCCCCGTGACTTCTCAGTGTGTAGTCATGCCGACCAGTCGTCGGCAAACCTCTTGCCTTTCTTTTGGCAAAGTCTTCGTCAACATGTCTGCCCCATTGTCATCTGTGTGAACTTTCTGGAGCTTCAGTTGCTTCTCTTCAAACACATTTCTAATCCAGTGGTATCTGACATCTATGTGCTTTGACTTTGAATGAAGAGTTGAGTTCTTGCATAGGTGGATGCCGCTTTGACTGTCACAGTACACCACATAGCTTTCTTGTTTCAGCCCCAATTCATGTAAGAATTCTTTCATCCACAACATCTCTTTGCAAACCTCTGTAGCAGCAATATATTCCGCCTCTGTGGTGGAGAGCGCAATACACCTTTGCAACATGGATTGCCATGAAACAGCTCCCCCTGCAAAAGTAAGAATAAAGCCTGATGTGGACTTCCTTGTATCAATATCCTTGCCATGTCTGCATCTGTGTAACCTGTCAGAACAGGTGGTCCACCCCAAAAACTTAAACAAATTTTGGAGCTACCCCTGAGATATCTAAGGATCCACTTCACTGCTGCCCAATGCTCCTTTCCTGGATTTGCAAGAAATCTACTAGCAACACCCACTGCATACGCTATATCCGGCCTCGTACATACCATTGCATACATCAGACTTCCGACTGCTGAAGCATAAGGGACTTTCTGTATTTTCTCCTTCTCCTCTTCATTTGTTGGACTCTGCTCTGAGCACAACTTAAAATGACCTGCAAAAGGAGAACCAACTGGCTTTGCATTGCTCATACTAAACCTGTCCAATACCTTCTCAATGTATTTCTCCTGTGACAACCGTATTTTCTTGGCTTTTCTGTCACGAGAAATCTGCATGCCTAGTATTTGCTTTGCTGGCCCCATGTCCTTCATTGCAAAGGACTTGCTAAGTTCCTTCTTCAGCCTGTCAATCATTGACATATCTTTTCCAAGGATAAGCATGTCATCAACATATAATAAGAGAATAATGAAATTCTCACCAAACCATTTGATGTATACACAATGATCTGAAGCCGTTCTTTTGTATTCATTCTCAGCCATAAATGAATCAAACTTCTTATACCACTGCCTTGGAGCTTGCTTCAACCCATACAAGCTCTTTCTCAATCTGCAGACAAGATTCTCTTTACCTATGACTTTGAATCCTTCTGGTTGCTCCATATACATTTCCTCTTCTAAGTCACCATGGAGGAAAGCTGTCTTCACATCCAGCTGCTCAACCTCCAAGTCCAGGCTAGCAGCAAAACCTAGAGCAACACGAATAGAAGACATTTTTACAACAGGAGAGAAAATTTCTTCAAAGTCAATACCTTGCTTTTGACCAAAGCCTTTTACAATCAATCTGGCCTTATATTTTGGTTGAGAACAATGCTCCTGAGTCTTCAATTTGAAAACTCATTTGTTCTTCAATGCCTTTCTACCTTTTGGTAGTTGCACCAAATCATAGGTGTGGTTCTTCTGTAGAGCATCCATCTCTTCCTGCATAGCTTCTAACCACTCATTCTTCTGCTCACTTTGCATTGCTTCTTGGTAACACTCCGGTTCACCTGCATCAGTAAGCATTACATACTCATCTGTAGGATACCTTTTGGAAGGCTGATGTTCTCTAGAAGATCTTCTCAGCTGAGGTTCTATAGGAGGTTGCTCCTCATCTACTTCCTGCTCTACATGTTCTGCAGGTAAGTCAGCATCTACCTCTGCATCATCTTCCTGCTGATCTCCCCCATCACCCTGACATACTGGAGGGGAAATTGGATCACAATCTGCTAAGCCTTCTTCAGAAGCCTTGGCTGGTACCTTTTTCTTGAAATCTTCAAAGGTTTGATTTTCAAAGAAAATCACATCTCTGCTTCTGAATATTTTCTGCTTTACTGGATCCCAAAGTCTGTAACCAAATTCATCACGTGAGTACCCAAGAAAAATACGTTCTTTTGTCTTACCATCCAATTTGGATCTTTCAATGTCTGAGACATGTGCAAATGCACGACAGCCAAACACTCTCAAGTGCTTGTAGAAGACATCTTTTCCTGACCATACATGTTCAGCAACATCACCATCTAAAGCTGTACATGGTGATAAGTTGATCACATCAACTGTGGTCCTCAACGCCTCATCCCAAAATCTTTTGGGTAGCTTGGCTTGTGAAAGTATACATCTGATCTTTTCCATGATGGTGCGGTTCATCCTCTCTGTAATTGTATTGTGCTGAGGTGTACCAGGAACTGTCATCTCATGCTGAATGCCATGTGACCTGCAATAAGCATTACATGACCCTGTATACTCACCACCATTGTCTGACCTTATGCATTTCAACTGTCTCTCTGTCTCCCTTTCAACCCTGACATGAAACTCTTTGAAAACATCAATAACCTGATCTTTAGTCTTCAAAGCATAAGTCCAAACTTTCCTTGAGAAATCATCTATAAAGGTGATAAAATAAAGTGCACCACTGATACCTGGAACATTAACTGATCCACCATGAGTTTTTATTTTTAAGGGGCCACATACATCTGTATAGACACGATCCAAGGCATGCATCTTTCTAGATAATGCATGACTAGTAAAGGAAACTCTATGTTATTTTCCAGCCAAACAATCAATACATGAGTTCAGATGTGTATCTCTGAAGTCTGGTAAGACTTCTTTCTTGGAAAGAACCTGCAATCCTTTCTCGCTCATGTGTCCCAGTCTCCTATGCCACAACTCCATACCAGAATCTTTCTCAGTAGCATTCAACTGATCACCACAAACTTGAACCTGTAACCTGTATAAGGTGTAACATTTCTTTCCGGTAGCCACAACAAGAGAACCCTTGCTAAGCTTCCATTTACCCTTGTGAAATCTGCTATCATAGTCTTCATCATCTAACTTTCCAACTGAAATTAAATTCAGCCTCAAATCAACCACATGCCTCACATCCTTAAGTACCAACTTGCAACCAAGATTGGTCTTTATATGAATGTCGCCCATGCCAATGATGTCTGCCGTCCTATGGTTGCCCATCTTGACGACACCAAAGTGTCCAGCCTTGTAGGTGGCAAAGAACTCCCTCCGTGGTGTAGCATGGTAAGAAGCGCATGTATCAATTACCCACTCGAGGTCCTGGCATACGCAAGAAAAAATATCATCAGAAGTAGACAAAATCAGATAATCATCACCTTGTGCTGTAGCTGTGACATTCTCTTTTGACTCTGCATTCTCTACTTCTTTTCCCTTTTTCTTGTTCTTCTTCGGTTGCCTGCACTGATTCTTGAAATGCCCTTTTTCTCCACAGTTGTAGCAAGTAACGTCCTTTCTTGGCCTTGACTTACTTCTGCTCTTCTGTGAATTTCCTCTCCCTCTGGACTTTGACCTTCCCCTATTCTCTGAGACGAGTGCCTGTGAATCACTGTGAGAAATTCCTGAATTCTTTCTTCTCAACTCTTCATTCAACAAACTGCTTGTTACTTGACTCATAGAGACAACTCCATCTGGTGCAGAATTGCTGAGAGAGACCACCAGTGTCTCCCAACTTTCTGGCAACGAACTGAGAAGTAACAATGCCTGCAACTCATCATCAAGAGACATCTTCATAGAGGATAACTGGTTAGTAATACTGTGCATTTCATTCAAATGCTCAGCAATAGAAGTGCCATCTTTAAACTTCAAATTTACAAGTTTTCTAATCAGGAAAGCCTTATTTCCAGCTGTTTTTCTTTCATAAAGACCCTCCAACTTTTTCCATAGAGAGTGTGCGGAACTCTCAGTGGAGACATGATGAAAAACACTATCATCAAGCCATTGTCAAATAAACCCGACAGTTTTCCGATCTAACATTTTCCAGTCATCGGGTGACGTTATTGCGGGCTTTCCACTATCTCCTTTCAATGAACCATACAGATCCTTGCAATACAAGAGATCCTCCATTCTTAGTTTCCATACCATCCAGTTGTTTCCGTTTAAACTAATCATGCGGGATGAGTTACTGGCCTCCATGTTCATACACAAATAATCAAAATCGATCTAACAACAAGTAGGTGGCTCTGATACCAGTTGATGGGAAAAATCCCAAAAGCTATGTGTACTAACAAATCTTGAAACCGTATAACGCAGTGAAAAATTTTAATCGAAACAACACATCCACATAGAACACCAGATTTACGTGAAAAATCCCTCCAATGTGAAGGGGAAAAACCACGGGCAAGTCACAGGAGAAAACTTCACTATGAACAATAATGAAAGTACAAATAACTCAAATCTCTTGCCAAGACTTGAGTTGGAATTACAAGAGAGAACTGGGATTCAATATAACTGAACTCTCTTACTTGATCACAGCAGATTCTACTGCAAACCTGATCTTCCATGTAGTGAGAAACCTATTCAGTTGATGAAGATCTTCTCTTCTCTTGTTCTTCTTCTTCTGCAACACCTTCTTCCCGGAGCTACAGTAATCCCTTTCCTTCACCCTTGATGGCCTCTTAGATCTCACCTTGTCTATGAGATTTTAGATCCCAATAAGATGTTTTATACATCTAGGATGGTCAAGGGACAATCTAGGGACCAGATCCACCAAACCTGCCTAATCCCATGACTTTTGGGATTAAATAAACCAAGGAAAAGATCTGTTTTCGGACATGGAACAAGAAGTCAAAGATGGCTGCCTCGGGGCTGGCGGTCGACCGGAAAATCTCAGACATCCGGATCTTTTCTCCCTGGCAAAATCGGTCGACCGGAAGTCGTCCGGCTGTCGACCGGTTTCGGTCGACCGCTGGAAAGTGGTCAGTCGACCGCTGGCTGAAAATGGGCTACGTGCCCAACACCCCCGACGAGTTTGATGGTTCGGTTGATGAGCAGGGCCTGGAGTTTGATACTTCTTTCCAGCCCGCCCACAGGAGCAAAAGAAAGAATCGACGCCAGCCCAATCACCTCAAGTCCTATAGTCTCAGGCTTTAGCTGGCGGTCTCTTTGTTTTTACTTCCTTGGCCATGTTTCTATTTCGTTGGGCTATCTTTGGGTTCATGGATTTCTCTTAGCAACTTTGTAGGTCGATCTCCTTTCTGTTATTTGTAGCCCCTTTTATTTGGGTGCCTTTCTCTCCTCCCCCCTCCTCCCTATACTGCTTCTACCATTTACTACTTTACTTAATGAAAATCTCTTGCCTGGTGACCAAAGTGGAGCGTCCACCCCCTTCCGTAATGAAGGGATGAATGAAAAACCTCGACCCATCTTACAAGTATTACCTTTGAGTTAAAAAAAAAGATTTTTACCTTTAACCGTCAACAGTCGAACTTCAATAGCCAATGGCTCTTTAATTATAATGATAAATTTACTCGGACTTTGATTCAAGTAACCTGTAGCTAGTTCATCACTGCTATGAGCAAAAGGTAGAGTACCTCAAAGGATTTTCCAGCCCCAGGGATCCTATATTTTCACTGTCCTTAGTTTTGAAGGAAAACTTAATGATGAGGTAGGAAGCTTACTTACTCTAGCCATTAACCCTCGCTTCTCTTTTGTGCATATGACATGAATCAAGCAAATTTAAAACAGGAAAGGGCCGGACGTACCGAATATGAAGCCATCCAAGCTTCCATTAACCATGTACTCGTAAATCAGCATCCGTTCTTCTCCTTCAACGCAGCAACCAAGAAGTCGAACTAGGTTTCTATGTTGAAGTTTGGCGATTAGCATAACCTCAGTCTTGAACTCATCAATGCCTTGACCCGAATGCAAAGACGACCGCTTCACTGCTGCTTCCTCTCCGTCACCCAGTATGCCCTGACAAATGTTGCCATAAAAGCCGATCACTTCACGATCTATGCACAATAAATGTTCTACTAACCATTGTTTACACAGATTTTACCCGGGTTTGAGACCATTAAAGCTTAAATTAATTAATTAATTAATACCTTGTACACAACGCCGAAACCTCCTTTGCCGATTATGTTCTTATCGGAGAAGTTGCTTGTGGCTGATGCTACGGTGTCAAAATCAAACAACGGCAGCTCGGGATCCTCTTCTCTCGCACACTTGTTGACGTTTTGCTTTCTGCGACCTGACAGGGTGAAATGACGTAAGTACACACGCCAGGATGCATGGTGTTTTACTAAAATTTACATGAGTAATTTCTCGTTAATGCTCATATTAATTATCTGATGATTTTATATGCATATTAATTATCTGACAAGTTTGTAATATGCACGTCTCATTTTCTTTTTTTAAACTTTTGACGTAACCTTTTATCTGGCAACCCTAAAAGTTCAAGAGAATACATTTAGGTAAAATTGGTCGGAACAATTAAACATGAACCGAACAAGAAAGAAGAGAAATAATCCGAACTTTCTCCACAGGCAAGGATAAAGTCGTTCGACCTAATTACCTTCTATCATCGTCAATTTCCTTTTCCTCTTCCTCCAAATGCAACATCCACCAATAAGCAACAGCAGCAACACCGTAGGTACACTCACTGTGATGATGATAATGATGACCGTCCCTTTCTTTCTCTTAGCTGAATCACGTGTTATTGAACCTGCATTAGAGATCAATCATTTCATGTAAATATCTAGAATGATTTCATGTCATACTTAATCAGAGAATTTGAAATGGCCTCTATTAATATTCTTCGATCGCTGTAATAGACTGGGTAGACCATTAACTTTGCCCGGGAGGTAGTGTAGGTAGTCTCTCAGCGCTTACTCTCCTTAATGATCAAGTCGAACCAGTTATCAGGCTTTAGTCATAAAAACTCGAGCTCTATGGCCAACTTCAGTTTTTGTGGAAGTAACTGAAGTTGTAGAGGATCCACACTCTCTCATGGATCGTGGACTTGAGAATCAAAATTTATGCGACCGAAGAGGCAAAAGAATGAGGAAAAGTCATCAGGAACTTAGTTTCCAGATTAATCTATGAAAGGAGAACTTCATGGCATGAATTAGTATTCCTGTTTAATTTTTAACTGCGTGAACTATGTATTAGTCAGGAAAATCCAAGTACATCAGCAAAAAAAAGAGATGATTTATTTCACGGGAGAAAACTTCCTCTTGGGTAGCCTACGAGTTGACCAATTGGAAGCCTTGGATGAGAAGTATTAAATTGTGTTTTCTATGAACATAACTATCAACTATGGCTATTATAGTTTAAAAGGGCTTGAGATAGTTGCGAAGTGTTTTATGTAAGACTCATAAGACGTTAAGTCTTAAGGCATGATGATGAGTAAGTCTCAATGGTCTAAGAAAAAAAATCTTAAAACCATCAAAAGAGCTAAAAATTATACTGATTTTCATGTGTTAATACTATCTCAACTCAATGATAGATCTATGTTATCTCAAAAATACATAATCATGTTTTGAGAATGATAAAAGATATAAGTCTTAAGTCTATCGATCCTATAATGTCTCATTTTATCGCCTTCTCAATCAATGGACGAGTCTCAATTAAATATATATCTTGAGATAATGAATGTATTAGCATACCGCCTCAATCAACAAAAGGCATAAACCTCAAGTACAACGTCTATGATACATGTCTCAAGATATTTTTCTTGTGTTTCGTCTTGAGTCGTGACTTCAAGCCCCACCTTTTTAAACAATGATGACTATTAAGTAATAAAAAAAGAATGATAGCTACAGAATGGCAAAGCTGTCAACTCAGATGATCATCTTCACAGAGGACCGCTTTGATACCTAAATAAACCCGTTAATTAGGATGACTTGTTCAGCTTTTATTCTTCAATTCCACTTTGATTGATTGGTTAAAGGATTCTGGGTCAAACAAGGCTAAGGTTGGTTGAGGTCAGACATTAACTCATTGGAGTTATTTGGTCGAATTAGTCATTCTGAGTGGAACAAGGTTAAAAACTAGAATAAAGAAATGTGTGTCAAACTAGACAAGTAAAATTGCAGGATTATCTTAATTACTTGAGCTTATTCTAACCATGCTATCCTAACGGGATTAATATCAAAACAGCCCTGAGTCGGCACGCATTCAGGTCCCTTGGCAACAACCAACAGCTATTATAAGATATTAAGGCAACCTGCAGCTACTTGATCAGTTGACATTTTCAAGACTTTGAGATGAGAGACAACTGTAGAGTTGATTACAAATGAGAAGTTCAATCTAAATTGTCCATAATCAAGACGCATATAGATGTCGTACGTGTTTTCAATCAAACTGCAGAGATTGTAGCAATCTTATTCATGCATAAAGTCTCCTCCCTTTTCGAAAGATATTAAAGACACAAGAACCAGAATTACCCTCCTAAGATACAAATAGATAGAAATCACCTGCATTAGATGTTTGCATCTTAAGCAGAAAGGTAATCCTTAATAACTACGTACGAAAGGGATTATAACCCTTGGAAGTTGCGTCGATCCTACGATAAGAATTCTGGCGGCTGTATATTAAAAGCTACAGGGTACTGCCTTTAAAAAACGTACTACGCGTAACCGGCGACTTCCCTTCAAATATTATGACTGGAATCAACAAATCTCTCAGAACATACCTATTTCAGAAGCCGCGAGGCGCAAATATAAGTCCTGCCCATATGCCGTAAATGTTCTGATGTCAACAAGATCGCCGGTCCAGATCAGACACCCGCTTCCTCCTCCACTGATGTTTGCGCTGGCGTAGGCTGTGCACGCGCAGTTCTCCAAGCACATCTCCCTGCACTCACCCAGGTTCATACTCAAGTTCACTGTGGAATTCACCGTGTCTGGTAACTTCACCTGCGGCACCAGCAGGAACCCATCTCCATTGCTGCAGTTCAGCTTCGTCTTCCTTGCGCACCCACCGTTCCAGTTCCTCAGGTACCACTGGTCGGGATTCTTGGGCTGGAACCCTTGGAGGCAGTCGCAGACGGGAGCTCTGTTGATGTTGCAGAGGCCGTAGGGGCCGCAGCAGGCATAGTTGTCGCATTGGTCCTTAGGAGCGGACCAGAAGGTCTTCCATGTGGCGCCGTCCCACACGAGGCGCTGCACCTCGCCGGACTGGTCCAGCACCAGCCTCGCGAGGATGCCCGGCTTGGTGACCCCGAACTCGTAGTACGTCTCCTCCACGTTGTCCACCACCGTGAAGTTGAACATATCGTCGTAGGACGCCATCTCCGGCGTGCCGCTGAACCGGAGGCCGTTCCAGGGGCCGCTGCGGTAGACCAGCGCATTCCGGTCGTACAGGAATGGCTGCACCAGCCCCCGCGGGTCTACCATGAAGGTGAAGTCCCCCGGCGCGGGGTCGCCGGCGTCCCTCCACGAGGTGAGCGACCGGTTCCGACCGGCCCTGTAGTCGGGTCCCAGCTTCATGTTGGGCAGCATGGTGTCTGTTGGGTGATCGAAGCTTTGCCAGAGGACGGCATCTGGATTGCCGCTGCTTCCATCCGTCATCACAAGATTGCCAGAGTCCAGAAGCTGTGCGATGGTACTTCCTGCAGTGGACAGCTGAGAGGACCAGATACTTCTGTTTCCTTCGTTTGTGAGTACAAGATTTCCAGTGCCGTCGATCTTTAGGACTCCCGTGGAATCGTTGAGTGGCTTGTCCCTGTTTGCAACCCATACTACTGTATCGCTGGAGACAGCGAACCATATGCCCACGTATCTGTTGGGGGAGTTACCGGGGCTGAAGAACCCTAACACGAAGCTCCCGCCGGCGGAGACGAGGATCTGGCCATCTTTGATGGTCTGTGACTGGGTGATGGTGGCTCCTCCATTGGAGATTGGGAAGAGAGTGAAGAGGAGGACCAGAGTGCAGGACGAGGCTGTGGTTTTGCCCATTCTCTCGGACTTTTCTTCAGGGACGCATGTCTGTTTCTTTTAGTAGGGATCTGGAGGGCGTTCGGATACTAACGGATGCAGGGTGGAATTAAGTGCTTACTTGTTCTCATAATTACTTCAATTCCACGATATGTTTCACGATCCTTTGTAATTGAATAGATTAACGCAAGTAGGCCCTCCTTATTATATATGATCTTGCTCATTGGTGAAGCAGATGAGCAAGCGTTGACATTAGTGGATATGTTTTTTTTTCTTTGAATTCCGGCCACAAAAAGTCAGAATGCTTTGGCCTATATATATAAAAGATAATTGGGTTATATATGTCGTAGACAGACAGATAAAAGATTGGGTTTATGACGTCGTGGACAGACAGTTTTCTTATGCTCTTTGGTTTTCTTTTATATCGATCCTTGGATATATGTTGCATCGTGAGTACTGGACGTACACTTCGCTACCAAGTACGTACTGTGTAAGAAATTAAGCATGACGGGTGTGTATAAAACTTGCTATTCGGTTCTTGCCACCATGCATGGTGCAGTGAGACAGACTGTGCGCTAGATTAAATGACCACCTGATCGACTGAATCAAACAACGACCAGCAGAACGTTAAAACAACGGAAAGGGGAGCGCCTTGCGTAGTGCAGTTTGGTTCATGAATAAAAAAGTTGAAATAAGATTTGAATTCAGGCCAAGTAGAGCTAAGCTATCTATTTTATTTAGGGACTGTGTTTTTTTGATATAAAACAATTAATGCCCTTAAATATTGTATTTACGTGAGACATAATAAAACATGGTATATATTTTGTGTGTTTTTTACATCCAACCAAATGACCCCTCAGTCAAAACAATTTGGCAATTTCATTCTAGCAGAAATATTCTGAAACCCTAATCTTGGGCTTTAATCCTTTGAGATTTTTTTAAAATCTCTATCACCGCACATCTCTGAAAGATGAGGTGATTTTGAATAAAAAAACAAAGAAGAAAATTTGCATTAATTTGTCTTGAATCGTTGAAGTGGGTGAGAGAAAAATGTAAATGACCTACATACCCTTGGAATAGTGTTTGAGAACTTTGCCCATCACGGTTCATTTTATCGCATTACCGTAGCTTCTACGGTGTTCTGCCGGTCCGACGAAGAAAATGAAGAAGACGATGCGACGTGTGGCCGGCGATGGCAACAGAGGGGATGGCAATGGTGAACGGCAGGGTGGGGTGAGGGCAACGACAGGATGGGGCGAGGTGGGGGCGACGGCGGGGTGGGTGGGTGGGCGGGCGGCCGTCTTCTCCTGCAACGATGGGAGATGAAGAAGACGATACAACAACACGGCAACATAGCATGGTGAACTGGGAACGGCGTGGTGACATCTATAGGCATTTGGACAGGGTCAGCGGCGAGCTGGGAGAACGACAACGGCGTGGGCAGTGGAGCTTGGTGAGCAGAGGGGTAAAAGAGAGATTTACTTTCAAAATCTCTCACGGTCCCGTTGGAAACTCCTCCTGGGGAGCCTTTTCATATTCGAGTCTCTGGTCTCAAAAACTTACGCGGAGGTGTTACGTTCAAATCCCACCTTAACCGGCTGGATCAAAGAAGAGATTTAACTTACAAATTTGTGAGAGTCAAGTCGGGTGGGGGTGGGACCTGTATGCTATTTTGATGACGGAATAAAAGTCAATTAGGATGAGTTGTTTCGATTATCCATCTTTATTCTAATTTGATACCAAAACTATCGTAATCAAGAGTTTTAATAGACTCTTAACCCGAAATCAACTCATTTCACTCTATCACAAGAGTACCCTATCCCACCCTCGGTACGATAAACTATCAAACCAATAATTACTTTAACCTAAGGATAAGCTAACTGGATAACCCGTTATCAAAGGGGCCATATATATATATATATATATATATATATATATATATCCCAGGGGCCCTTGAGATACTTTTGGGATCGATGCCCCCCAGCACCCACGACCGTTTCAAAGTTCGACTATTCTCCATCTGATGACCTTAAATATATATATATATATATATATATATATATATATATATATATATATTCTATATTTAAGTACAGCTAAAATTTTCTATTCGTATATTTTAATGTTATAAATTCAAATCAAACCCTAGAACTTAAACAATGTTTATGCCAATCTATGACTTCGATCGGATAAGCTCAAGCAGGAAACTTCGTGGCTTGTTCTCAGGTCGCTCTGCCTGAGATACTTTTGGGATCGATGCCCCCCAGCACCCACGACCGTTTCAAAGTTCGACTATTCTCCATCTGATGACCTTTTAACGCGCGCTAGCTAGCTATCAACGGGCCTCCACAAAGTCAGACTCAAATTAAGGCAAGCTAGATACGCAACAGTCACTTGAGCACGGCATGCATGTCTTCTTAACATATATATATATTGGAAGCTTTTAAGTGCAGTCATTTATTAGGGTCACTTCGATAAAAGGGTAGGTTAGATTAGGGTGAGTTAGGGGTGGATCACCCGAGGTGATTTTTTATCCGCCCTTAACTCACCCCTTTTATCAAAATGGCCCTTAAAGTCTTTGTCACGTTATAGTTTGACGTGAGATCATGCGCATGCATGCACATATATTTTAGTACGTACTGCAGTCCATTTCGCCCGGTTCAACCAAACGATAACTCTTTAGTAATCAAAATAGTGCTCCACATTAGTTATTTAATTAGCCCGGCCGATTGCCATACGGTCATAACTGAGGTAGAAACCATAAGCAGAGTCATAAACTTTCATCAGTATTTTTTGGCTTCTGATTCATGTCTAGGGAGTTCTTTGGTGACTTGCAATGACGTAAGGGGAAAACGGTTTTATAACACGTACAGTTTTCGGATACACTTCTATTTTAGGATTTTTTACATAAAAATTATTATAATATAAGAATTTATAAAAAAATATTTTTAAACATGTATTAGTAGACATATCATTATGTAAATTCGAATTGTGTAAAATCATCATTTTATTTATAGATATACCACTTATTTTTATCAAAATCTTGTAAAAAATCATATTTAAATAATATTTATATATTATTTGAATTAACATAATGATATATATATATATATCTATTAATACATTTATAATTAGAATAATTTTTTTATAAATTTATCTCTAAAAATCTCTCTATTTTAAATATGTCAAATCCGTGAACTAGCTAACTAACGACGTACGCTTGTATCGATCAACAGGTTCACTACTGATCTATAGACGGCGTGGAGAAATCAGAGTGGGACTTGGGGATGCATTTGCCGTGCGGGCAGGTCGACACAGGAGGGCCACATTCCTGAGGTTATCACGGCGAAGATGAAAAAAAAAATAATGTGTTACCTTCTTGACTAATTGATCGAGGGTACTATCGACGGAGTCCAAGTCGCGGGGAGGCATGTATATACCATGCATACCGTTGGTCAATTTTCCTCACGAGTATATATATATATAGGAGAGTCCGGAATCCTCAACGGTCCCCTGGCCTACACCAGACTTAATCATTAACTGATACCATTAATTAATAATTGGCAGCTAGCATTAAAGCGTTGGAGGATCGATCATGCATACCCCTTTTTTCATAAGATAAGTTCCCAAGTTGCTTCGGTGGCCTGGTTCCAATGATTCTTAGAGATTTTCTTTACAATGTCGAGGCATTGTATGCAGGATACAGGATTACGGGACGTTGGAAGTGAGATCAAAAAACTTGACTCTCGGTCTCTTAATTGACAGCGCGCAGGGTCCTCTTGCTATGAGGATGTCAAAATGAGTTCCCAATTAAATGTATAGTCTCTCGGAACCATGTTAGCCTCCCCAGTTTTTTGCTACAAAAATAGTACGAGAGCAAGGGGATGGGGGATCTGAATGTTGGTTTGGTCATCTTGTAATCTTGCAGACTTCTTGCCGGAGGATGGTGGCCATCGAAGCTCACTTCATATTCTTCTTCCTTCTTCCTCTTCTCCTGCCGTGCCACGTTCTTCCTTGTTCTTCTTCATTGATTTTCTCATCAATTTTCATAGGACGTGTTTCTACCACGATCGACTTCACGGCGGCATTCAAAGCTTGAAACGACCACCTGCAGTAGTTTGGTACACAACAAATGGTACCAACCCGTTATAAATTGGTGTCTATAAACTCATTCGATCTATGTTCACGAGAAAACGTGCATAAACGTCCAGGAGATAGGGACAGGGGGGAGGGGGCAAAGGGTGCCCAAACGTCCCCATAGTAGACATCGGGGGCGGTGCCTCATTAATGAGGGGAGATTTGTTACAACCCATGTGAGAGACCATAGTTTGTGTGATGCTATCACTCATTTAGTCGCACATCAGATATTAACTAGGACTTGAAGGCCTACTAGTAGTGTTGTATGAGCCTCCAAAATGGGCAATCATTTTGGGATATGGTACCAGCCCATTATAAATTGGATCACGGACAGAAACGTCCGCTGATCATCTCCCATCTCCTTGCTCTTGTATGAGTTTTATAGCAAAATAGGGGAGGCTAAATGGAGGTCTGAGATTACATTTGATTGAGAACTCTTTTGTATATCATTATTGTAACACTCTAATCTGTCTGAAACTTAAAAATAATTAAATATTTTATATTTAGAACCCATATAAATTTTAAGTTCTCTTAACCAAAGTCCAATATCTTTAACTGTATAGTGAATATAGGTTTAACGAATTGTATTACATAAATTAAATAGATATCTCACTTTATTAGTGTGTAACTCTTTATAAGAATGTCGAAATATAGTCAATATTAGACCCATTGAAAAGAGAATTTAAAAATTCACAAATTTTATGTTGAACATATAGTCAATATCAACCACTTAGTAGCAGTAGATCACGGACAGGATGACCTTCAGATCTAAGTTAAGAGATAAAAGCTAATACCTTGAATGTAAGCCAGCAATAGCCTGTGGCTTGTCTCTAAATAATCAAGTGCCCCTTTAGTCTCCCTTGCCTTGCATAGAAACAACTTCACCTTGTAAAGCTGACTAGTGGTCTCGTTTAATACAGCAAGCCAACTAATTCTGGTGCAGAATTGTACACAATATCCATTTGCTCCTCCTGTGATAGCACATTAAGATCTTCTTTTTTAATCTCCGCATATCTCTCAAAAGTATCATCTTCAAGTGTAACAAATACACGACACTTCTTCATAGAATCCCTGCCACTTGAAAGATCTTGTAGGGTGTTCTCCTGCTTATCATCATCACTTCTGCCACTATTGTGGTCGGCGAACTACGGCAGCCGCTGCAGGGGTCTCGGGTTCCTCCTCCTGCGCCCGCTAAGAGAGAGAGAGACGGATGGGGGTTAAGCGGCGGCCCAAGGACCTAACCCCACTCTGATACCACGTTGATTAGGGAGAGGAAAAAAATAATTAGGCAGCTCATTAACATAAAGAAAGGGGTTTATTATACCTCAGTACACAATAGGTTGTACTCTAGGTACACTATAATCTAATCATTATCCACTAACATTAACTATAATCAAACATGTCTCTAACATGATGAATGCTCTAAATGCATTAATGAAGTTACTTCATCTGACATCTTTATGAAGCCACCCTAAGAAATTAGATCTTAAAATATTTTGCACTGCATTCAAAAATGTATGCTTCTTGTTCACTGTTTTCTTCTCCCTCTGTGGAACAGAGGATCAAGATGAAAACACACGATCAGACGCAAAAGCACTGTGAACAAGAGCCCCTATTTCAGATGGTTCCTTTCAAGAGGGGTAGGTGACATAATGCGTACGGGGTTTAATGGTGAGAAGATAAGTCTGCATAGACGGAAAACAACTTACTTATCTTAACCGATATCACGGACGATTTAGGGTTTTTTTTTTACATAAAAGCTCATGTCACAATGACAATAGCTTGGCACTTGATCAGTCAATTTTAAACTGGTACCGTCTTTGCATTTGATATATTACATGCATCTCCATGTCCTTTCATCCCCCCCAACATTCACTATACAACTTCGACAACAGCCATGCCGATCCCTATTTCAATCTAGTAACCGAAAGAATATACACGATTCTACCTTTATAACCATCAATAATTTTATACAAACAAACTCATATTCTCTTTGATGCTCATTTCCTAAAATAAATAAAATTCATAGGGAATCTCCTGACCAAATAAAAAATAAAAAAACCTCTCTTATCGACAAAAATCAACATCTTAGTCTACAAACGTTATGCAGAGTGCAAGCTGGTTTGTACCACAAGTGAAATGAATTTGTCTCTCGATACCAAGAGAAGAAACTGGCATTCCAACATGCCCAGAAAAAGGTCCTTGTCTACGTAATTGGGCATTAGATGGAAGGAAACCGAACAATCAAAACCCAGGAAAGTAGTTATCAAGAGTTGAAAACAGGAAACCAATCAGTTCAGGCTGTATTGTTGTCATCCACTGATCTGATGTTTTTGTACTGTATTAAAATTTTCGGTGATCACCAGAGCATTGGGATTCTTCTTGATAGCGAAAGTAGGTTGCTTGGGTGATGGCAGAGTTGAATTCTCCTTTCTCAGCATAAAGGCTATAGAAGACATTAATGGCCGATCAGCTGCATCCTCTTGGACACACAGCAGTCCCACTTGAATGCATTTTGAAACTTCGTCAGAAGGTGATATATTACCCACTGAAGGATCTATCAACTCCAAACCGCGGCCCTCTTTCCACAATTGCCAAACCTGAAACATTTCAATGTCAGCACTTATTTTGTAATTCAAGGACTTATTAGAGAATGACATGGAAGCATGAACTATATCTCAACTCCATGACTCTTCAACTTACTCTAGTTGATTATTCATGCAAACAAAAAGAGTGAGTGTACTACGGATTTTATAAAATATGGAAATGAGTTAGTTGACCTGTCTACCATACTTACATAACTAAGAAGGTTCGATGCCTCTTTGTATGGGTAAAATCATGTGGTCCTTCTCCCTGTGATAATTTCTAACATCATCACTCCGAAGCTGAATACATCTGATTTCTCAGAAAAGAGGCCATCCATTGCATACTCTGGTGACATATATATATATATATATATATATATATATATATATATATATATATATATATATATATATATATATATATAACCACTGCCACTCAAATCATGAAACACTAAGGGTTTTAAATGATAAAAATTTCAAAATGGCGTATATTAAGTAGGAGTTTCCACATATGTTTTGGAATGACAGTGAGACGTACTATGTTCCAACAACTCTCTCAGTATTCGCTTCTGTCTGATTCCCTCCAAAAGTTCTTGCTAATCCAAAATCTGAAATTTTTGGGTTCATTGCATCATCAAGTAATATATTACTGGCTTTCAAGTCCCTATGGATCACACGCAATCTTGAATACTGATGAAGATAAAGGAGCCCATTGGCAATCCCTTCTATGATTCTTAGCCGTTTCCCCTGTTAGAGTGTGGAGTCAGAACTCTTTATCGTGCGCCCTTGCACGGGATCACACTCTGCCTCAGGAGCGTATCCACTGCTCCAGGGGAGCATTCACAGCATCAGGGAAGCATGGCGAGCTTATGTCATCTCCAGGGGAGCATTCGCTGCTCCAGGGGAGCAATCGCTGCCCCAGGGGAGCATCCACTGCTCCAGGGGAGCATCCTCAGCTCAGGGGAGCATTCGCTACTCCAGGGGAGCATCTTTCAGTGCCAGGGAAGTATTCGTTACTCCAGGGGAGCATATGTTGTCCGGGTCTAGCAGGGAAGCACATGCTGTCACTGGAGGGCATTCATTGTCCCAAGCGAGCATCACTGGCGTCAGGGAAGTATGCATTGCGGGTTCAAGGCAAGTCGATATCACTTGGCAATGCGTCGACCTTGCCTTGGCAATACTTTGATCTGACTGATGGTGGGGGAGCATCTGCAGTCGCTGGAGGGCATACTCGGTCCCAGGAGAGCATCCGGGGGGACAGGCGAGCATGCGCGTCTGATGTATCCCGGAAGAGGATTTCTGTTGATCAGGGGTATTATTGTCCTTAATGCCCTGACTTATGATGCCCTAATCTCCTAGTATAAAAGTATGGGCTCTCTCCTTGTATTGTAACCAGTCTGTGATTATCTTAGTGGAATCCTGCTGCGGTCGTGGACGTAGGAAGGCATCTTTCCTCCGAACCACGTAAAAAATCCCTATGTATTCTTGTGTGATTCTTCTTCTCTCCTTCTTCCTCCTCTGCTGGTTGTCCTCCTCGTATGGGTACTCCATATCCCTAACAACTGATATCAGAGCCTTGTTCTGGTTCGAGGGAGTAGTGGGAGTAATGGCGGCGGATGAAGGAAAGGTGAGGATCGACAAGTTCGATGGCAAGGACTTCGGTTTCTGGAAGATGCATATCGAAGACTACTTGTATCAGAAGAAGCTGCATGAGCCGCTTCTTGGAACGATGCCGGCAGGTATGAAGAAGGAAGATTGGGATCTACTAGACAGACAAGCACTCGGAGTTGTTCGCTTGACGTTGGCCAGAAACGTCGCCTTCAACATCGTGAACGAGAAGACCACGGCAGGATTGATGAAGGCGCTATCAAATATGTATGAAAAGCCCTCGGCTTCAAACAAGGTATATTTGATGCGTCGTTTATTTAATCTGAAGATGGCCGAAGGTGCTTCTGTTACAGACCACATCAATGAATTCAATGTGATTACAACTCAGTTGAGTTCTGTAGAAATAAACTTTGATGATGAGATTAGGGCCTTGATTCTTTTATCCTCCTTACCTGAAAGTTGGGGTGCAACTGTGACGGCTGTAAGTAGTTCTTCCGGTTCGAGCAAGTTGAAGCTTAATGAGGTTCGAGACCTGATTCTAAGCGAAGATATTCGCAGAAGGGAATCAGGTGAAGTCTCAGGTTCTGCCTTGAATACAGAGAGCAGGGGAAGAACAAAACAGGGGGTCAAAATAGGAGCAGATCTAGGTCCAAGAAGAAAGGTCAATCAAAGTTTGGTGGTGATGGGTGCTGGAATTGTGATAAAAAGGGGCACTTAAAGAAAGATTGCAAGGCTCCAAAGAAGAAAAACCATAATGAAGAGTCTGCCAATGCAACTACAGCAGAGCAAGTTCAAGATGCTTTAGTTCTTTGTGTTGACACTCCTTTAGAGTCATGGATTCTTGACTCAGGTGCGTCGTTTCACTCTACCTCACATAAAGAAAGTATGCAAAATTATGTTGCTGGAAACTTTGGGAAGGTTTATCTTACTGATGATGAGCCTTTGGATATTGTGGGGAAGGGTGATGTCAATGTAAGGACCACAAATGGCACTTTGTGGAAGTTAAAGAATGTAAGGCATGTACCTGGCTTGAAGAGGAACTTGATATCTGTTGGACAGCTTGATGATGAAGGTTATGTCACAACCTTTATGGGTGGATCTTGGAAGATCACCAAAGGTGCTATGATTATAGCACGAGGCAACAAGATGGGTACTCTCTACATGACTAGCAACAACAAAGATATAGTGGCAGTGGCAAATTCAGGAGTTGACTCCAATATATGGCACTGCAGGCTTGGTCACATGAGTGAGAAAGGGATGAAGGTACTGCTGTCAAAAGGAAAATTGTCGGGCTTGAAATCTGTGGAAGTTGGTCTTTGTGAAGACTACATTTTTGGGAAGCAAAAGAAGATTACATTCTCAAAGACAGTTAGAACTTTGAAGACACAGAAGCTAGAGCTTGTACATACAGATGTATGGGGTCCTTCACCAGTACCATCTCTTGGAGGCTCACTCTATTATGTCACTTTCATTGATGACTCTACTCGCAAGGTATGTGTTTATTTTTTGAAAAGAAAATCTGATGTATTTGTTACTTTCAAAAATTGGAAGACCCTTGTAGAGAATGAGACAGGTTTGAAGGTGAAGTGTCTGAGATCAGACAATGGTGGAGAGTATGACAACAAAGAATTCAAGGACTTTTGTGCAGCTAGTGGTATCAGGATGGAAAGAACTGTTCCAAGAACGCCACAGCAGAATGGAGTTGCCGAGCGCATGAACAGAACCTTGAATGAACGGGCTAGGAGTATGAGGATACATGCCGGACTGCCAAAAATATTTTGGGCAGATGCAATTAACACAGTAGCTTTCTTGATAAACCGAGGACCATCTGTCCCTTTGGATGGTGAAATTCCAGAGGAGGCCTGGACAGGGAAAGAGGTAAATCTTTCACACTTGAGAGTCTTTGGCTGTGTTTCATATGTGCATGTAGATTCTAATGACAGTGATAAGCTAGATGCTAAGTCTATAAAGTGCTTTTTTATTGGATATGGTTCTGATGAGTTTGGATATCGATTTTGGGATGATGAAAATCAAAAAATTCTCAGAAGGAAAAATGTTATATTCAATGAAAATGTCTTGTACAAAGATAGGGCTGTTGTAGAATCTGACAGTGCAGGGAAACAAAATGAGAATGGTGGACAGGTTGAGCTAGAAGAAATTTCACAAGATGATGTGAATGATAAGATACATGATGTATCTGAAATAGAAGCACAACCTTGTACACCGGTACAACTGAGAAGATCTGCAAGAATACCTAGGCCTACACAAAGGTATTCTCCATCTTTGCATTACCTATTGTTGACTGACGAAGGTGAACCCGAGTGTTATGATGAAGCAATGCAGGTTACAGATTCTGTTAAGTGGGAGTTAGCCATGAAAGATGAGATGAACTCATTGCAAAAGAATCAAACTTGGGAGCTAACTAAACTCCCTAAGAACAAGAAGGCATTGCATAACAAGTGGGTTTACAGAGTCAAAGATGAACCTGATGGCAATAAGAGGTACAAAGCAAGGTTGGTAGTGAAGGGCTTCCAGCAAAAGGAAGGTATAGACTACACTGAGATCTTTTCTCCAGTTGTGAAACTAACCACTATTAGATTGGTGTTGAGCATTGTTGCTGCTGAGAACTTACATTTAGAGCAACTAGATGTGAAGACAGCTTTTCTCCATGGTGACTTGGAGGAAGACATCTACATGTTGCAACCAGAAGGGTTTTCAGTCCCAAGTAAAGAAAACCTTGTGTGTAAGCTTAAGAAAAGTTTGTATGGTCTGAAACAAGCCCCCAGACAGTGGTACAAGAAGTTTGATGGATTCATATGTAACAATGGTTTCATTAGGTGCAACATGGACCATTGTTGTTATCTTAAGAAGTTTGATAATTGTTATATCATATTGTTGTTATACGTGGATGATATGCTTATTGCAGGATCAAGTATGACAGAGATTAACAATCTGAAAATTCAATTATCAAAGGAATTTGCTATGAAGGACTTAGGAGCAGCAAAGCAAATTCTTGGGATGAGAATTGTGAGGGATAGAACAGCTGGTATTGTGAAGCTATCTCAAGAAGGTTACATCCAGAAGGTGTTGGGCAGATTCAACATGCAGGATGCAAAACCTGTTAGCACTCCTTTGGAAAGTCACTTCAAGCTGTCTAAAGAGCAGTCACCAAAGTCTGCTGAAGAGCGAGAGTCCATGAAGAAAATTCCTTATGCATCAGCTGTAGGAAGTCTGATGTATGCCATGATTTGTACCAGACCGGATATAGCATATGCAGTGGGAGTTGTGTGCAGACATATGGCAGATCCGGGCAAGCAACACTGGGAGGCAGTGAAATGGATTCTGAGATACCTAAAAGGCACCTCAGGCAAATCACTTTATTTCAGAAAAAGTGATGTTATTCTACAAGGTTTTGTTGATTCAGATCTTGGTGGTGATCTGGACACCAGAAGAAGTACCACTGGCTATGTTTACACCTTGGGTGGCACTGCAGTGAGTTGGGTTTCAAAACTTCAGAAGGTTGTTGCTCTCTCAACAACAGAAGCAGAGTATGTTGCTATCTCTGAAGCTAGCAAAGAGATGGTATGGCTGAAAAATTTTCTGAAGGAGTTGGGCAAGGAACAAAGTAATAGTGTGTTGTTTTGTGACAGTCAAAGTGCAATTCACCTTGCCAAGAACCCAGTCTTTCATGCAAGGACTAAGCACATACAACTGAAGTATCACTTCATTCGTGGTTTGCTTGAAGATGATGTTTTGCTGCTGGAGAAAATACTTGGTGCAGAGAACCCAGCAGACATGTTCACGAAGGTGGTTACCACAAAGAAACTGAGGCTGTGCAAGTCCTCAGTTGGCCTCCATGGATGATTGATGGAGGGATGCCGTAGCAGTTTATTTCCATTGTTATATTGAGCAGGGTTAATACAGTGAGAGGTTTACTTTCTTTGGAGTTCAGACTCCAAGTGGGAGATTGTTAGAGTGTGGAGTCAGAACTCTTTATCGTGCGCCCTTGCACGGGATCACACTCTGCCTCAGGAGCGCATCCACTGCTCCAGGGGAGCATTCACAGCATCAGGGAAGCATGGCGAGCTTATGCCATCTCCAGGGGAGCATTCGCTGCTCCAGGGGAGTAATCGCTGTCCCAAGGGAGCATCCACTGCTCCAGGGGAGCATCCTCAGCTCAGGGGAGCATGGCGAGCATATCGCATCTCCAGGGGAGCATTCGCTGCTCCAGGGGAGCATCTTTCAGTGCCAGGGAAGCATTCGTTACTCCAAGGGAGCATATACTGTCCGAGTCTAGCAGGGAAGCACATGCTGTCACTGGAGGGCATTCATTGTCCCAGGCGAGCATCATTGGCATCAGGGAAGCATGCATTGCGGGTTCAAGGCAAGTCGATATCACTTGGCAATGCGTCGACCTTGCCTTGGCAATACTTTGATCTGACTGATGGTGGGGGAGCATCTGCAGTCGCTGGAGGGCATACTCGGTCCCAGGAGAGCATCCGGGGGGACAGGCGAGCATGCGCGTCTGATGTATCCCGGAAGAGGATTTCTGTTGATCAGGGGTATTATTGTCCTTAATGCCCTGACTTATGACGCCCTAATCTCCTAGTATAAAAGTATGGGCTCTCTCCTTGTATTATAACCAGTCTGTGATTATCTTAGTGGAATCCTGCTGCGGCCGTGGACATAGGAAGGCATCTTGTCTCCGAACCACGTAAAAAATCCCTGTGTGTTCTTGTGTGATTCTTCTTCTCTCCTTCTTCCTCCTCTGCTGGTTGTCCTCCTCGTCTGGGTACTCCATATCCCTAACAACTTTCCCCCAGTCTAATTTCATCGATCTGTTGGGATCTATTTCACAGCTTCTTGTGTGATTCTTCTTCTCTCCTTCTTCCTCCTCTGCTGGTTGTCCTCCTCGTCTGGGTACTCCATATCCCTAACAACTTTCCCCCAGTCTAATTTCATCGATCTGTTGGGATCTATTTCACAGCTTAAAGTGAAAAAAGCCATCAAGAGACAGTGATTGAATACCTCAAATATATATGAAATCTGAATAATATTTAAGAAAAAGGAAGAACTTGATTTCCAGTTAGATAATATAATGACAAACCAAAAATAAATTTGTCCAAGCTTCCGTTGGGCATGTATTCATAGATCAACATCTTTTCTTCTTCATGGTTACACCAACCCAGAAGACGGACAAGGTTTGTATGTTGTAGCTTTGCTATAAGCTTCACTTCATTTGTGAACTCCTCAATTCCTTGTCCTGAGCACTTGGAAAGCCTTTCTATTGCTATGCCATGGACTCGAAATAATTTGCCCTGAACACAGGTGCAACTACCAAAATGAATGATGCCTTTTAGGTCTTCAAAGCGGTTCCCTCTCCTTAACTTCTCATATTTCACTACCTCTTGTTTGTCATGCACCATCTTTTAAATACAACTTGCTTTCTGTTAGCCAACCGACCAAACACACAAATTGCTCAATCACCTTCTACCCATCTCATTGTATCTTATAGGATCTCACGACAAAGAGAGAGATTGGGCGGGGCCTTGAACACAATGGCTTGTACATCTTCCAAGTTTCTCCACCTACGATATGTTGAAGCTCCTTCTTTCAGTTTATGGCACTCACGCTTGGGTCATCCATCTATTGAAAGACAATGCCAACTACGCCCCCTTTTGCCACTGTTTATTCATGAACCCTTCTCCAATGGGAGACGGTCCTAAGAAATGGGTCTGTCGGAGAGTGGTTGCATCCGTTAACCAAACTTGACGGAGACAGACATGCTGTACACTCTCGGTGTGTAGTATCTTTAAATTTTTATTTTTAATTTTTTTTTTTAGAATAGCCTTCAAGATTCTCTAATTTAGAATATAAGTTACGTCATCATTCGATTAAAAAATTAAAAATGAAACGGACTAATTTTTAAAAGAATTGACCCAACACTATTCATTCAATTTGATTTTTTTTATTTCTTTTTGAATAATTCAATGATGACACGACTTATATCCCAAATTAGGGTACTTTGGGGGCTACTCCAAAAAATTTATAAAAAAATTAAAGGTACTACACACCTAG
Organism: Amorphophallus konjac; assembly: GCA_022559845.1. Taxonomy (NCBI): domain Eukaryota; kingdom Viridiplantae; phylum Streptophyta; class Magnoliopsida; order Alismatales; family Araceae; genus Amorphophallus; species Amorphophallus konjac. Next base: position 142,957 of record JAHNEJ010002742.1, on the reverse strand, counting down.
AGTGTGTAGCACACCTTGGGTGTGCAACGAGCCTTCCTCAACCGGATGATCTCTGAATCCGTGGACCCAAAATAGTTTGTCAGCCCATTAACTGCGACCCAATATAGCCCAGGATCATTGGACTGGCTCATTAGTAACCTTCGAAGTTAATGGTCGTGCGATCAGTGTGGCCAAAGCTATCTGAAGGTGACGTACGTATATCATCCTCTTCCAGTGCATGCTAGAATAATTCTTTAATAAAAGAAGTTTGTCTCAACCAGGGTTTGCCGACCCGCCCGACCCGGCCGACCCGGTCTCGGCGCGGGACGGGTCGGGTCGGGCGGGTCGCATAGCGACCCGATCCGCCCCTCTCGAGTCTCGACGTGATTTTTTGCGAATTTTTTTTAAAATTTTTAATAAATTGATTTTGAAAGATTAAATGTTATATATATTTAAAAATATTAGAATGTAGAGTTTATTTATGATAATAGATCCATGCTACATTATACATAATAAATTATATAAAAATTACATATTACACTGCTTAATTAAACATCCTATTATTTATAATACATAAAAATTTATTTCAATTACTAAATATGTAAAAGGAAACAGTGATATAATAATGGCATTCATTCATGAAGTATAAAATACAAAAACTCACTAATCCTCGTCCATGTGTGAAGCCCGAATCCCAAAACTCACTCATCCTCCTCATCTGTGTAACCCGAATCTCAAAACTCACTAATCCTCATCATCAGTGAAGCCCGAATCCCAAAACTCATCATCAGATACATGAGACTGATCACCCGTATAATCTAACTCTATCCTAGTGGGTGGAGGTACATGTGGGTGGGACTGAAAATATGTAACCATCTGCACAAATGATGGGTCGTGTGCTGCGGTGGAGGGTACATGAAAATCTGTAAAAAAAGTCCTCACTACATCTATAGCTTCAATTCTATCATGTGCGACTGGTGCTGGTGCTGGTGCTGGTGCTGCTCGAACTCTGGACGTGGAGGAAGATCCTGCTCCGCCCTGTGCTCGTGGTGGAGGTACCCGGGACGTAGAAGAAGATGTCCTCGGTGTGCTACGAGAACCGTATCTATCCTGTAACTGTGTCCGAAAGGAATGTCGAACATCTCCCGGAACTCGGTCGCATGCACGAACATCGCGTCCCACTCCCGCAAGGTGCTCCGCAAACCTGTGTATGCCGGTGACGCGATGTTCGCAGTATCTACAGTGCACATGTCCATCACCCTCAACAGAGTATCCATGCTCCCACGCAGGGTGACGCCGTCCGTCCATGATGACCTGCAAATGATGTAAAAGTTTACATTAGTGATTTCAATGACAAGTACAGAACTCTATATATGAAGAAATCTGCAATTAATTATTAGTTAGTTATAAATGTAACCAAATGATACATACTAATAAAGACTATGGACCCAAACTGGGCCAGTGCCCATCTCCAAACAATCTGACATTAAATGTGGTCCGCAGATAGGACAGATAGTCTTCATAGCGCATTGAACCTGAATAGTTCTCCCAGTACATGCGTACGTAGTATTCATACTCCTGCGAACCTTGTGCGTACACGACCTCTACTGACGTAGCTGTGGCATAAGGATATGGATACGATGGGAAAAATGAACTACTGTTATCTGAGTCGCCATGATACATCGGCTGCTGCGGCCATGACCGTCCATACGAGCTTCCAGATCCCTGGGAGTCATGTGTGCTCATCCTCTCAAAATCAGACAACATGCCTTGATAGCTTGTACTGTCTGCAACCGAACTTCCATAGTAGGGATCCCAATGATCAGCTGCCCGTCTCGTCCCTGCGGTGGAGCACCGTGGTCCTCATCTTGCGTGGCATGTGTGAAGTGCTGCTCCTCTGTCCATGCGCCATGTTGACGGCCCCCACGACCTCTACTATGACCACTGCTGTACTCTCTACCACCAGCACTAGTATTCTCACGAGGACTCCGTTGGTCACCTTGAGAACCACCACCTCCATGGGATGAAGACCCTGTGGGTGTACTATCAGCATCGGAGTCATGACTCCCACTAATGCGGGGCTCAACAGAGGGCTCGGGAGTGTCGTCATCTACATTGGGATCTAATGTCTCCATGTCTGCAATATCTATCGGATTTAATGGTGGTCCCTTGTCCTTCTTGCTGGTGAATAATGTGGTCCATGATGATTTTTTCTTCTGTGGAGCAGGGGGCGGCATACATGCTGCATGTTGTGTCCCTCTAGATGCCTGAGAAGCAGAAGCCTGCTTAGATAATTTTTCAATTTACTTTCTATTGTGTAAGTCTGTACGTATACCTGAGAAGACTGATTGGGTGCCTTAGCCTTAGATGTTGAGCGTCGGGGCGCAGCAGACTGAGATGGTTGTTTCGATGCTACCGAAGACTACACAATTGAAAGAAGAATATATTCAATTACCAATGAATTATATATTAACAAATGTAGAAATGGCAATATAATTTCACCTCTCTAAATGAGGAACTTCCCCTAGCCTCTCTTGAAGTGGATAACCTTCTTGGTTCCGCAGATATTGAATGCCGCGGTGCAGCAACTCGGGACCACTGTTCTCCCGCAATGTTGTCATTTGTCGGACCGACCTGCAATATATTTCTTACATCATCATACATCAATCTATGACCACGCTATCTAATGAAATTTGCGATTCGATTTTCATGTATTAATTCACCTGAGGTGGCGCTTGACGCTCAAAAATTGGAGGTTGTATCAATCGCTCCCATGCTGTATCATCGTACGCATACGATGTGTCTCCACCACCAATGACGAGGTCTTCATCTAAATTAACTTCATCATCACGTCCCGTTGCTGACTCGTCACCACCCAAATGCACATGGGTGTCATCTCCCTCCCCCACTGCCTCTTGTACAGCCGATGCGAGAAAAGTATTAGGCCGTGGTGTCTCGCCAGGTTCTTCAGCCTCCTCGTCCAATTCTGCCTCACCACGCTCTGTTGTGGCTCTTGCAACCCATGCTACCATAGGGTCATCATCGTCTCGCAAGTACACAGCATCCGTTGGGTCGTAATCTCCCTCTCCTCTCCTTGTATCCATTTGTACATGCCGGACCTTTAGCCTCATGTTGTAATGAACATACACCATTTTGTCTAGCCTGCGGTGTGTTAGCCTATTCCTCAGCTTAGTATGCAAGAAGGAGAACGTCGACCAATTCCGCTCACACCCACTCGACGAGGATGTTTGCGATAGAACTCTCATTGCGATCTTCCTTAATACGGGTGCACTTGTGCCGTAATTTAGCCACCACTCAGCTGCGTTTAAGACAGATCACGTACAATATAATAATTAGATGTAAAAATTACTTCTCGAGATATAGAAGGTACATTGTGAAGACACATTACCTGGGTCGAGTCTATCACGACTGGCCATGGCATTAGGTGTCGCAAATGAACCAATTCCCTCTCTAAATGTTTTCATCTGCATTATCAAAAAATATGAAGTGTATATTTCATTTAATATTGTCAATGTTAAAATATCCAATTATACCTCATTCAACGCATCAGCAGCATCTGTTGGGGTGAAAGACAATCGGTCTACCACAATGTTGACCGATTCTATCAACGTATCGTCATAAGCAAGGGCCCGAGCATATTGGAAGGCCGGATGTAGATAGTACGCTGCAATCGTAAGACAATGAATTACATATTAGTATCAACTGAAAATCACAGCTCATTGATTGGACGAGAATGTAAGTGTTTACCTGCCATGTGAAGATCGCGGCTCATTTGTCTGTCCCATCTGTCCTCCACAATCTCTAGAATGGTGGGTCCATATTTTTTGGACGTTGTAAGGATCTTCCGCTTGGCTGCTTCTATTTTGCTGTACACCAACCCCATGGTTGGTACTCTATCCCCATCCACGCATCGTAGAACCTCATACAGTGGCTCTATCAATGACACTAATACCTTCACTCTATCCCAAAAATTCGAGGTGTTGACAATCCCCTCGACCTCCGCCCCTTCACGTGAAGCAGCAAAAGAGGAACTCAGCCAGGTCTCACCTCTAAACATTTGCTTCAACCCATCTTTGTGCTTCAATAGGCTCTGCAATGCGATGTAGTTGGTGGCAAATCGTGTGATGCCAGGCCTCAACAGTTCGCCGCCACAGTGCTCCCTCATCCATGCCAATACAAGTGTGTGGTTGTAGATATATTTCGTGATTTTTTGTGCCACCTCGACCACAGATTTTACCATACGAAGCTGCCCAATCTCCTTCAGCATCAGATCTACACAATGTGCTGCACAAGGGGTCCAGAAAATGTGCCGTTTTTTCTTCATTAGCTCCTCCCCAGCCTTCTTATAGTTCGACCCATTATCAGTCACCACTTGTACAATGTACTCCTCCCCAATCTCAGTCACCACTTGCTCCATCAATGACAAAATATATTGGTGACTGTGAATTTGACCAGACGCATCCACTGATTTGTGAAAGAATACCTGTCTGTCACAATAAACAAGGAAGTTGATCAGGCTAGATTTTGTGGTACCTGACCATCCATCACACATCAGTGTGACTCCGTACTTTGTCCATTTCTGCTTGAATGAGTCAATGTAACTCTTGATCTCAGCAACTTGTTCATCAAGGTATACGCCAGCCAATTCTCTCGCTGTAGGTGGCTGCACGTGTAGCCCAAGGACCTGTGCTTCCTGAAACATTGGCTTGTAGTAAGGGCTATTGGCTGCATTGAAAGGCAGACCCGCGTGGTGCCACCATTTTGCAACAGCTTGACCAAGTTTCCATTTAGGTCCCTTCTGGCCATACGCATCGTCCATCCTCGTTTGCTTACCATGCTCTCGGGATAGTGCACCGGGCTCCACATCTTCAATGTTGATCGATTGTGTCCTTTTTCTTTGTGTCCCCGAGTCACCAGTCAATAAACTCCTTATGCCTCGTGATTGTCGAGTCGTAGATGAACCACCACTCCCTGATGCTCCGGTCCTCGCCGCCTCGCGACTACGGACTACAGTCTCCTCGGGATGTCTTGACTCTTCCCTGCTCTGACGTACTGCCTCACGAAACTGGGCTTCGTATGGATCGTTCACAGTGACATACACATCAGGCTGCTCAGTACGTGCTTGTTCGTCTTCGTCACTGGGTGTCCATGCACATTCCTCCTCGTTGCTGCCACTTGGGCGCCCGCTCACTGCCGCTTGATCCCTTTTCTTCTTTTTTTCCTTTTCTTGCATCTCAGCTCTCTTCTCCCGCAGGTGCCTAGCCATTGCAAGTTTCACATCTCTAGGCACATGGGTACACCCAGCAACCTCAGAGTATCCTGCCCCGGCTCCTCCTGCCAAATGCTTCTTCAACCGAGACACCCCTCCTCCCCGGTGTTCTATTTTACAATAGTTACAACGCCAACACCTACGGTTGCCATCCAACAAAACTCCGTGTGACCACCCAATATCATTTGTTCGTTCCTTAGGAGCCATAGAGTGTTATCTCCTAAAATTAAGAAATTCAAAATATGAAATTATATTATTTCCCATCTACAACTAACAATGAACAGAATTTTATTATTTGCGTACCATGCAAGACTAAATTCAATATTTAATACATCTTCATATAATTTAGTTCAAAATAATATCATTATTTCTATAACATACAATTAAGGTTAATATTTATAATTAATACATATACATTAACTTACATGACATAATTAGATATTTAAAATATAACTAATTAGATATTTAAAATTACATCTCTAATTAAATTACATGACACATATAAATTATAAACATCTCTAAATAATTTACATTATATATATAAATTAACTTTAAAATTATTTAGAAAATAGTAAACACTAAATTTATATTTACATTAAAAATATATCCATACACATTATATTTTTACATTATGCAATTAAATTAACTAATATACATTAAATATTTAAAAATATTTTACATCTACAACTAATAATGATATTAATATCATTACTTCTACAACATACAAGATTAAATTTAAAATTTAATACATCTAAATTAAATCTAATATTTAAACATGAATTGAATAACACATCAAAAAATAAATTTATATCTACAACATGAATTAAATATTATTTATATTAATTCTACAAAATGAATTAAATAATACATCAAATATATGATATTTATACAACATCAATTAAACAAAAATTATATTACTTATATAACATGAATTAAATAATATATTATTATTAATATTAAATAATATAATAAAATATTTTTCTAGATTTTTTAATTTAAAAACTAAAAAAAATAAACACCCCCCCCCCCCTCACCCTCACCGCCCCCCACCGGAGGTGGGGGCGGCGGTGCAGACGCCCCCCCCCCCCCCCCCTCACCCTCACCGCCCCCCCTCCGTGCAGACGCCCCCCCCCCCCACCGAAGGTGGGGGCGGCGGTGCAGACGCCCCCCCCCCCCTCACCCTCACCGCCCCCCCTCCGTGCAGACGCCCCCCTCCCCTCACCCTCACCGCCCCCCTCCGTGCAGACGCCCCCCTCCCCTCACCGCCCCCCACCTCCGTGCAGACGCCCCCCCCCCTCACCCTCACCGCTCCCCCTCCGTGCAGACGCCCCCCCCTCCCTCACCCTCACCGCCCCCCCTCCCCTCACCGCCCCCCACCTCCGTGCAGACGCCCCCCCCCCTCACCCTCACCGCCCCCCCTCCGTGCAGACGCCTCCCCTCCCCTCACCCTCACCGCCCCCCACCGGAGGTGCAGACGCCCCCCCCTCCCCGCCCCCCACCGGCGGCGGTGCCAGTGCGATCGCCGGTCGTCACCCCCCACCCCCCTCCTCACCCTAAAACAAAAATTTAGGGCACCTACCTCTGATCGCCGGTCGTCGCTGCCGTCCGGTGCCGTCCGCCGCCGCTCTGCACCGCCCACACCGCCGGCCACCGCCTTCCACCGCTGCACCGCCTTCCACCGCTGCGGATGCCAGACCCGCCCGCACCCGGCCCGCTATAAGGGCGACCCGGCACGTACGCCCGTCCCGCACGAACCAGACCGGGCCCGCCTCGACCCACTCCGGTACGCGGCGGGACGCACGGGACCATGCGGTCCAGTGCGTCCCGGCCACGACCCACGGCCCGACCGACCCGGTCCCGGCCTGGGTCGGGTCGGGTCGTGCGAGTCGGTGCGAGACGCACCGGGTCGGCAAACCCTGGTCTCAACACAAGCAACCTTCGAATGGTCCCATACAAAATATATACGATTTTTTACAAATATACCCCTACATAGTGCTATATCCTTATGTATACCTCTGATTTCATATATTGTTATAAATCGCCTGATATATTTAAAAGGATCTCATTTATACACTTCTTTGAATTTGTCAAAATACTCTAATATTTTTTGCATGCATACCCTTAAATTCACCATTGCTTTACATAAATGTCCCTAATTTCAACAGAATATATGGAATCTTCTTGATACCTTGGTTGAAGTTAACATCATTTTGACAGATGGGTATAACTGTAACTTTTTCAAAGATATCAAGGGTATTTATGACAATATGTGAGTATCAGGGGTATATATAAATACTATAGTCTATAGATAGCAAAGATGAAAATGTAAAAACCCAAATACATAATGGACTTGATCATAAAAGTAAATTCAACCGGTATAATCTTTCATAGTTATGGATCAATCCCTCCAATCTAGATGTTTATTTATAAGTCTTCACAATTATATATATATTTGACAAATATCTTTTTAGGGTTTTTTTTGTAAATATACGATAGACTTGTTAGTAACAAGGTTTGCCGACCAGCCCGACCCGATCGACCCGGTATCGGCGCGGGACGGGTCGGGTCGGCCGGGTCGCACAGCGACCCGGTCCGCCCTCTTAGGCTCTCGGCGTGTAATTTTTTAATTTTTTTTAAAATTTTAAATAATTTTGTTTTGAAAGATTAAATATTATATATATTTAAAAATATTAGAATGTAGAGTTTTTTTATGATAATAGATCTATACTAAATTATACATAGTTAATTATATAAAAATTACATATTACACCGCTTAATTAAACATCCTATTATATATAATACATAAAAAATTATTTAACTTACTTAATATGTTAAAGTAAACAGTGACATAATAATGACATTCATTCATGAAATATAAAATATAAAAACTCACTAATCCTCGTCATCTGTGAAGCCCGAATCCCAAAATTCACTCATCCTCCTCATCTGTGAAGTCCGAATCTCAAAACTCACTAATCCTCGTCATCAGTGAAGTCCGACTCCTAAAACTCACTAATCCTCGTCATCAGTGAAGCCAGAATCCTAAAACTCATCATCAGATACATGAGACTGATCACCCGTATAATCTAACTCTATCCTGGTGGGTGGAGGTACATGTGGGTGGGACTGAAAATATGTAACCATCTGCACAAATGATGGGTCGTGTGCTGCGGTGGAGGGTACATGAAAATCTGTAAAAAAGTCCTCACTACATCTATAGCTTCAATTCTATCATGTGTGACTGGTGCTGGTGCTGCTCGAACTCTGGATGTGGAGGAAGATCCTGCTCCGCCATGTGATCGTGGTGGGGGTACCTGGGACGTAGAAGAAGATGTCCTGGGTGTGCTACGAGAACCGTATCTATCCTGTAACTGTGTCCGAAAGTAATGTCGGACATCTCCCGGAACTCGGTCGCATGCACGAACATCGCGTCCCACTCCCGCAAGGTGCTCTGCAAACCTGTGTATGCCGGTGACGCGATGTTCGCAGTATCTACAGTGCACATGTCCATCACCCTCAACAGAGTATCCATGCTCCACATCTTCGTGACGCCGTCCGTCCATGATGACCTGCAAATGATGTAAAAATTTACATTAGTGATTTCAATGATAAGTACAGAACTCAAGATATGAAGAAATTTATAATTAATTATTAGTTAGTTATAAATATAACCAAATGATACATACTAATTATCAGTATGGACCCAAACTGGGCCAGTGCCCATCTCCAAACAATTTGACATTAAATGTGGTCCGCAGATAGGACAGATAGTCTTCATAGCGCATTGAACCTGAATAGTTCTCCCAGTACATGCGTACGTAGTATTCATACTGCTGCGAACCTTGTGCGTACACGACCTCTACTGGCGCAGCTGCGTCATAAGGATATGGATACGATGGAAAAAATGAACTACTATTATCTGAGTCGCCATGATACATCGGCTGCTGCGGCCATGACCGTCCATACGAGCTTCCAGATCCCTGGGAGTCATGTGTGCTCATCCTCTCAAAATCAGACAACATACCTTGATAGCTGGTACTGTCTGCAACCGAACTTCCATAGTAGGGATCCTAATGATCAACTGCCCGCCTCGTCCCTGCCGGTGGAGCACCGTGGTCCTCATCTTGCGTGGCATGTGTGAAGTGCTGCTCCTCTGTCCATGCGCCATGTTGACGGCCCCCACGACCTCTACTATGACCACTGCTGTACTCTCTGCCACCAGCACTAGTATTCTCACGAGGACTCCGTTGGCCACCTTGAGAACCACCACCTCCATGGGATGAAGACCCTGTTGGTGTACTATCAGCATCGGAGTCATGACTCCCACTAATGCGAGGCTCAACAGAGGGCTCGGGAGTGTTGTCATCTGCATTGGGATCTAATGTCTCCATGTCTGCAATATCTATCGGATTTAATGGTGGTCCCTTTTCCTTCTTGCTGCTGAATAATGTGGTCCATGATGATTTTTTCTTCTGTGGAGTAGGGGGCGGCTTTTGTAGTACCTGACCATCGCATCCACTGATTTGTCTGCAGTATCTACAGTGAATTTGACCAGACGCATCCACTGATTTGTGAAAGAAAACCTGTCTATCACAATAAACAAGGAAGTTGATCAGGCTAGATTTTGTAGTACCTGACCATCCATCACACATCAGTGTGACTCCGTACTTTGTCCATTTCTGTTTGAATGAGTCAATGTAACTCTTGATCTCAGCAACTTGCTCATCAAGATAAACGCTGGCCAACTCTCTCGCTATAGGTGGCTGCACGTGTAATCCAATGACCTGTGCTTCCTGAAACATTGGCTTGTAGTAAGGGCTATTGGCTGCATTGAAAGGCAGACCCGCGTGGTGCCACCATTTTGCAACGGCCTGACCAAGTTTCCATTTAGGCCCCTTCTGGCCATATGCATTGTCACGCCCCGAGCGCGGAAGATACCCGGAGATGCGCGACGTGTCTATATCAATCATGTCAATCAGAGTGGTCGTGTATTCGACACAAAGACAGAGATGCGCAAAATAGCAAGATAACCCAATCTTTTATTTCATAATGGATAGACTATTACAAATCCAATACTCTGTTTAATGAAAAAGAAAAGAATACATAGTTGACTCAAGAAAACTAAAGAAAAGACTAGATGACACTTGAGCAGCTCTATCACTTTCACTCTTGACCATTCCCATCCGATTGACTTCCATCGTCGTCGGACTTACCTGAAAAGTACAAAGGGACAAACGGAATGAGCTAACGCTCAGTAGGAAATTATATCTCAAGTACTAGCAAGGGGTTTAAGTAATTACATTTTCATGAGTGCAATAAGGCTATGCATGCTCGCATAAAATGACAAGATAGAGAGAATGTAATATCAAGGAAATAAGATGGACAATCATGAACTTTCAACAAGATAACAAGTTTATTCAAGATATTCAAGCAAGTACGTTTAACAAGTCATGTCAAGAACTTTGGCTATCATGTATCAAGCAAGCAAGTAGTTACCCTTTTTCGGGCCACGCATTTCATGTCAAGTCAAGTACGATTCAAGTACAAGATTTATGTGGAATGTACAATCAAGCAAGTCATGCACTCGGTATAATGCCAGATACCTTATCATTTTAACTCCCATGGGCACAAGTACTTTCGGGTGCTCCTCCCAGGACCAGATCGGGCCCTATATGCGCAGGCATTTATCATGTATTTTTGACATCCACTCTTGTTTATATAGCCAATATAGAATTTCAATAATCAAGCTTGTAGACATGTATGACAACTTTGATAGAATAGAGTCCAAAAATATGACAAAGGACATAGATTGGCGATAATAACGGTATAATCACGATATCGATAAAACTAGGTAGATATGGTTCCCTTTAACTTAGGTACCATGACAAATCAATATGGATATTCTTTATATAGAATTGAGGTCCACATTATATCAAGCAAGATACCCTCATTCTTATCATAGAATTGAGGTTTACAATAATGACATGATATGGCATGATATCATCATCCCATTAAGAATTTCTTATGATATACTCTTTGTATAATCATAAGGGCCGGTATACCATGTTTCTTTAGATGGACATGGCAAAGATCGTGTAATGGGTTTTTAGGGTACAACCAGCTCAATCGGCCTTGAGGGAATCCAAGGCTACGAGGAGTCTTACGGAGGTCTCTATGACTAACTTGCTAGTCCAAAGGAACGGAATGTCCAACGGAGAGCTTGTATGTCAATGAGAGTTGAGTGTGATCGATAAAACAACGTGAAAAGTGGGACTATACTCACGGAGTGGAGAATAGTGCCGATATACATATATATATAACATATGAAACCATCGGTTAAAAGAAACAGATGCAAATCAGTTTTATAGTAAAATAACGACTTAGGTCAAGTCGTTTCTCAAGTAATTAACGCCTAACAGAAGGGCGTTTACATATATTTCCATTTTCGCAGAATTTCATTATTTCAATAATTTATATAAAACGCGCCCTGGACAGGGGCGTTTCTTCAGAGTTGACGACTACAGTAGCAGGCGTCTCATTATTTACATATTTGACAGAATATAAATAATTTTTAGGATTTATCTAAAACACGCCCTTGAAAGGGGCGTTACTGTTTTAATTCCATTTTTACAGAATATATATTCCAGGATTTTCGATAATACACGCCCATTCAAGGGGCGTTACTTTGGAACTCACGCCCTGTTATGGGGCGTTAACAAATAGAAAACGACCATGTCTAGGTCGTGACTTCAAGACATTGCAGGACAATAAGATCAATCGATTTGGAGACAGGGTCATGCATTAATGTTAATCAAGATTTCATATATAATCCGTTGGTAACATGCTTAATTCATGATCACGTAAAATTAACGCCTGTGTACAGGACGGTTATTCTGAATTAACGACCATACTGATGGTCGTTTCTTTTAAAGTAGCACCCTATTCAAGGGCGTGTCTTGAAAAATTTACAGAAAACGTATTAAAACCATAAGCAAACTGTATATATATATCATGCATGTCATGCTGGTATGTTTATGAATTTAATTTCTTAGGGCTACGTTGCTTGAGAAAACCTACCTTGAAGAGTTGATTTGGAGATGACCGTGAAGGGTCTGAAAGAATCAAAAGATGAATATGATGAAGAACCTTTGTTCTTCACGCTACAGAACCTGTAGAGGCAAGAAGGAAGATTAACAATCTTCACAGATATACCGAAAGCTAGGACAAATTAATGAAGAACATAACCTTGTTCTTTACGCAAGCACCTGACCCTTAACCTGCATTAAAGGAGAAGAAGAATATCAATATCCTTCATGCGACTGCAACCAGAAGGGCAAAAGAAAATAAGAAGAACGAATGTTCTTCACTTACCGTGTAGCAGTAGATCGATCAAATGGTTTAGGGTTGGATCGATCGGGTATATTTATAGGATTTTGGAGTCCTAATAAAAGTAGTGTTTGATTGAGGGTAATATATCCCTAATAGAGTCCTTACTCTAATAGACACTTACTAGATTAGGTTAATCTTTCCCCAGATAAGATCTGGGTTCGAACGGTTCACGAACGGAATTAACGCCCTTGGTCAGGTCGTCGATTCTTGAATTGACGACCTTGTTCAGGTCGTTTCTTAAGAAGCGCCTTGAGTAACGGCGTTTCATATTTTTAAAACACGCCCAAGAAATGGGCGTTTCTGGCCTTACCGTCTTTGGCGTTGGAATTTGACGCCGTTAGGTGAGGGCGTCCTTTCTTTAGTCACGCCGTATATAGAGGCGTTTCTTTTTAAATTAACACCTTACTAAGAGGCGTTATTTGTAATATGTTTTATTTCATCTAATTAACCCTATTCTTATTATCTGTATTACTTCTGTAATATATATGTTTTAATTCATTTCAAATATTCATTTATCAGGGTTGCTACATGCATCGTCCATCCTAGTTTGCTTGCCATGCTCTCGGGATAGTGCACCGGGCTCCACATCTTCAATATTGATCGATTGTGTCCTTTTTCTTTGTGAACCCGAGTCAGCAGTCAAAAAACTCCTTATGCCCCGTGGTTGTCGAGTCGTAGATGAACCACCACTCCCTGATGCTCCGGTCCTCGTCGCCTCGCGACTTCGGACTCTCGTCTCCTCGGGATGTCTTGACTCTTCCCTGCTCTGACGTAATGCCTCACGGAACTCGGCTTCATATGGATCATTCACCGTGACATACACATTAGCCTGCTCAGTACGTGCTTGTTCGTCTTCGTCACTGGGTGTCCACATGCACATTCCTCTCCTCGTTGCTGCCGCTTGCTATTCCGCTCACTGCCGCTTGATCCCTTTTCTTCTTTTTTTCCTTTTCTTGCATCTCAACTCTCTTCTCCCGCAGGTGCCTAGCAATTGCAAGTTTCACATCTCGAGGCACATGGGTACACCCAGCAACCTCAGAGTATCCTGCACCGGCTCCTCCTGCCAAATGCTTCTTCAATCGAGACACCCCTCCTCCCCGGTGTTCTATTTTACAATAGTTGCAACGTCAACACCGTCGGTTGCCATCCAACAAAACTCAGTGTGACCATCCAATATCATTTGGTCGTTCCCTAGGAGCCATAGAGTGCTTAACTGTATCTCCTAAATTTCAGAAATACAAATTATAAAAAATACATTATTTTAAGCAGAGACTAACAATGAAAATAATATCATTATTTCTACAATATGCAAGACTAAAATCAATATTTAATACATCTCAATATAATTTAGTTCAAAATAATATCATTATTTCTAAAACATGCATATAATGCTAATTTTTTTATTTAATAAACCTACATTTAGTTTAAAATTATTTGTAAAATATTTATCACTAATTATATATTTAAATTTTAAACATCTCTAAATAAATTACATTATACATCTAAATTAACTTTAAAATTATTTGTAAAATATTTATCACTAATTATATATTTAAATTATAAACATCTCTAATTAAATGACATTATAGATCTAAAGTAACTTTAAAATTATTTGTAAAATATTTATCACTAATTATATATTTAAATTATAAACATCTCTAATTAAATTACATTATAGATCTAAAGTAACTTTAAAATTATTTATAAAATATTCAACACTTTTTACATTAAAAATATCTCTACTTAAATTATATTATAGATCTAAATTAACTTTAACATTATTTATAAAATATTCAACACTATTTACATTCAAAACATCTCTACTTAAATTACATTATACATCTTAATTACATTTAAAATTATTTGTAAAATATTTATCAATAAATTTATATTTAATTTCAAAACATCTCTACTTAATTTAAATTATAAATATTAACTTTAATTTTTTGTAAAATATTTCTCACTACATATATATTTAAATGAAAAACATCTTTAATTTTTTAAAAATTAAATATTATATTATTTTTCGTCTACAACTAATAATGAAAATAATATCATTAATTCTATAAAATTAAATTTTAAATTTAATACATCTCATTTAAATCTAATATTTAAACATGAATTAAATAATACATCAAAAATAAATGTATTTCTACAGCATGAATTAAACGATATTTATATTATGTCTACAACATGAATTAAATAATGCATCAAAACATTTAATTCTACAACATGAATTAAATAAAAATTATATTTTTTCTACAACATGAATTCAATAATACATCAAAAATAATATTAAACAATCTAACAAATTTTATTCTTATACCCTTTTAAATTAAAAAATATAAAATTATAAAAATAATATATTTTTTATTCTCCCCCCCCCCCCCCCCCCCCCCCGCCCAAACCGCCCCTGGCCCAGCCACCCCCCGCCCAGTCGTCCCCCACGGCCCTGCCCCACTCACCCGGTGGCAAACGCCCACCCCCCCCCCCACGGTGGCAGACGCCCAGTAGCCCCCCCCGCCGTCCCCCACGGCCTGCCCCACTCACCGCCCAGCCCCCCCCCCCCCCCCCCCCCGCCGTCCCCCACGGTGGCAGACGCCCAGCCCCCCCCCCCCCCCCCACCCCACCCCCACCCGGTGGCAGACGCCCCCGATCCCTCCCCCACCTCCCTCCCCCCCCACCGGCGGCGGCGGTGGTGGCAGACGGCCCCCTCAACCTCCCCCACCCCCACCTCCCTCCCCCCCACCGGCGGCAGCGGTGGTGGCAGACGGCCCCCTCAACCTCCCCCACCCCCACCTCCGTCCACCTCCGGCCATATCCGGCTGGCAGACGCCCTCCTCCCCCACCCCCACCTCCGGCCACATCCGGCGGTGGACGCCCCCCCTTCCCCACCCCCACATGCGCAGACCATTTAAAAAAAAATTCACCTACCTCCGATCGCCGCCCTGAGCCGCCCAAAGCGTTCTTCCGCCGGTCTGATCGCCATCCGCTGCCGCTGCACCGCCGCTCGCCGGTGGGAGGGATGGAGGAAGACCCTCCCCCTTCAGCCCGTTAAATGCGCGAACCGTCCCGACCCGCCCGTACCGAGCCGGGTCCCGCCTCGCACCGGAGCGGTACGTGGCGGGACGCACGGGACCTTGCGGTCCAGTGCGTCCCGTCCACGACCCCCAGCCCGTGCCACCCGGTGCCCGCCTGGGTCGGGTCGGGTCGTGCGGGTCGGTGCGGGTCGGGGCGGGACGGCAAACCTTGGTTAGTAATGACATGTGGTGTTTCATTAGGGGCGACTTTGATAACGCAATAAAGGTAAAATAAGATGAGTTATTACATCTATCCGCCCTTAACCGAGTTTAGTAGCTGAATTAAGTTACATGAGATCGATTAAGGTTAAGGTCTTTATTCCCAAGTTAAGTCATTCGACTCTTTCACGTGAAATGAGTTAACCCTAGAGTAATAATAAGTTATCAAAAGAAAAAAAATCGAAGAATAACTCACTCGGGCTCACCCCAGATAACATATTCTAACATGTTATCAAAGTTGCCCTAAAGAACTTGAGATTTGAATGAGTTAAGAGCTAATCCACAAATATGAAATTATAGGGGCTGAAAATTGACAATTCCTTTTGATTCCTTTCTTGACTTGTTCCCCTAAAATTATACTCGACTGATTTAAGCACTAGAGTAGCTTGGGCAGGCGGCGATTCTGCTGTGCGTCATTTCATTGGAACTATGGCAAGGCCGTCACCGTTGAGCAACTGCTGGTGAAACAAACCTCTTCACCTGTGCTCTCTTTCCTCTCCCTTGTATTCTAGTATATATATGGGCCTTTTCGTCTTCTCAAATATCAATTATTTTGCTTAGTAGTGGTTCGAAAAACATCGTTGAAATGTTCTGTTAGAGATTGAAGCACCTGTAGAGATAGACAAACAATGGAGAAGGAAGAAAGAAGGGGGAAGAGAAGATCAAACCACAAGAACACGTTGATTTACGTGGTTCGGAGATGATGTGTCTTCCTACATCCACGGTCGCACTGAGATCTCTTATTTCGCACACACTGTAGCGATTACAAGGGATGCTGCCTTTATATATAAGGAGCATAGGGCAACCCTCCTAGGTGAAATAACAATAATACCCCCCAAAATTTTGGCCTCGAGTGTAATGCCCTGGATCTTTATTGGATCTTTATTAGGTCTTTCGGATGCCTCATTTTCAACCGTTCACCATCTCTCTTCGTTCTCTCTCGTTTCAGGGTCTCTCGGCGCGGGGTGCACACAGTTGCGGAGTTGGCCGAGGTGAGGACGTGATGGAGTGATCGGGACGCGGGATGGGGCGGCGGTTTGAGCGTGGCGGGCGCGATCCCTCGGTGGATTCCAAGAAAGGCGTCGTTCGTGTTCCTGGCAGTTTTCGGCGTAGTTTAGTTGCTTCGGTGCGCGGTTTCTTCGGTGGAGGTAGGGAGATGGATCACCACTTCGTCCTCTACGTTTTCCCTGCTTCTGTGCGTGGTTTGGCACTAGAACGGGTTAGATCGGGCCGGTTTGGGAAAAACTGATGTTTTTGGGGTTTTCAGGGTTCGTCGGAGAACGGCAACCATTCTCGGTCTAGTTAGTGTTAAAATGACCGCTGGGATGTCTATATCCCATTCACGTAGGTTTCGTGTTGATTGGTCATCATTCGGGGCCGGTAGGAGTCCGGGAACCCCGGTGACTCGTTTTGGGTCGATTTGAGGAAATCGCCCTGATTTCGTGATCCGGCGCGTGCATGTGGTGTTTTTAGCCTGTAGGGGTGCGTTACGGTCCTGTTGTGGCCGTGTTGGCCGTTGGGCTTTTCGGTGTGCGGCCGTGTGTTTACTGATCCGTTTTAGGTGATGTTTGTGCCTGTTTTAGGGTAGGTTTGTGGCATGTCTGTGTGTATATCTGCCTATGTTAGGGTGATGTCTGTCGTTCCCGTGGTCTGGCCGCCTTCCCCGTGGGTGTCGGTTGGCATTCCTATGATGGCCGAGACTACGTTTCCGAGTCTGTCGGCAGTTTCTTGTGCTGCCTTCGGTGTTTGCGGTACGGGTGACAGTGCATGTTTGACTGTCTGTACTTCAGCTCCGTGTTTCGTGATCTTCTCGTGTCGTTGCCTTTCGTCACAGACTCTTTGTGACAGCACGCGGAGCGGGGCACTTTCAGGTATACGGTTTGTAAGCTAGTCTCCGTCGGCTCCCAGCTGCACCGTAGCGTCCTACGGGGGGAGAAAACTAGCTAGAGGCCTGGCTCAGGTAAAAGCCAGTGTGTGCACACGTGGTCAGGGGCTGAGGACTGACGCCGCGGGCGTGACCCTGACTAGTACTTGTTACTGTGGTTCCGCGTGGGTCTGCGACTCGGCCACGCTCGCGTCGACGTGATCGATTGGTAGTCGAGACACTTGTGGTGTGTGTTGTGGTGCGGTGTAAGACGTCAGCGGACGCATCTGGCGGTTCTCCTGGTGCGGGGGTTCTCCGTCGCGTGGCGTGCGACTCCCGTGCTTTTCCTGTGTTGTGACCTGTCCGGGTTGGCCTTCCTGTGGCTAGACTCGAGGTCTGTGTGTTGTCCTGCACGACGCTCCGGTCGTGTCGTCTGCGTCTGTCTAGGTCTTTTCTAGACCTTCTTTTGCATGCTTGTTGTAGGTGTAGTTTGGGGTGCTTGTTTGGCTTTTCCCCTTTTCCTTGCTGCTCCCTACTCTTGCTCCCCGTTCTGTTCTCTTCTGTTGTTGCCAGGCGTAGTTTGGGGGCTGTGGACGCACTAAAATTCGCTCGTTCAGGGCGCGGGCGGGCATTTCGTATATTGAGTGCGTGGGCGTGCCAGTCACCGAAGTGACAATTTACTCGGGCTCCGAAGAGCCCATGGTGCGCTCGATCTGACGTCGTCAGACGATTGTGTGGTTCGTGTCGGGACCAGATCCCGTCATGCCGTAAAGGTCACGACGTCATTTACATCCCCCATACGAGGGAATACCCTTGATTAATTGCCGAAATTAGGGGCCCTGCGGCCAAAATAAATAATACTAACTGGGCGAGAAGGGGACAGGAATAAATCACACTAAAGTCCATATCAGGATACGAGCCATTGGCCATGTCGGTCACTCGCGGACCTTCTCATATTCGGACTCGGGTCCGTGATAGAAACGCGACAGAAACCGAGGTGGACCCGTTCAGATGTCTGCCGAACGCACGGCAATTTTAATGATAGCTCGGAAGAGATCTGGGGGGAGAAGCGAATCCGGTCTGATTGGAATGTCGGCCCGAGATTAGGTCGGGGCCTGGCAATGTCAGGATGATTCCCAAGACTCGGGCCCGGCCTAAAAGGGCGGCACTATTGTTCCTTCTGCGTTGAGTCACGGAGAGAGGGGACTGCAATGTAGAATTATTAATACCTTATCTTGTTTTATCATTATTGTTCATATTACTCCGTTGCTTATTCCTCTTTCCGTATCTATTCCGGGTGATTTCCCTCATCTTGCTTACTGTCATTATTACTCCCTTTTTTATTATTATTGTCACTTATTTCATTCATTTATTTTTTTTATACGGATATGTTCAAGTTTATTTATTCCTCATGATTTTTATTGGCTTGTTAGTTCTGCCGCTAGATGCCTATATGTACATATATATGTGTATTCATGTATTATATATATATATATATATTTATTATTATTTCTTTTTGGGGAGAGTTGACCCTTGGTGGGTTGAAAGAGGGGCTAAAAAAAAGGGGTGTACCGCTGGAGGAAGATGGGCAGAAGAGTGTGCCGGCGAAGGGCTGGGGATGGGTGCCGCTGAAGGGCCAAAGGTGGTGTACCGGCGAAGGAGGGCGGAGGTGTGCCGGCGAAGGGTTGGAACTGTGTGCCACTGAAGGGCTTAAGGAGGGTGTACCGGTGGAGGCCTCAAGGCAATGTACCGCTGGGGGGGAACTGAAGAGTGTATCGGCGAAGAAAGGGGGATAACATAAAGTCTGTACATTCATCAGCCCCAAAGTTTGTACATTGTCTATTCAACCAGCATATCAAGTCTATACATCCTTCAGCTCAAAGTATGTATGTTGCCTATTGACTGCAGCTCACAGTTTGTACATTGGCTGCTCAAAGTCTGTACATTGGCCAATTCAAAGTCTATACATTGCCCTTTGGCTACAGTTCAAAGTCTATACACTGTCCCTTGGCTGCAGTTCAAAGCATGCACATTGGGCAACTCAAAGTCTATACATCGTTCATCGGCTGCAGCTCAGAGTCTATACATTGCAGCTCAGAGTCCGTACATCGGCCAGCCCAAAGTCTGTACATCGGCCGGGCCAGAGTCTGTACATCCTTCAGCTCAAAGTCTGTACGTGGCAGCATGAGGTCTGTACGTTGCAACATGAACTCTGTACATTGGCCACAAAGTCTATACACTGCGGCACAAAGTCTGTACATTGCAGCATGAAGTCTGCACATCCTAACATGAAGTCTGTACATCGCCCATCCCAAAGTCTGTACGCTGCAGCACAAAGTCTGTACGTCGCAGCATGAAGTCTATACATTGGCTGGCCCAAAGTCTGTACGTAGTAGCACAAAGTCTGTACGTTGCAGCATGAAGTCTGTACATTGGTCAACCCAAAGTCTGTACACTGCAGCACAAAGTCTGTACGTTGTCCCTTGGCTGCAACTCGAAGTCTATACATTGCTTGTTGCTGTGTTTGTGCGTCAATCTGCCAAGTCTATACATTGGGTTCCACTGAGACGGTGGATGAGGGTGTACCGGCGAAGAGGGAGAGGCAATGGGAAGGAGTGTGCTGCTGAAAGGGCCAGTAGGTTGTGTCGTTGAAGGGCCGTTAGAGTGTGCTGCTGAAGATGGGCAGTGTGTACCGCTGAAGGTTCTCTGGAGTGTGCCGTTGGAGGTTGGGAAGGGCGTACCGCTGAAGGCGGTTTGGGGTTGGAAATGTTAAGGGGGATGATGAGGGTGTACCGCTGGGGGGGGGGGGTGATGAGGGTATACCGCTGGAGGCCAAAAAGGGGCGTACCGCTGGGGGGTTAGGAGGGGTGTACCGGTGAAGGATAAAAAAACGGAGGGTAACGATGAAGGTTGGAACAAGGGTGGAGGTGAAGGCCCGCTCTTCTGTTATTTGTTTTAAGGCTTTTCTTTTCTTCTTTCATTAATTTTCATTTAGTCTTATGTAAATTTCCTCTCTTTCCTTGTTTTGTTCTGTTTGGATTCTTCTCACAGATCGGGTGTTCGGTCTACCGTATCGTTGATCGGTCCAGTTCTTCTCGTGCTACCGGCAGGGCCTTGATTAGTTGGAAAGTTCTATCATTAATCGTTCATGCGTTTGTTGCTTCCTTTTGACTTTTTTTTAACATATTTATTATTTTCTGACAAAAATTCGGCAGGATCTCCCCTTGACCCGGGCGTAAGGGAGATAAAGGGAACGCGCCCACACGGAGTGGCGGAACCCGACAACTGGAGGTGGGCGCCCGGAGGCGGCAACACCTTTATAGAACCTCAGGAAAACACAAAGAATACGATGGACGGGAGGCTTCTAATACTGGACAGGGTGGACGAGGGATTGGCCAAGGCGTACCGGCCAAGGAAGAGCATAGGGTGTGCCGGGCTAGGAAGGCTAAGGGCGTACCGCTGAGGCACAAAAAGGGGGAGGTGTATGTTGACACCTGGAAAATGAACAAAAGTGAAAACATAATTGAAAAGAGGGTCGGACCAACAGTGAAAGACCAATGATGAAGCTCATCAACTGTCTACCCTGCTAAAGCCCTTGTCGACAAAGCTGATGCCCGATGTCAATGTCACTCAGACGGCGGCACTGATGAAGCAGCAGTCACTCGACTGATGAGACCTTCCAGCCCTTTAATGAGAGCTGTACTACCGTTTCGCCCAAGAATCCACGGATGATATGTCAGGGTAAGTCAGATGTCGGCTTACTGACAGATGTAATGTGAGATGAAGATGAAGCCGGTACCGGCAGATGAAGATGGCAAAGGCTTTTGTAAAGTCAGAACAGAAGAAGAATGGTCTCCACTGATTATACACCCGGCAGAAGTCTTTCCGGACTAAAGCTGATGCCTGAGCTCGTCATCATCCAAGTGACGATATCGATAAGATAATACCCGGTCTTGTCACCGTTCAGATGGCAATTCTGATGAAACCCCTGTCCACGGACTGATGAAATCCTTGTCTACGGACTGATGAAACCCCTGTCTACGGACTGATGAAATCTCGGTCTACGGACTAATGAAAACTGTAATGATGATCTCAATACAAGATATGTCACCAATACAGGACCCTTTCGGGTGATGAAGCATTTGAAAAGACCCAAGTGGGCCTGTGAAAGCAGCTGAAAGACCCAAATGGGCCTGTGAGGAGGTGGCGCCGAGAGGCTGAATGTCCAAGGCGCGCCGGGAAGCTCAAGCCAAGGCCGCCGAGATGAGGCCTGCCGAGAGGGAGAAAAGGGTTATAAAAACCCCCTCCCTTTGAACAGATAAGGGGATCGATTAAAAAAGGGGATCGATCGGAAGAAAAAAAAGGGGAAAAAATAGAGCAATAGAAAGATAGAGAGGGAGTCCTGTTCAGAGAGCGAGAGCCCCCCCTCAACCAAAAGAGAAGAGAAGAAATAGAAGAGAAGAAGAAGGAAGGTTCCAGGTGGGCACTGGGGAGGGAGAGGAGTCAATGCTCCGCCCTCCCCCATGCTTTCTTTTCTCTTTTCCTTCATGTAATCTTTAGAGTTTCATCTCGATTGATAGAGTGTAGCCGGACAATCCCGGCCTCGATTTGTATCTCCCTGTTCCTCATTCCCTCCCTATGAGCAATGTAAGTCTGGGAAAATATATCGAAATAGAATATTGCAGTGGCCTATTTGGGTACTGATGGATTGAAATTGCTGTTATCTTCCTCCGTTATTTCTTTTGCATCCGCTTGTCCATTGCTTAGATGCTTTTGGTTTTCGGCCGGTGCTTCATATCTCGGAGACGGTTCTCCTGTGAAGAATGAAGGCGGAACCCCAACCCTCGTTCAATGGGTTATTGGGCTCCGTCCCTCTCCTTTCTTCCATGGTACGATAGAACCTCCGGAGCATCGTGGATTTCTGTCGAGTTCACAGCTAGTTCAGGGTCAGAGACAGCAATCTCTTGACCGGTTGAACATCAGATGATCAGAGAAAATCTTTTGCATAACCCTACGAGGCGATGGAGCTATGCCACTGCATAAGCTTCGTTGACCTCTAAAGGAACATCCAAATGGTGCTGCAGGCACGTACATGGCCAGGGGTCCAGTACCCCTCTGTTTGGCTTTTACCCCGGCATTCCGTGGGTGATTGTCTATCATCTCCTGGCAAATGCTGACCGCAGGGGAAATGCTGCCAAAATTCTCAAAGTTCATTGAAACCCCATGTTTGATCTCCCCCCCAGACGGTCGGCAGCAGGAAGAAATGCATCCTTCAGAAGGCTATACGACGGTCTCATTTCCCCATCAATTCCACCCTCCAGATTTCCTTGGTATCCCCCTAACAGAAGCATCCATGAAATCCCCTTTTTCGTATTCCAAATTCAGCTTCAATCGCATCCGGAAACTCAAAATCCCTGAAACAGAGCATCGTACGAGCTCTGGAAAATGATGAAACCCTGTAGCAAATCTGCCTTCTCGGCGCACAAATTGCCCGCCGAGAACCCCTCTGCCGAGGGGTCTTTCCCCTCAGCTACACGACAAACTTCGTCCAAAGCCTTCGTCATGAGAACCTCCCAGTCCAGCTCCCGGCGCCTGGCTCCCGGCGCGACCAGGAACGCGCCGAGAACCCTTCTGCCGAGAACCCCTTGCCCTTGTCAGCCATTCTCCCCCTGCCATTCGAACCTGTTGGCCCTTCCCGGCGCCACCTTCCCGGCGCGCTCCTTCCCGGCGCGCTCCACGCCGAGGGCCTTCCCCCTTTTTCATCTGGCCGCGCCGAGATCCTCATTTGGCCTATTAAACCCATGCCGAGAGCTCCCTCTCCGGCCAATTCAACCCATGCCGAGACCCTCCTTTTGGCTAACCAAAACCGTGCCGAGAGCCCCTCCTCCTTCGGCCGATGAAACCCAGTCAGAGGCCCTCTTCTACACTGACATCTTTCAATCTTTGGTCTCCATACACACATGCCCCGGGGATGTTCATAGATCGTCATGAATGCCTTGAGAAGACATAGTAATGGGGAAGGCCTCCCCTACAGCCTTCATTCCCGATCCAGATTTCACCCTTATGAACCCAAAGGGCCATGTCATTACATGAGTTCCGAGGGATTTCAAGGGGATATTAAACGATGGAATAAAGGTAAGCAATGTCCCGGGGCCCGACGCCCATCCCCGTTCGGTTGTCATCCCGGCATTCCGTGGATGATGACCTATCCTCCCTTGGCATAATCCAAGTTGAGGGGACATGCTGCCGAAATTTACACATACCCTGCCAGGTAGCTGTGATGTCCTACCTCTCAACCCCGTTGGCCCACGGAGCTATGTCCCTACATGCTCTCCGATGGTCCTTTGAAGGGGGGGATATAGATGCAACATCGCGTATGCATAGGGCGCGTCATGTCATGCCGGTGCTCACTCGGATTCTGGGTCAGTTATGCCCGATCTCTTACGGCTCCCACCCTGCCACTGCATGGGTGGTTCCCTATTCCCCACTCGACATGGTCCAAGATGGTGGGAATATGCCGTCGGTTTTATCCCGAAAATAACCAACCCCTGCTCCATCTAATCCATTTAACGTCTTGCAAATGAATGACTTCCGTCTCTCTTGAGCATGTGGCTTTACCGCTGTCATCCTCCTACTTTAGCGTTTAATCAAGGGTTGTCCTTCCTTGGAAGGACGTAATTAACGTCATAACGTTTATGGTATGACGGACTTCTAGTCCAGACACGATCACCCACAATCGACTGAACAAGTCAGATCGAGCGCACAAAAAAAATCGTCACTTCGGTGACTGGCACGCCAATAAACCAATAAATAAATAAATAAATAAAATAAAATGTGTCAAACAAGTCTGGCACGCCCGGTGGGACTTAGTCTCCCTTCATCTTTACGCTAAAGTAGGAGGCCCGGCGGGCCCCCCTGAAACTTCTGATTCTGTGTACTTTCCTTATTTTCAGGAATCTACAATGACAGCTGGAATCATGTCCGTTTGCTTCGACCAGCAGCCGATTGACATGCATGTGCGCGAAGGCTACCTGGCGGTACCCCTCGCGTTCGGATCACTGCCGCCTGCCGTTGGGATGCCCAACTGCTTGGGCGTCGTCTTCACTGACCTTCTACAGGTCGATGACAATGAGCAAGGCACTGCTGCAAGTGCCCCGGTGAAGAACACCGACCAGAAGAACATCTTACCGGAGAACACGGCCCCCACGGCCGTCGCCTGCTACGTCCATCATGTCCAGAAAAGGGACATGGTCCCCGCTACTGCTCAGAAGGGGAGAAGGACCAACCGGAGGAGCCGGTATGTTACTGCTGACCGTCGTCTTTCCAACTCCGGAAAGACCATGATGATTGGAGGTGTCCGGGCAAACATGAATGGTTGCCCAAGGGCGGTCAACCCGGACGTGATCGTCCCGATGGTGCCCACTGCCAACAGATTCCAAACTCTGACCACCAGGCAGGCCAATTGGGAGGCTAATGAAAAGAAGCCGCTGGCGCCCAAGCCAGCAAAATACAAACAGGTCTGGCGGCCGAAGAAGATCCAAAGCTGGGCCCCGGCTCAGGACAGGGAGAACCTTACTGATGTCACTATTGCCCGCCTCAGAGCAGGGGGCAGAAGGGAAGTGAAGAAAGATGAAAGAAATGCTACTACCGTCTACCCCAGGACCCAGGGGAGGAGAGATGAGGTTGAGGGTCAGGAAAGAAATATGGCTGCTGTTCGCCCCATGATGAGGGGCAGAAAATACCAGACAAGGGAAAACTTCACTACTACCCATCCCATGGCCAAGGGCAGAAGATGGGAAAGGAAGATCCATGATGCTGCTGCCAACTGCTACCAAGTTGGCGATGTGAGTGAACCAGTCACTGTGGTTACTGCGAGGAGACCAAGAGCCTGTGCCAGACAGGCTGATGTCTGCAGATACTCCAAAGTCGAGCATTTGAATGCTCGGGTGGCAAGACTGGCTTATCAGCAAAAGAGCCAGGACAGATTGATACTCCAACCTGAGCCACAGAGGCACAACTCTGAAGAGATGAAGCAGATAGTCGAAGACTACTTCCACAACCTGGGGAGCTCTGGCCTCGGCCAACAAAGACTATCCCGTGCCTTGGGTACCAGAGGTGAAGAAAAAGAAGAAACACTGCAAGAAATGATGATCGGAGCCTCTTCCTCCGATTCAAATCACTATGAAGAAGGCCTCGAGCCCGGATATGATAAAGAAGACCTGTACCGGGAAGAAGCCAAAGAAAGAATATCGGTCTTTGACCGGCTCAGCTATCCTGACCAGATGAAAAGAAAGGTCTACAGGCGGAAGGAAAAAATACAAATCTTCGCCTGCAACATGGCTGGACTCGCCAGGGGGCAGGATGTACTACCAACTCAGCCAAATGAACTGCTCAGGTTGGCTACTAGACGTGGTCCTGTCACAAGAAGAGGCCAGGCTGCAAAAGATAAAATGAAGAAATATGATGAAGCCCGCAAGATCACCACTATGACAGTCAATGTGGTGACGGCACAGGATGAAGATAATCCCTTTGTTGATGATGCTGAAGGGACTTCTGAAGATATGCAAATCCCATCAACCTTGGATCCCATGATCCAGATGATGTTCAGGAGATATCAGCAGGAGATCAGTGCTCTCCGAAGACAGCTCAATGAGAGACATGAAGCTACATCAGTCTCAAAGCAAGCTGAACCTGCGGGGCAAACATCTAGCTCAGCAGAGACGGCTATCCCAGCTAACCCTCTCTTAGCTGATAAGGGCAAGACACCGAGCCAACCTGTTCCATAGCAAACAGCAGCTCAGCCCTCTGTGTCTCAGACACAGCCTACCGCGCCCATCTTGCGCGCCACTGTGATGACAACTCCTCACAGCCAGCAACAAGCTCACTTCTTCTCAGAAGAGATAGATCCAGCTGTAGCCCACAAGCAGATGATTGAAAGAATTGTGGAAATGAAGCTGTCAGAAAAGACTGGTGGTGATGCGGGTACTTATGATGTGTACAAGGTACCGTATCCTCCCCAGTATGCTGCCAAGAAACTACCCCCAGGCGTCAGTAAGCCGCCGAAGTTTGAGAAATTTAATGGCCAAGGCTCCCCTAGGGAGCATATAGCCTACTACACTACAATCATGGGCGACCTAGCAGTCGATGAAGCTTATCTGCTCAAGTTCTTTGGCTCATCCCTCACTGGGTTGGCCTTTGAATGGTACTCAAGCCTGTCAGCTGGGTCAGTAGCTGATTGGCCTGATATGCAGAGAAAATTCCGCGACAGATTTCATGTCACGGAGAGGGAAATCACGATACTAGAGCTATATGCAACAAAGCAGAAACAAGATGAAACTGCACTGGACTACATCAAAAGGTGGAGGAACTTGGCCATGAGATGCCAAAGACCTCCTCATCAGGAGGATGCAGTGCAGATATGCAAGCAGAGCCTCAGGAGGGAGGTGCTAGAAAAAATGATCGGTGCAGATGTCAGAACATTTGACCGACTGAACAATATAGTGGCAGAGGTCGAGACGTTCTTGTCCAAGCGTCCGATAGCCAATGTCCCCACCATGCCAAAGGGAAAATCCAATGAGCGACGGCCATCACACTCTGAGGCCAACACCGTCGATTTCCGAACCTTCGAGTAACAGAAGGGGAAGAAAGGGGCAGATGAAGCTCCCCCGCTGGCAGATACAGTAGAAAGAAAAGATAAAGTCTCTCTGAGAGACAAGATGAGAAAAGCATATTCCTTCCCAAAAGATAAGACGGCCGTACTGTTCAACTGGGCATACAAGTTCAATAAGGTAACATTGCCTGAACCCAAAAGACCAGCAGATGCAGCAAAGAAAGATGATCCGCTGTTCTGTCCATTTCACCGTGCGCTGGGGCACGCGATTGAAGATTGTTATGTCTTCAAAGATATCATGGAAGGAATGGTCAAGAAAGGTGAGCTGCGGCTGGGAGATTACCAGGTAAGGCTGCCCCATCCACATGAGCCTCCACCCTGGAGAGTGGCTGCCAATATGATCTCAGTCTACCAATAGCTGCCCAAGGAAGCCGTTGAAGAATGCACCAAGCATACCTATGAAGCTTGCTTCCTCACCCCACAGAAGGATCAGGAAGGATGGCAGATGATTCCCATAAAAAGTAGAAAGAAGACTCCTGCAGCCAGTACCAGCGGAGCAGTTATCCGGGGTGTTACCCCAAGGCCCGAGCCGCTTCCAATAAAGCCAATATGACATACAGCTGAGACCGGACCAGTCATCCGGATCCCTACTCACAACCGGAGGAGACAAACTCCCCTCCCTACACATAAAGAAGTGAGCCCTACAGCCAGGCGTCTGCAGCAATACATTAATGAGCTTGATGAGTACGAGCAGAAGAAGCCCAAGCATCTGCTGATGAAAGACTGTATACTCTGGGAACAGCTCGAAGAATTGAAAATTAAAGAGCAGCCAGAGGCAGAACAAGGAAAAGCTGAAAATGAGCCCTTCTGGGGGCAGGAGCCAGCAAAGCCAAATTCCCAAAAGAAGAAGAAACGGCCCAAATCCAAGAAAGGAAAGAAGGTCACGACAGTACAATGTAACACTCTATCAGTACTCTTTTCCTTGCCCGGGGAGGATGATGAGCCGGAAGCATCCAACGCTCCGCTAGAAGCTAACCATGCCGAAGCCTCAACCTCAGCTCATGCAACATGTTCTGGGAGAAGATGGGGGCGCCCACCACCAGCCAACCATAATATTATGTTCAGAGGGGAGCAACCCTATCAAATCCCGGAGCCAGAGATACGAGGTGTCCAGGTTCCTCCCCCTGCCAGTCTGTACCAAGACAAAAAGAAGGCAGATGAAGCCCCTTCATTCCTGGAGTTCCTGTCCAGCTTAGAAGACGAGCAACCGTCTCATACTGCTCCAGCTAAAAGCAATAAATGCCAGCAGACAGCAGCTGGAAAGTAGAAACATCATGAAGAAAATGAAGAAGGTAACCCTCTAGCAAAACCAGGGGCAGTCGCTACAGAAGAAGCCTTCCGGGAGACCGATGAAGAAGATAAAATTGGGACTGGGCAGCAAAGGCCACATGCCCCACATGAACCTCCAAGACCCCGATGGGCAGAGGAGATGAGACTGTCTAATGTCCGGGTGGGCAGTCGAGTCATGAAAATGCTGAAGAAGCTCCCTACCAGATTCTCCATCTGGGAAATTCTCTCTCTGAGTGAAGAAGCTCGCCAAGCAATTGTGGATGCCATGCAGTCCCCGGCACAATGTGAA
The DNA here is from genome assembly GCA_022559845.1 of Amorphophallus konjac. Taxonomy (NCBI): domain Eukaryota; kingdom Viridiplantae; phylum Streptophyta; class Magnoliopsida; order Alismatales; family Araceae; genus Amorphophallus; species Amorphophallus konjac. Next base: position 113,887 of record JAHNEJ010002742.1, on the reverse strand, counting down.
GCACTCTGGGCAGAAGTGAATGCTGGGCCATCAGTCACATTCACGGAGGATGATATGCTAATCCCAAATGCCGGCCATAATAGACCGCTATATATGAAGGGTTCCCTGAACTGTCAGCCGATGAGCAGAATACTGATAGATCCGGGGGCTGCTGTGAATATTCTCCCATACCGCATCTATCAGAAATATTACTTTGATCTGCAGCTCACCAAGGTCAGAGACATGAAGATTGCAGGATTCAACCAAAAATGTGAAACACCTCTCGGGGTGGCTGATTTCAACCTCACATTGGGCGACCTCACTACAGTGGTACGATTCTATGTAATCGACTCCAACACCACGTATAAGGCCCTGCTGGGAAGACCGTGGCTGCACGAATATCAGATAGTGCCGTCCACGCTACACCAATGCATAAAATACTGCCATGAAGGAAAAGAAGAAAGGGTGTTTGCAGACCTACATCCCTTCGAAGTGTTCGAGTGCCATATGCTCGATGCATCCTACTACACCGAGGTGTCACAAAGGGATAAAGGAAAAGAAGCTGTGGTCAGCCAGGAAAAGCCGGCGACGAAAACAAGAAATTGGTCTCCGCCGCCGCCAAAGGGCTACATTAAAAAGCATGGGGTATCTCACATCTCTTATGCTGGTGATTTTGCCCGGATCACTCCTCCTGGCATACACCCAGATGATACTGAAGAAAAGATGAAAGAAAAATACACACTGGTGGAAGTTCCTCAGGGTCTAGTCAAGCCCATAGCCAGCATAGAATACCAGACGGTGTTACCACTGAAGACTATGAAAATCCCTCGCTTCTGCGAGCCTCCTATCATATTCTACACCGGGGGCGCAGTCGAAGAAGATGATCAAGATTGCATGGTCCCTGAAGAAGCCGCAAACCGGATGGTGCCGATTACAGGCCTGGATTATACTACCCAACGGGTTTCGCAGATGTTCTCTAAGATGCAAATGCCTTCAATACAGTCTGCAGCCCAGAAGAAAGCATTCAAGGAGCTATGGGATCCACCTCGAGATAATAAAAAATTGAGGAAGATCACACAGCACCCGGGACTGGGTTATACCCTGCAAGAATACTATGAAGCTGAGGTAGATGTCATCTCTGCCTTCTACCAGCATGAAGATTCCCCTGGGACGGACTATGACCAATACCCTTCCGAAGATGAAGAAATCATTTATCAGTCCGTAGTGGACAATGAAATCCCAGACAATCTGCCAGGGGTGGAGATACCTGACGAGACAAAGAGAGATTGGTACTGGGAAGATCTATCTTGCAAGGAGGACCTATTCCAGGATGAAGCGAAATTTGACACGGGGACCCCGGATGAAGATCAAGTAGCCAGAGAGCTGCAAGAGTGCCTGGAGTTTGGGCGCATTCTAGAAGAATTCCGAGCTCTGCATAATGATGACCTCTCAGGGGAGCCCACATCAGAAGAGCCTCTAAGCACGGAAGACTCCATTTCGAAGTTTTCCGCTGAGCCAGCCACGTCCTCGGGGCAGACTGAACAGAATCTGGCCATATTGGCCTTATACGATGCACCAGCATCTGCTGATGACCAATCTGATGAAGCAGAAAATCATGAAAATGAAGAAGATTGTATCCCGGGAGGCTTTATTGATTTGCAAGAAGCCCCACCCATAGTTGAAGACGGAGGCCAAGCCACCGTCGATGAGCTGATAGAAGTGAATCTGGGGTCAGCAGATGAGCCAAGGCCTACATTCTTCAGTGCACTGCTGGAGCCAGCTGTCAAAGAACAATATATTCAATTTTTGAAAGAATTCCGAGACTGCTTCGCATGGACATATGATGAAATGCCAGGACTGAGTTCCGATGTGGCACAGCACCGATTGGTGATAAACCCAGAGGCAAGCCCTGTGAAGCAGCCTTCCAGGAGAATGCGCCCCGAACTGATAAATCAGATCAACAAAGAGGTCGACAAGCTGATCGATGTGGGCTTTGTTGAAGAGAACCAGTATACTACATGGCTGGCCAATATAGTGCCCGTGAAGAAGAAAAATGGGCAGATCAGAATATGTGTGGATTTCAGGGACCTGAATAAAGCTTGCCCGAAAGATGATTTCCCAATGCCAATCACTGAAGTAATGATCGATGCAACCACTGGCCATGAAGCCCTGTCATTCATGGATGGGTCATCTGGATACAACCAGATCTGGATTGCTGAAGAAGACAGAGTGCACACTGCATTCCGCACCCCGAAGGGGATATTTCACTACAAAAGGATGCCATTCGGCCTCAAGAATGCCGGCGCTACTTATCAAAGAGCTATGACAAAGATCTTTGATGATTTACTCTTCAAGAAAGTGGAGTGCTACATCGATGACCTGGTGGTGAAAACCAGCAGAAGAGAAGATCATCTGCAAGACCTGAGGATAGTGTTCCAGAGGCTGCGCAAATATGAACTCAAGATGAATCCTATGAAATGTGCCTTCGGCGTGTCCAGTGGAAAATTCCTTGGGTTCATTGTCCGTCATAGGGGCATTGAGATCGACCCATCCAAGATTAAAGCCATCCAGGAGCTCCCTCCACCAAGGAATCTCCACGAGCTGAGATCTCTACAAGGGCGTTTGGCTTATATCCGACGATTCATATCAAATCTGTCGGGGAGATGCCACCCTTTTCACAAGCTCATGATGAAAGATGTACCGTTCCTCTGGGATGATGGCTGTCAGGAAGCCTTTGAGAAGCTGAAAGAATATCTCAAGACCCCTCCAGTGCTGGGGGCACCTATTAAAGGCAGACCCCTGATACTGTACATTGCGGCCACACACTGTTCCCTGGGGGCAATGCTAGCACAGATAAATGAAGAAGGCAAAGAGCAGGCTCTATACTACCTGAGTCGGAGGCTGATTAGAACTGAAAAAAGCTACACCTATATAGAAAAGACATGCTTGGCACTAGTCTTTGCCGTTAAAAAGCTTTGGCACTATATGCTGTCACATGAAATCAGATTGATATCTGCAGCAGATCCACTCAAATACATATTGACTCAGCCGGTACTGAAAGGCCGGTTGGGCAAATGGGTAGTAATTCTGATGGAATTCGATATCACATATGTACCCCAGAGGGCAATAAAAGGACAGGCCGTGGCCGATTTCTTCGCAGAGCATCCTGTGCCAGAGAATGATATGTTGGGGACTGAGTTACCCGATGATGAAACACTAGAAGCCTGCCATGCTCAGTCAACTATGTGGCAGCTATTCTTTGATGGAGCATCTAGAACAGAGACGGACTCCGATGGAAAGACCAGAATACGGGCCGGAGCCGGTATTGTGCTAAGATCGCCAGAGGGGGAGATTGTGCATACTTCCTGTTCTATAAACAAGCCCTGCACTAATAATGAAGCCGAGTATGAAGCTCTGATAATCGGGTTGCACATCAGCCTCAACATGGGTATCCAGATGCTTCAGGTATTCGGGGATTCAATGTTGATAATAAAGCAAATCCAAGGGGAGTTCGAAGTGCGAAAGCCGGAGTTGAACCCCTACCACCAAAAAGCTGTGCGCCTCATGGCGAAATTCTATCATATTGAGCTCAAGCATGTGGGCCGTGCACATAATGCCCAGGCTGATGCATTGGCAAAGCTAGCCAGCTCAATAGCAGTCCCACCAGATGAGACACTGAACATTGTTGTTATAAACCGGCGGCAAGTCCCCAGCATGCTAGAAGGCTGCCCCGAAGAAAATGAAGTCGCCATGATCAGTACAGAACAGGCATCTGATTGGAGACAACACCTGCTACAATGGTTTTTACACCAACAGCTGCCGCATAAAAGAGAAGAAAAGATGAAACTTTTAAGGATCAAAGATTCTTATGAATTCAGAAATGGAACTATGTTCCGAATAATGGCAGATGCACGCAAGAAGATTTTGCTCCGCTGTCTGTCTACTGAGGAAGCTTGGCAAGCAATGAAAGAAATACATGTTGGGACGGCAGGTGCTCATCAAGCTGGCCCTAAGATGAAGATAGAAATCAAGAAGCTGGGCTATTATTGGCCCACTATGTTTGAAGATTGCTGCAAGTTTGCAAAGTCATGTCAGAAATGTCAGGAGCATGCTGTTGTGCCTAGAAGGCCACCTGCCGTTCTGCACCCTACAGTCCCTAGCTGGCCGTTTGCACAATGGGGAACTGATGTAGTCGGCCCACTACCGACCTCATCGGCCGGACATAAATACATACTGGCAATAACAGATTACTTCTCCCGATGGGCGGAAGCTATAGCATTACGAGAAGTGACTGGTGAGCTAGTTGCCAGATTCATCAAGCAGAACATTATCTTCCGGTTTGGGATCCCCAGCCGGATAATATCTGATAATGGAAGTCATTTCAAAAATCAAAAGGTCTATCGGCTTGCCGAGAAGTATAAGATCGAATGGAGGACTTCCACTCCTTACAATCCACAGGCAAATGGATTGGCAGAAGCCTTCAACAAAACTTTATGCACCTTGTTGGCTAAAGTCGTCAGTTCTAATAAGAAGGACTGGGAAGAAAAGATGTATGAAGCTCTGTGGGCATACCGCACTGTCTTCAAGACACCTACAGGGTGCTCGCCATACTCACTGGTATACGGCTCAGAGGCAGTAGTTCCATTAGAGCTGGAAGTCCCGTCACTCAGAGTGGCAGTCCAATATGACATGGCCCATGGCGAACAGACCAATGCAGAAAGAAGATTACAAGAATTGGCTGAATTGGAAGGAAAGCGCCTCCAAGCTCAGAAGAATATCCAGATGTATCAGGCTCGTATGGCCACTGCATTCAACAAACTCGTAAAAGGACGAGAATTTAAGAAAGGTGACCTTGTCATGGTCAAGAAAAGAGAAGTCATGGCGTCCAACCCAAAAGGAAAGCTGAATCCTAATTGGGAAGGTCCTTATGTGATATATAGGGTCTACGAAGGAGGGGCCTACATGGTTGCTAACCATCGAGGGGAGATCCAATTCTCACCACTCAACGGTAGACACCTAAAGCTGTATCATGCTGCCCAACCAATATTCCCCGAGTAATCAGGCTAAAAACTACCATTTCCTTGGTCTAGCGACACTCTGTCCTAACCAAGCTACCCTCTTCCTTGGTCTAGCGACACTCTGTCCTAACCAAGCTACCCTCTTCCTTGGTCTAGCGGCACTCCGTCCTAACCAAGCTACCTTCTTCCTTGGTTTAGCGACACTCTGTCCTAACCAAGCTACCCTCTTCCTTGGTCTAGCGGCGCTCCGCCCTAACCAAGCTACCCTTCTCCCTTGGTCTAGCGGCGCTCAGCCCTAACCGAGCTACCCTTCTCCCTTGGTCTAGTGGCACTCCGCCCTAACCGAGCTATCCTTCTCCCGTGGTCTAGTGGCACCCCGCTCTAACCAAGCTACCCTTTTCCTTGGTCTAGCGGCACTCCGCCCTAACCAAGCTACCCTTTTTCTTGGTCTAGCGGCGCTCCGCCCTAACCGAGCTACCCTTCTTCCTTGGTCTAGCGGCACTCCGCCCTAACCGAGCTACCCTTCTCCCTTGGTCTAGTGGCACTCTGCCCTAGCCAAGCATCCCTCATCATGATCTAATGACAGTCCGACTTGTTACCCTCCCAAAAAGAGGGGAAGAAAGAACAAAAGAATGAAAATAAATAAGTAAAAAAATGGGGTTAAAAATAGAGATACCCCGCCAGTCTTGTTCAGGTTTTCTGAGCAAGAGCAAAAATGGCTAAAACCCAGCTGTGGTGAAAACCCGAAAGGGCACTGCAGGCAAAATCGGGTACCCCGCCACGTAAAAACCCGGAAGGGCGCGTGGGCAAAAGCAAGAGGGGGATGGCTCCGGTGAAAACCCGAAAGGGCGCTTGGGCCAGTAATATGGTGATCCTAAAGGAAACCTCGCCTCCCGTCATAAACTTCTCGTTGATCGATTGGCACCTCGCCCGATCAATGATGAAACCCTATCCGGCTTAGACCTTACGTCTATCCCGATGAAACCTATGAAATCTTTGCATTGGTATAAACCCAATACCGATGATGAAACCAGATGTTGATCGATTGGCGCACTGCCCGGTCAATGATGAAACCTATCCGGCTTAGACCTTACGTCTATCCCGATGAAACCTATGAAATCTTTGCATTGGTATAAACCCAATACCAACGATGAAACCTGCTGTTGATCGATTGGCACACTGCCCGATCAACGATAAAACCAACCCAGTGTAGACCTTACGTCTATTCTGATAAGATTCATGAGATCCTTGCATTGGTATAAACCTAATACCGATGATGAAACCCACCTGTGATCGATGGGCACCCTGCCCGATCAACAAAGAAACCCGTCCTATTAAACTTGCATCTCTTCCTGTCCCACCGTGATGAAGCCGGCTGCTGATTAGCGGGCACACGGTCCGAGCAGCAATGAAACCTATCCAGTTTAGACCCTACGTCTATCCTGATGAAACCTACGAAATCCTTGCATTGGTATAAATCCAATACCGATGATGAAACCTGCTGTTGATCGATTGGCACCCTGCCCGATCAATGATGAAACCCTACCCAGTGTAGACCTTTTGTCTATTCTGATGAGATTTATAAATCCCTTTGCATCGATATAAACCCAATATTGTAGACACGCCAAAATTGACGTTTTATTGATCAAATCTCATATTATTATGTAAACGCCCCAAGTGGACTTCAATATTCTTATAATATAAAGTTTTTCTATTTTTATGCATTTTTCCTGCATTTTTGTGATTCACGACTTTAGTAAGGGCGTTAATTTATAAAGTCACGACCTGTAATAAGGCGTTTTCACAGAAAGGACGACCGTGCGACAGGGCGTCAATTCTTGGTATTATACGCTAATTTCTGGAATTATCATAAAAGGCATTTTCTGAGTAACGCCTTTCCTCAAGGCGTGTTTTTAAGAAACGCCGTAATCATAGGCGTGTTATATCAGCGTTTAAACAGAGCAAGTTTTATTTCTAAAATTAAATCCAGGAAGAAACGTCCTTTGCTAGGTCGTGTTTCAAGAAACGCCTCTGTTGGAGTCGTCAATTCATCAAGAGACGTCCTCGATTAAGGCGTGTTTCTCTCCAGAGTCCTTCCTTTTTCGGACTTTCCCTCACAGTTCCCTATCGTAATTTGGTCTCTTGCTCGATCTTAATCCTTCCTTGAATGCCTCATTACCCGTTCTGATCTTACCTTGCTTGATCACATCCAATCGAGGCTATAAATTGAAGCCTGGATCGATCGGTTGAAAGGGTTGAAGGGTTGAAGGGTTGAAAGGTTGAAGCGTTGAAGCATCCGTAAAAGAGGTTGAAACGTTTGTAAGAGGGTTAAGCATTTTTTTCACGAACAGAGCCTACTTCATCCGGCTTCATCCATATATTTCTGTCGTCTTCATTCATTTTTTCCTTTACTGTCGCCAGGGACAGCAGGATTTCACCCCTTTTCATCTCTTTATTTTATTTATTCATATCACTCCATTCATCATACACGTTCATCCTTTATATTTATTCACACTTTATTGTCATACTCCCCCTCCCTTAAGTCTTGTTAAGGGGTTTTAAAAACAACCAAAAATAAGGTGCGCATGTGCCTTTCTTTCCTTCATTATTACATGTCTATTTGGATAGATGCTACTGCGTTTTGGGCTGACCCTTCTCTTCTTGTTTGTGTTTATTGTCCGTTTTGCAAGGTAATCAACTAAGAAGACCCACTTCATCGGCCGGCCGATTGAAGTTGGAGGAAGAAATCCACATCCATCCCGCGTCTCAAATTCCACCAGGTATACGCGATCACTTTTTCTTCTTATTGAGGTAATCCCTCTGGCGATCACAACTCCTTTTAAGCACCTCGTGCTTTATCATTCATTCATTTTTTTTCATTTTTTTTATTTCTATTCATAAGTGTGGATTTTAAATAGAATCTACAAATTGGCGATCACGGTGGGACTTCCACTGTTTTCTTTCTTGATTACCATCTCCATTGGCACCCTCGAGTGCCCTTTCCCCTTGACACCCTCGTGTGTCCTTTCCCCTTAGGCACCCTCGCGTGCCCTTTCCCCTTGGTACCCTCGGCGCCCTCTCCCTTGTGCCCCTCGGGCACCCTCCCTTGTTGTGCACTCTGCACACTCCCGGGTCGGTCGATTTCTGCTTATTGACGCCTTTCACGAAGGCGTCTTTTGATTTCACGCCCCTCACAGGGACGTGTTTTGTTGAATCACGCCCCACTCCAGGGCGTGTGTTTATTACACCTGCTGGTTTTTTGGTTGCTTATTTCATCGTCTGATATTTAACGCCCCTCTCAGGGGCGTGTTTCTCTGAGTAACGCCTATTCCCAGGGCGTCTTTTACTATAACTGCTGCCTGCTGCATGATTGTTTTACTGTCTGTGGAATTAACGCCGCTCCCAGAGGCGTTCCATCTATTGTCAACGCCTGTCATCAGGGCGTGTTTAATTATTATCTGAGTTTTGACGCCCTCCAGTGTAGGCGTCCTTTCCTTAGAACGCCTCACCCTAAGGCGTGTTTTTCCTACTGTCTGTGAGCCCGTCACAGAGTTAACGGCAGCCACCCTGCCGTGTTTTAAGTTTGTCACGACCTATCGCAGGGCGTGTCTTTCTTGCTGATTGTGAACACGCCCTTTCCCAGGGCGTGTCTTTGCTGTTCATTTTCACAGATTGACTATTATTCATTGTTTGGCATTTGTGTTGATATTATTATCTTGATTCGCTGGCTTGGTTGAGAGACCTCCTCTCTCTATCCTAGGATCCACACACCTTTCTTGGAATCGGGACGACCCTCCATTGAGCATTCCGTCTCTTTGGACTGGAAATCCCTTTTCCAAGACCTCCATAAGTCCCCGCACCCGTGGATTCCCTCACGGACGCTGGGCTGGTTGTACCCTCGAAGTACCTGGAGTTTAGAGAACCCATGCGTTGTTAAGAGAGGAAGAACTTAGTTGACCCGGAGATTACACTCGGATCAAACTAGGTCTCATTTGGCAAAAGAGTGAACTTTCACAAATAATTCACCCTAATTCAAACATCAAACCTTAAAATCTTGCGTTTCTTGCCAACCTTGTTTGCATAAACATAGTTGGGTGATTTGATTGCTTGGTTTGGATTGATTATTTTGTGATAGCTCCTTCATTAAAAACATTCTCTCTCTTAAGAATGAAACTCCGTTCAGGTAAAACCATCAACATGTCGGGAAACGGGTATTCTTACGATGATGAGAATGAGAACATATTTGGTCAATATGAGGACCCTCTCCAGGATTCGGTTTATTATGAGGAGAACTATCTTCCTCCTCATCCCTATTACTCTCAGGTTCATGTGGTCGATACCACTAATCATGAGGCGGACCCTCCGTCTCAAGTTCCATCTTCTAATACTTCAGGGAACCCTTCCCCATCCATCAACGTCACTGATTTAATCCAAGCTCTTTCCCAGTTGGACGACTCCCAGCGGCAAGCTGTTCAGGCCGCTTTAAAGGGGAAGTCAGTTCTTTCTTCTTCTTCTAATCCCCCTCCGGCCGTGGGTGGCCATCAGATTATTAATGACCAGGCGGTCTTGCATTCCCCCTCCTCTCGTCCACGAACGCCTACTGCGGCCATGCCGGCCCCACAGGCGAGCTATTCAGCGGTTAGGCATCAATCCTTTCAACCTCCTCAGATTTTGCAAACGCCTACACCGCGTGCTTTCATTCAGAATCAGGCCCCGGCCGAGCCCGATACCAACACTCTGTTGCTTCGAAAGCTAGCCAGCATGGAGGAGCAGCTCAAGAAGGTTACGGCAACTAAGAATGCTCCGGAAATCTCTCTCCCTACGTTGCCGGTGTTCCACTTACCCCCTTCTGAAATGCCGCACTTTCGGCGATATAATGGAACCGGTAACCCGTTCATTCATTTAAAGGATTTCCGTTATGAAACTTCTTTCTGGCAAGACAACAAGGCCTCCCTGGCCTATTTATTCAGGAGATCTCTTGAGGGACCCGCCCTCGAATGGTTTTATTCTCTGGAGCCAGCTGATGCTGGCGATTTCGATATTATTCAAAGAAAGTTCCTGCAAAAGTACAGAGACCGGGTGGGACCCTCCCTCTCCGTTACAGATTTAGTTGCTGAGAAGATGAAGCCCGAGGAGGACTTCATTGTATTTGCTGATAGGTGGCGGTCCATGGCCGAAAAATTAAAGGACACATTGTCGGAACAGGAGCAAGTGAAGATGGTCATTTCTAATGCAACCCCTCAATTCCGGCACATTTTGGCCATGAATCGGCTGACAACCATGGAGGAGCTCTATGAAAGAGCTCGTTATATACAGACACAAATGAAGGATTCGCCCATCATGGGCATGTTTGAGCCGAAGCCTCGGCTGTTTAAAAAGAATACAACTGTCAACAGTGGGCCCACAACTGAGGGCACTGTCACAAACGAGCAGGTTGGCGTAGTTGGCCACCCCCATCACCATTCAAACCCACGACCTCTGCCGCCTCCACAGCAGAACCCCCATTTTACCTCCGCCCCACAGCGCCATTTCACACCCCAACCTTCTTTTGCTCCATCACCGAGCCAAGCGCCTCGCAACGACCCTCCAGCACCACCACAATACCATCAAGTCCCTCCACCTTCCCACTACGGCCAACAACAGCGGAGACCACCACTTGGCCCCAAGAGGGCCCATTATCCGCCACTCCCAGAGAGTCTCCCTGACATTTTTAATGCTTTAATGGCTGCCAACCTGCTCGTTCTACCAAAAGAAAGAACAGTGTGGCCCGACAATGTTGACACATCCCGCTACTGTGCATTTCACCGCGCTCCTGGTCACAACCTTGACCGTTGTTTCCACTTCAGAGATCATATTTATGATTTGAATGACCAGGGAGGCATTAATTGGGATGAAATGAGGCAAGTCATCGCCACCATGAAAGAGAGAAGGCCGCCTCGGCAACAGCAAAATCAGCAACAGCAGCATCCAGCTCCGCAGCAGGCTCAACCACAACAAGCTCCAGCACCCCAGCAAGATATGGGGATTGTCCGTAATCCACTACCGGACCACGCTCCTAATCAGCACGTGAACCCTGTCACGTCTCTCTATGAGGTGGAGAGAGGGCAGGGATGGCACGAAGAAAACGCCTCTGTCGGGGCATTTCACCATGATACAACCCGAAATCAAACCCCGCGCCTTTTGCGCATTCCCCCTTCTTCTTCTAATCTCCTATCGGGACGTTCCCTTTTACGCCCCGTCAACCCGTCTACCTCCACCAATTCTACAGTCTTGCCGACTCGTTCCCTTCTTAACCACATACCACCCCAACAATCTATCATTCCACCTTCCCCCATCAATCCCACACCCGCGCCATCCAGGCCACTCCTACTTCGCTCACCGCCAGCGCCCGCTACCTCCTCTATCACCCCGACATCGGCAAGAGTTCCTTCACCATCTCCCCAACCACCTTTTGTGCCACGATCTCTCCTTATTCCACCACCTACCAATACTCCTCGTATTCGGATATCCCTCACCTCTCCGATGAGGGCCCCTTCTGCAAATGCTCCTCCCATGCCTCCCTCGGGGGCACCTTTATTGAACACCACTACCACGTCTCCTATGGAGACACCCCTTTCATTGAATTCCCCTTTATCCCCAAGTGCGGTTTCTGCTACCGACATTCCTTCTTCTTCTTCCAACCCTCCTCCTAAGATTGCCCCGACAGGGGCGCGTCAAGGCGTAGCACCCCTCCGTAGTGGACGGATATTCCACCGTGTTTTCCCCCAGAGAGAGCTAGAGCCCGTGCAGGGGCCACAAGAGCAAGAGCAGGAACAAGATTCAGTGCCGGGAACTCGGTATGATCTGTTAAAGCACTTGGATCGCACTCCAGCCAGAATCTCCATTCTTGAATTAATCAAGAGGTCCACCACTCATCAGCTGGCCTTGAAGGAATATCTGCAGAAGGTCATGGTCAATGAGGACCTTCCGGTTGAACAAATAATTACAGTCTTAACCCCTACCAGCAGTCAGCCGGCAATCACATTCCACGAATATGAGTTAGCACCTCTACCAGCAAGAAAATATGCCCTATGTATCACGGTTGATATCAACAAAGTGGCCGTTAAGCAATGTTTGGTAGACACCGGTGCATCTATTAATGTGTTGCCTCCGAGCACTCTAAAATCATGTGGTATCCCTGAGAGCCAGATTCGGCCATCTACCATTACTGTCACGGCATATGATAATACAAAGAAACCTCCTCTGGGCATGGTTACTCTCAAAGTCAGCCTGGGTCCAGCCACTATTACGGCAGATTTTCATATTCTGGATATGGACCCAACCTTTAATGGCATCCTGGGTCGCCCTTACATTCAGCAACTTGATGCGGTGCCTTCTACAAACCATCAGTGCCTCAAGTTTCCGCACAAGGGGCGTATTATCAAGGTGACCAGTGTGCCGATCTTGCCAGAGGAAGACATTCATGTAGCTTCATCAGTTCCTTCCATATGGCCTGCCAACAAGCCGTTATTATCTGTGCTGGACATTCCCCGTCCGCGGCCGATGCCGTCCGAGACAGTTACCACAGTTGCCATGACACCTCTGCCTTCTAAGGGGAAGAAGAAAAAGAAAAATATGATGAATACCCCCGGCTGGAACATTCTTATAAGAATGGGATATCAAGATGGTAAGGGCTTGGGCGCCAAACTCCAGGGCAGAGTTAGGCCCATTAAGCCTCAAAAGATGATTGCACGAGGCGGCTTAGGCTACAAAGCACCGGGCAAGAATGAAGGGGAGCCGTGGGCTGTTATGACGTCCACCTTCAAGCCAGATCGCCAACCGCTCACCTGGACTTTAAAGGCACATTTTGTCACCGGTGGCATTCAAAACAACGAGCAGACTACTGTCATTACTTCATTATTTGATTGTCAGGATGTGCACGCCAGACAGTTTGCGCGGCACATTGCCCCACTGGCCACTTACAAAGCCTTGGAGACTTTAAGGCCCGATAAAAGAAGGAAGATGGGTGATCCGGCATGTGACTGGTACAGATGGTTTGACATGAATGATATCACTTTCTCTTTAAGCCGCTTGTTCATGCCGACAGATCCAGAATGGCCACCATTGATTCAAGAACTGATTGAAATGCCTGCCGCAATCACAGATAAAAGGCAGCTGTTAAGTGACTACACAGATACGGGAGAACCAGATGTCCCCTTTGAAGAAGATTTCTCCGTGGATAGGCTGTGGGCCGGCCTTTTCTCCCTCACTTCTGTGCATCCATCAGTGTTGGTTTCTTTCTATTCCCGTTGGTTTGGTCACGTGCCGCGACCACCACCGATTACCATTAACTTGTCTCCTGATTCAATTCAGATTTCCCTTTCGATTGCTCCTTCGCTCCTCGAGCGATTTTCTGAAATCTCCATCTCGCCCCCGCATGGGCCGTCTTTGATTAAATCTTTCTCCAAAATTGCAATCTCCACTCCCACCGCTATTCTCCCTTCGCATTGCTTTTTACTTGAAAAAGAAAATAAAAACAAAGGAAAAACTAAAAACGAAAAAAAAAACGCCAAATCTCCAACATTCCGGTCCTCCATCTCTATTGAAGAGATTTCCTATTTTTCTTCCGAGTGCGTCCCAACCCAGGGGCTGCTCTCTCAAAATTCCTTGATAAGTCTTTTCTCCCCCTCTGGTGAGGGGCCCTCCTCTGTATTACCTCCTGTATCCGCTTTTTCATCTCCTTCCCCTAATCAGGCTAGTTGTTCTTCCTCCTCTTCCTCCTCTTCTTCTTTTAAAAATCAGGGGTTAGTTCCACATAAGAAGGCCAAGGGTAGGCAGATTCCTCGAAGATTTTTGTTAGAATTGGCTGCCAGATGCCATGCTTGTTTAGCAATCCCTGAGTTTGTGGAGGATCCAATTATCCTGCCGGAGCTAGAATATGAGGATTCCATTGCTTCCTATGAGGGTTTGGGCGTTTATGAAATAATGAATGATGAAGACCCTATTGAAGAGGGGGATGAAAGTTATGAAGAATATGAGGACGAGGCTGATGCTTTTGCTAGTGGCATAAGACGATTCGACGAACCATCAGCCTCAGTAGAAGAGCCAACCAAAGAAATCAATCTGGGTACCGAGGAAGACCCTAGGATTGTCCTCATCAGTAAAAATTTGCCGCCCTCCGAGGAGGAGGCGCTTATTTTGGTTCTTCAAGAATACAAGGACACGTTCGCTTGGAGCTACGAAGATATGCCGGGATTAGACCCTGCGCTCGTTGAACATCGCCTTACACTTAAGCCAGGGTCTGTCCCGGTAAAACAACGGTTGAGGCGTTTCCACCCTAGCATGGCTTTGAAAATGAAAGAAGAGGTCGATAAACTCCATAAGGCTAGATTTGTTAGAGTCGTCCTTTATCCCAATTGGGTGGCTAACATTGTCCCGGTTATGAAGAAAGATGGAAAAGTTCGAATTTGCATAGATTTTCGGGACCTCAACCGGGCGTGTCCTAAGGATGACTTCCCCCTCCCTCATATTGATGTGCTGATCGATAACACGGCAGGATTTGAGACTCTTTCGTTCATGGACGGCTTTTCAGGCTACAATCAGATTCGTCTAGCTGAAGAAGATCAAGAGAAAACCTCATTCACTACACCATGGGGCACATATTGTTATGTGGTCATGCCTTTTGGACTTAAGAATGCTGGAGCCACTTACCAAAGGGCTATGATGGCAATTTTTCATGACATGATTCATATTTATATTGAGGTGTATGTGGATGACCTGGTTGTGAAATCAAGGACAAGGATTGAGCATCCTGGGGTTCTGGCTAAGGTTTTGCAGAGATCCCGAGAATTTCAGTTAAAAATGAACCCCAAAAAGTGCGTATTTGGTGTTTCTTCAGGGAAATTGCTTGGTTTCATTGTTAGCAAGAGGGGTATTGAAGTTGATCCCAACAAGGCAAAAGCCATTAGAGATATGCCTCCTCCCAAGAATTTGAAAGAAGTTCGAGGATTAATAGGGAGGTTGCAATTCATTCGCCGCTTCGTCTCCCAGCACTCACAAAGGTGTAGGCCGTTCTACGAGCTTACTAAGCCGGGAGTCAAGTTTAATTGGGATGACAAGTGTCAGGCAGCCTTTGACGGATTGAAGGATTATTTGGTCAATCCTCCTGTCCTGAGGCCGCCAATTCCAGGCAAACCACTTATTCTTTATGTTTCAGTCCTGGATGACTCCGTAGGTGCTGTCTTAGCTCAAGTGGATGAGGAAGGTAAAGAGAGGGCAGCATACTACTTGTCTAAACTCCTTAACTCCTGTGAGCAGAGATACTCAGCTATGGAAAAGACTTGTGCAGCTTTGGTTTGGGTAGTTCAAAAGTTAAAACACTATTTTCTAGCTCACGAGGTTCACCTCATTGCGCGCATGAATCCAATCAAATTCCTCCTTGAAAAATCTGTCCTCACTGATCGATTAGCTCGCTGGCAAAGCTTCCTTTCTCAATTTGACATCACTTACATTCAGCAAAAAGCTATCAAAGGTTACGCCATTGCCGAGCACCTTGCTCACCACCCTCTTCCCCACTTTGATCCTGTCAATTCGGAGTTCCCAGATGAAGAATTAATGTCCATTAATCAACCCCACGATCCTATGTGGACATTACATTTTGACGGAGCCCTTAACTCTCAAGGAAGAGGGATCGGCATGGTTCTTTTAACACCCGAAGGGGTCACCATTCCATTTGCTGCTCGGCTTACTTTTCCCGTCACCAATAACATAGCCGAGTATGAAGCTCTTTTGGCCGGTCTCAAAACCGCTCATCAATATGGTGTCACTCATTTGCGAATTGTCGGTGACAGTCAGCTTATTTTGCGCCAGGTGCTGGTCAAGTGTCGCACCATCAATCCTAAGCTCAAACCCTACCAGGAACTCGCTTCAGCTTACGCCAAACTCTTCACTAAATTGATTTTCGTTCATGTACCGCGTAGCCAGAACATCTTGGCCGACGCACTTGCTTCTTTAGCTTCCGCCTTAGTCTTCCCTCCTCAGCGTGATTTTCATGTTCCCCTGATTCATCAGCGTGATACTCCAGCTATTAGGGATCGTGCTTTTCTTGATATTAGGGATCAAGTGCTCGAGAAGGTTAGACGGAAAGAAGCTCTTGAAGGCAAAGAGGTCATGTTATTGGATTGGCAAGAAGAGTTGGCAGATGAAGAAAAGCCTTGGTTTTATGAGATTGCCAGATACTGTAACGATCAGTCTTACCCCGAGGAAGCCACAGCCGAAGAAAAGAAAGCAATCAGGAGAGTGGCTCAACGTTATACTTTGGTTGGAGGTGTACTCTACAGAAGAGGGCTCACCGGTGTTTTATTAAGATGCCTCGATGATGATGAATCTTGGAGGGTCGTGGAAGAGGCGCATTCTGGTGTGTGTGGGGGTCATGTGAATAGTCAGATGCTAGCTAAGAAGATTCTTAGACTAGGGTTCTATTGGCCCACTCTTGAAGAAGATTGTTCTATCTATGTTCGAAGGTGTGTTAAGTGCCAACTGCATGCCGACAAGATTCATTCTCCTGCTTCTTCACTCCACCCTACATCCTCCCCATGGCCTTTTTCCATGTGGGCTTTTGATATCATTGGACCTCTTGGTGATTCGAACCTCCTGACCAAGCAAAAATCATTCATTCTCACGGCAACGGAGTACTTCACCAAGTGGGCGGAAGCAGAAGCTTACGTGGAGATTAAAGCATCAACCGTCTGCAAATTTATCATGAAGAACATCATCACGAGGTTCGGGATCCCAAGCACCATCGTCACTGACAATGGACCTCAATTTATCTCCCAAGATCTCAAGGATCTCTGCGACAGGTATAGCATTGCATTGCATCATTCTTCTCCCTATTATCCACAGGGCAATGGCCAAGCAGAGGCCACTAATAAAACCTTGATCAAAATTGTTAAGAAGACGTGTGAGGCTAATAAATTTTCGGACTGGCCGGACAAGCTGGTTGAAGCTCTTTGGGCTTACCGCACTTCCATCCGAACCCCCACTGGGCAAACTCCTTTCGCCCTTACTTATGGGATGGAGGCCGTGGTCCCTTATGAGATTCTTATTCCCTCTCTGCGAGTACAATTGGACAAGGAGCTCTCTATCGATGAACGTCGTGATTCACTCCTTGCTCAATTGGAACTCCTAGATGAGAAGCGTCTGGTCGCCGCTGAGCATGCGCGCGTTTATCAAAACAGGCTCTCACGTTTCTATCAAAAGAAGGTAATTGAGAGAAAATTTAAGGTCGGTGAAATGGTAATCAAAAGAATTTTTGTAAAGCCGGGTGGCCCTCGTTCAAAGCTCCAACCAAATTGGGAAGGGCCGTTTGTCATAAAAGATGTTTATCCGGGCAATGCTTATAAACTAGTTAATGCTGAAGGAGAGGAATTAACTCACCCCTGGAATGGTTTGTATCTCAAGAAATATTACCCCTAAACAAAAATCCAAACAAAAAATTGAAAACTTCACAAAAAATCCAAAGAAAATGGAAATCTCCCAGGTAATCCAAAAAAATCTGAATATTTCCCAAAATCCAAAACAAAAAGATTTTCTTTCATGGTTCTCCTTTTATTGGGCTGACATGACATGTAAAGGTCCCCGGTCCGAAGGGTTAAAATTCAGAATCCATTTCATCAGTCTTGCTAATTTAAAATGGGAATTGACCCCGCACACACTACACACTTTACTCTTGAGATCAAGCAGTGCAAAATCTGATGGAAAGTTGAAACCGGATCAAAGGTGAAAGACGATATCCATTCTTCTTCTTCTTCGGCCCACAAGGGAGGAAGGGAGGTCTCGAGGTAGACCTGCCAAGCCTATCCGCCGCCCTAGTAGGAGGAAGTCAAGGCCCAAAAGGGAACAAATGCCACAAAAGCCCAAGTACAATTAGGTTGTTCATCAGTTCTATTTCAATGCAAGCCAAGTTCCAAAGTGAAAGTCAATGGTGAAAAGAAAAGCATGTCAAGAGGGCAAAGTCCCCGCAAGGAAAACCTTGGGCGTATGCATGCAATGTGAAAAGGGGCAAAAAGGCAACAAAGCGTCCCTACGCCAAAGACCGAACCCCAACAGGCATAGGGTAGGGGAGGTGGCTTTGCCTCGAGCATCTTTAAATCTCTTGTGGGCTTCCTCATGCTTTCTCTTTTATTTTGGAAAAAGTCATGAACCAGCGGAATGGTCGAAACCAAACTGAAGAGAATGCACTGTACGAAATCTCGTGTATAAGTCCAACTATATGCACGCCAATTCCCCTTTTTAATTATTCAAGAAAGGTTAATGGAACTTAGAAGATGACCAAGTAGGACCCACCACCTTGATTTCTTTATCAGCCCAATTTGGGAGGAATAAAAATTAACGCCTTCGTTCAAGGCGCTTTTATACTGATTCACGCCTAGATCTTAGGCGTTTCTTTAAAAATAACGCCTCTTGGAAGGTCGTGTTTTCAACAAAATTCAAAAATCTTTTCACAGTAACGCCGTCTCCGAGGGCGTCTTTTACGAGCGTAACGACCTAATCTAAGGCGTGTTTTTCCAAAAATCCAAAAAAAATATATACAGATAATGAAAAGAACAAAAATAAATTCTTCATGTTGCATGAATTACACTCTTGCCTGGACAGCTTTTAATTATTGTTTGCATATGTGTGATTGCATGAGGCATCTCCCAGTTTTGGTCATTTCATTTTTGCCTTATTTTAATTAAAGGCTTGGCCCCTTGACCCATCATTAAGGTCAAGATATTTACACCCCTTGCTCAACGGGCAAGGGGCCAAGTCGAACAGATGAATTAACCTGTTTGTTCAAGTGAAAACCACAGCCGCAGATACAGGGCAAAAGTAAAGCAAACACGAGGAACGAGAGAAGAAAAAAGTGCACAAACACAAGTCCACAACCATACAAGTACTCAGGTAACAAAAGCTCAAATCTCATATATATATATCATCATATCTATCATGTACAGGTGTGAAGGTGGAGGAGTACAAGTACAAAACTCTCAGCTCTCGCCTCCACCCTCCTCTACTCGCCTGCTCTCAACCTCCTCCTCACCGCCCCGAGCTGGTGCTGGTGGAGGAGGCATAGGCCCCCGCGAAGAAGCCGGAACCCGAACGTGTCCCCCTGCCTCGCTCCTCTCTCGGAGGGAAGAACCCGCCACAAAGGTGGAGCTGGTGAAGGAGTACCCCGCAGCCCGTGCTCGCTCACGGCCTCGCTGCAGCCGCTCCTCGGACACTCGAAGCCGCTCCTGGGAAAGGATCAACTGGGTCCTCGAGTCCGCCAGCTCACGCTCTCGTGCCAACAACTGCTCCTGGAACCGGGCACGCTCCGCCTGGTGCTCCTCGCGCTCACGAGCCCGCTCCTCGCGCTCACGAGCACGCTCCCTCCTCTCCAGCTCCAGGGCAACCCGCAGCTCGGCCACGTCCTGAGGAAGCTCACTGCGCTGCTGCAAGGCCCGCTGAAGCTCTACGATCCGCTGATCACGGATCGACAACTCGGTACGTATCGCCTTCAGCTGAGCAGCCTACAAACAGGTAAACAAATCATCAGTTCCACAGTTCAATAATTCATGAAATGAAATAACAACATGTGACTAAAGGTAGGTCACGCACCTGTGAGCTCGTCGCTCGGAAGCCCTCATCTACGCAGATAAGAGTGGCTCGAAGCTCTTCAGTCTGTAAAAATGAATTTTTATCAGTGCACGATTTATATCTAATCATTATTTAAATGAGGTTTCGAGCTCAGAATTTACCCGTGAAGCAAGGTCACGCTCCGCTGCCTCAGCTCGTGCAACCGCTCTGGCTAGCTGCTCCGTCAGTGCAGTCACCTCTGCACTAGGACCCCTCGAGCTGGAGGCCTCCCCCGGATCTCTCCTCACTGCTCCCTGCTGGGCACGCTGCATTCATTGAGGACCGTCAGTGGCTAATCATTAATTTAACAAAAATTTTTACTTGCATATAGGAATAATTTAAACACTCACCAGGGTCTCCAGGTCGGCCCGTGTGGCGGCCAGCTGGTCCTCCAGGCTATGTAGATGGGCCTGGGCATCTATAGCTGCGACGTCCCTCGCGTCCTGCATCCGTTGCATGTTAGTCACATGATAGTCACATAAGCATTTGCATTCAATTTAGAAATAATTGCATTTCATACATACCCCTAAGACCCTCATCTGGGGTCGGCCGGCGTGAACCTCCCAATAGCGCCGGAGGTACTCGGAGCTGTCTGTCGCGTGGGAAACAACTCGGGTCCCGCCTCGCTGCCAGTCAGCGTACTGCTCCTCAAACCGTACCCGCCAGTCGGTCGTCTTAGTGCGACCGCGGGTTTTCTTTCCAATCCCTCGAGGCTCCCCGACCTCGATCCATTCCTGGGGCAGGCCCAGGGTCCTCATCACCAGCCGAAGCCGTAACGGCTCGATCTCGCTCAAGCAGTGAAGCCACAGCTCACGCCCGAAGCGAGGTCGCCCCGATACGACCCAAGGCTGGCCCTCATCAGTCATCCCCTCATATGGTCTCCACTGCACCTGCATTCATGAACACGCGTCATTATCATTTCATCATATTCAAATAAACAACAAAAAAGAAATGCATATCATTCATTCATACATACCAGCGAGGGAGGGAAGTCGCGGAACTCTCTCCGTAAAACCCACAACTCGTAGTCAAGTGGGGCACCAAAGATAACAGGCACCCAGCGTTGCGCCAGAGGGAAGGATCCCTCAGCTCCTGGCCGTGGGTCAACACGTCCCATCGGCATGTATAGGTGGCTCCACACCTGCATCCATGCATTGCATTAGTACTATATTCACATGCATCATAATATAGAATAAAAGAAAACAAAAATTGCATACCTGAAGAAGAGGTGAGAAGCCACTGACGGTCGTCTCACGGCCTGTCCCCGTGGACAGATCGGCCATCAAATGCGCCAGCAGGGCCGCTCCCCAAGCATACGTGCCAACCGTCTCCAGATCCTCAAGGATGCCTAAGAAGCGGCAGTTGATGACATCGGCTTTCGTCCCCAGCAATAATCTCCCGAGCAGCAGCAGCAGGAACCTCCTCAGGTCTCGGTCCGCTCTCTCATGGTCAGTCGGGTCCTGGCAGCATGCCGCTCTCACCCCGTCGGTCAGCCGCTGAGCAAACTCACCTAAGGTCTCCCCCGACCTATGTCTGGCATCTCCTAGACCCATCACCGTAGTCAGGTCCGTGCGGAAAATGGTCCTACACTCGCTAGGTCCCTCGTAGACCATCTCAAGCCCTAGTAACCTTCGGGCCATCTCTGAATAATCAGAATAGGTGAACCCACTCACGGCCTCACCATCTACCCGTAAACCTGTAATCCTGGCTACATCCTCTAAACTAGGAACCATATGCCCCCAGGGCATCAGGAAGGTCCGGCTAACCCTATCCCATCTCTCCCTCAAAACCTGGATCAGCGCTAGGTCAGGTCTAAAAGGCTCAATGGATAGAAAAGCACCAAACCCCATGGCCTCTACTCTAACCCTCTGGAAGTCGGGGAGACCCTGGTATGCTGCCCAGACCATGACCCATGAGATACGGGTCCTCATCAGCCCCTGCATGCAGTAAAATGAATTATTTTGCTTAATTGATTGGATATTAATGGAATTACATTTGGTTTGGCATGCTATTGAATTTTGGTGTTTTTGAATTCACGGCCACCTTCAGGACGTTTCTTGATGAATTCACGCCCCTGTGGGAGGCGTTTTCATAAATGTGCCTTCTTTTAACGTCCTAAATAAGGGCGTTTTTTATATTAATCACGCCTCCATGTTGGGCGTTTCGTTGGCTTAACTCTAAAACGTTTTTAAATCACGCCTCCGTATTGGGCGTCTATTGTTGAATTCACGCCCTCCGTAAGGGCGTTTCCCTAAATGAGCTTAATTTTTAAAATCGTTAATGATAAGAGAGACGCCCTCTGGTTTGGGCGTCTTCTGAAGATTTAACGCCCTTCTGGAGGGCGTGAGTTTCTCAATTTAACAGAAAATCTAATAAACAACAGCATGCGAAATTATTCCTGAAAAAAAACATGGTTGGAAATTAATTAATAAGCATGGCAGTGATGAAAAATTTTTTTTAAAGAAAACGACATGCTTCGGGGCGTGTTTCATGAAAATTAAGTAATAAAAGGAATTCACGCCCCAGGATAGGGCGTGTCACTTGTGATTAACGCCCCCGTCGGAGGCGTGTCTTTTCTGAGTTGCAGGTTCGTGCCCGAGGGCTATGGCGATCAAAGGAAACCAAATAAAATGAAAATAAAAAGTGGAATTGGGGGAGGGGAACTTACCTTCTTGTGCCTCTGGGGTTGTGGCCGGGGTAGCGGTCGTCTGGGCCGCCGGAGTTGCCCCCGGGGAACGATCGCCGCCGTGGGCGGTGGTCCTTCTTCTTCTCCATCTTCTTCTTCTCCATCTTCTTCTTCTTCCTCTCCACCTTCTGCGTCTTCTGCTTCGCCCGTTGCTCCGTCGGCCTCGTCGCCGCCGGCCGTCGTCGGCTCATCTTCATAGGCCACGACGGCAAGCTCCTCCATGGAAAGTTCTTCCTCTTGGGCGTGGGAGGCATCGAGATCGACCACATCTGGGGCGCTGACCCTTTGGCGTTTGGACATGGCTAGGGTTAAGGGGGGAGGGAGATTGAGAGAGTGAGAAAGAGAACGAGAGAGAGAGGGGAGATTGAGAGAGAGGGGTTTTCGGTTAGGGTTTGCAGAGATGAGGGGGCCAAATGAAAACGGAAGGAGGAAGGAGAAGGAGGCCTGGTGGCTTTTGGGTTTCGAAAAGAAGACACGCCCTTGAGTAAGGCGTTTATAATTGAATTCACGTCCACTGTTTGGGCGTTTTATAGAAACTAACGACGATGATTAAGGCGTTAATTTATTTTGCATGGGGAACGATAACCGTCGTCAGACGCATTGAATGGGCGTTGATTGATGTGAGGGAAGTCATCATTGCTGTTTGAAGTAACGCCTCTGGTAAAGGCGTGTTATTCTTGAAACGTGACTATGGAAAAGGCGTTATTTTTGAGAAGTCAACGATTATATTCTTTTGGGTTTAAATCTGTTCACGCCTTTCTTGAGGTCGTCATTCAAAGTAACGCCCACAGTTGCAGGCGTCAATTGTTCACGAAGTGCCCGTTGAAGCGCCTTGGAATAAGGCGTGTATTTGTTAATTCGCGACGCTCTTGGAGGCGTTATTCACAACAGAAACATAGTTTTTTGGATGATTTCGTTCATAATCACAGTGGCAGTTGGCTCAATCAGAAAACAATCTTTATTATTTTGAAAAGAGGAACTACAATGACTAATGAGCCACTTTGGGCCTTAATTTTCTCAATGAAGTTACATAATTTTTCCACTGTTCCTTGTCTTCATCCGAGTCTTCTACAGGTTGATGAAGCTTGCTTAGCCTCCATAAAGCTTGAATGGTGATAACCTCCTCACCATCTTCATTGTTGCCTAGATCCCTTGATTTGATTGGAGGAAGATGAGAGACATCCTCCAAGTGTTGCCTTGGGAGCCCAAGCTGAGGAAGGCACCGGTGTGCATTATATAAAACGAAGTCCGAAGCACCAATAAGACGAAGGTCCGTCCCGATGGAAAAGCGTGCACGAAGTTCCTGCATTTTAAATACACCCGGGGCGCAAGTAAAAAGATTCTTTGGCATTACCTTTAGGTGCTCCCTCCAATCCCCTCTCTTCTTGATTTGAGGAATTCGGTTGGTCACTCTATTGCTTATACCTAATGAGCCGGTTATATATGAGAGTGGGCTCTTTGAGAAAATTCTTGAAGGTTGTTGGGCTTCACGGCATGAATCAAACTTGAAGTGTAAATCAATCCAACTCGAGAGTGCTAGCATGCACCCATAAATGGGCCTTCCCATGGCCGCCGATGTAAGCCCACTATAGAGATATGCTAGGATCGCCGGTCCCACTCTCTCTTCTTCCCACAAGCTCACCACTGCGCTCAATTGAGATTCCTCTAGAAAGTCCTCCGTGGATGGGAATAGGAGTGCTCCTGCCAAGCACACCACGAAGGCTTTAGTCACCCTTTCTATCTCCTCTTCCTCTTTAGCTTGATCCGCTCTCTTGTACACCCATGAGGCGAGCTTCAAGAGGTTAACTCCTTTAGTGACCTTAATTTGGTTCACTATATTTGGGCTAGGTATCAACGAGGTTAGTAACTCATGGGAGGAGATGGGCCTTGGCATGATGGCCATCTTTTCTTCTTCTCCTTGCTTCATCTTTCTTAAGCCTAAGATCATCTCCACTTCCTCTAGCAAGATGGTGGCTTCAAAAGTGGAAAATAAGAAAGTATGGGTGGAAGGGTGCCATATCTCAATCAATGCTCCTATGGCAGCCCAGTCTATGTGGATTTGACTATAATACTTGGCATGGATTATCAACCCCAGGAGATGCCATCTAGCTACATATACCCTCATGTCTGATGTGAATTTAGAAAGGAGGAGGGGCAACCATTTGATTTGAACATATCTCCTAGCCCCTGGAAGATTTGGGTACTCCTGTGAGGGGAGGGAAAGAAGACAAAAGAAGAGCACATGAGCATAAGAAATAAGCTTGTTCGACAACAGTATGCACAATAAAAAAAAACACCAACCTGATTCATGCATATCCTGTTGCTTACATGACCTTGGATGTCGTTGATCCTGGGAGTTGAGGCCTTTTGTCTTTTTAGCGCCCTGTCCATCGCGGAAAGATTGGAGGACGCAACCTGCAGAGCGGAGGAAGCAGAAGAAAGGAAGAAAAGAAGAAAAAACAAAGGTTCGGCGGGGTTGTGATTGTTTAGGTTGAAGGAGGGCCTTCTATTAATAAAGATCTGGAGAGTTGTAAGGCTGTCGGAGATTAGAAGTTCGATCAAATTAAGGACTGTGCTGTTAAAGTACGAAACGGAAGTTCGTGATGAATTAACGACGTTGGTTAGGGCGTCTATTTTACAATTGACGACCTGACTGACGACGTGTTTTTTTTATAACGCCCTTCATGAGGTCGTGTTTCTTCTAGGCTTTCGTTATTGATAACGCCTTATGTGAGGACGTGTTTTTTATTTTGACGACCTGTAGTATGGTCGTGTTTTATGTCACGCCCTTTATAACGGCGTGTTTATTTCAAGTTCCTGCTATTGGTTGCGTCTTCAAGTAGGGCGTGTTTTCCATATTACACGACTTGTGGTCAGGCGTTTTTTATTCTGATAGCGCCCTCCTCTTGGGCGTGTTATTTTGGCCTGCGTTTTTTGCCCCATCCACACTTTTTGATGAACTTAAGTGCTATTATTTTGATGAAATTGTCTATGATTAAGCACTTATGACCATGTCATGTTCTGAATTGATGGAAAAAGGCTAATAAGTTTCAAGTGCAGAAGTTTGCAGGATTCAAGGCGTTTGGACCACTCATGGGAGTAACATCGTGTCACCTTGTATCTGTTTCTTGTAAGCATTGTTATTATATGATATCTACACTATTATAGTATGTCAAGGACCTTGTGGTTCCGATGAACCTGAAATTTGAGTTCCCCTTCATCAAAAACGATGACGATTTCAGGAGAGTCTTTATCACACGGATAGGCCGTTGAGTCATTAAAGGTTCGGGACGATGGTTCCACTTTCTGAGTTGATGCGCGGACAAACGAGCTTCGGTTTAGTGTTAGCTCAGAGATATGGATTCTTGACCAGATCTAAATGGCTTAGCAATATTATCCTTGATTATTTTCTATTTTAGTTTGTTTTAAACCTTTTCTTTTAGCCCAGCATGCATCATGTAGGACTTTGAGTTTCATGCTGAAAATCTTCATATTATGGCAATAATGAAGTTCACTCGCTCTTGATTGAGTTGACATGAGATATTCCACTTCAAATCAAGTACTTCATTCTATTTGAAGCCATTCAGGCTGATTCCTTGGAAGTGACCCTTTTGTTGGACTTCTATCCCAATTCTCTTTACTTTCCTGCAAAATTTACCTTGGTTGCAGCACATCCACGTTGGCTGGTAATCGCTCTCCAATGGTCTTTCCCTGTCGTGCCCGCGCGCACACCCTTTTATTTACTTAGCTTAACCTCCTTCTTTCCAACAAATCGACATTTCCTTGGAACCTCTCAGAGTTGTTTCACTCAGAATTTTGGAACGATTTCAAATACTTAGTGTCTGAGGCGTGTCACATCACACCTTGGCGTCTCCTTATCAGTTCATTCTACTTCATCTCATTTTCGTTTCACTCCCTTGCAAAGCAGACGCCAAGGCGGGGCAGCTGTAGACACGCCAAAATTGACGTTTTATTGATCAAATCTCAT
Organism: Amorphophallus konjac; assembly: GCA_022559845.1. Lineage (NCBI taxonomy): Eukaryota > Viridiplantae > Streptophyta > Magnoliopsida > Alismatales > Araceae > Amorphophallus > Amorphophallus konjac. Next base: position 87,582 of record JAHNEJ010002742.1, on the reverse strand, counting down.
GTTATTATGTAAACGCCCCAAGTGGACTTCAATATTCTTATAATATAAAGTTTTTCTATTTTTATGCATTTTTCCTGCATTTTTGTGATTCACGACTTTAGTAAGGGCGTTAATTTATAAAGTCACGACCTGTAATAAGGCGTTTTCACAGAAAGGACGACCGTGCGACAGGGCGTCAATTCTTGGTATTATACGCTAATTTCTGGAATTATCATAAAAGGCATTTTCTGAGTAACGCCTTTCCTCAAGGCGTGTTTTTAAGAAACGCCGTAATCATAGGCGTGTTATATCAGCGTTTAAACAGAGCAAGTTTTATTTCTAAAATTAAATCCAGGAAGAAACGTCCTTTGCTAGGTCGTGTTTCAAGAAACGCCTCTGTTGGAGTCGTCAATTCATCAAGAGACGTCCTCTATTAAGGCGTGTTTCTCTCCAGAGTCCTTCCTTTTTCGGACTTTCCCTCACAGTTCCCTATCGTAATTTGGTCTCTTGCTCGATCTTAATCCTTCCTTGAATGCCTCATTACCCGTTCTGATCTTACCTTGCTTGATCACATCCAATCGAGGCTATAAATTGAAGCCTGGATCGATCGGTTGAGGGGTTGAAGGGGTTGAAGGGTTGAAGGGTTGAAAGGTTGAAGCGTTGAAGCATCCGTAAAAGAGGTTGAAACGTTTGTAAGAGGGTTAAGCATTTTTTTCACGAACAGAGCCTACTTCATCCGGCTTCATCCATATATTTCTGTCGTCTTCATTCATTTTTTCCTTTACTGTCGCCAGGGACAGCAGGATTTCACCCCTTTTCATCTCTTTATTTTATTTATTCATATCACTCCATTCATCATACACGTTCATCCTTCATATTTATTCACACTTTATTGTCATACTCCCCCTCCCTTAAGTCTTGTTAAGGGGTTTTAAAAACAACCAAAAATAAGGTGCGCATGTGCCTTTCTTTCCTTCATTATTACATGTCTATTTGGATAGATGCTACTGCGTTTTGGGCTGACCCTTCTCTTCTTGTTTGTGTTTATTGTCCGTTTTGCAAGGTAATCAACTAAGAAGACCCACTTCATCGGCCGGCCGATTGAAGTTGGAGGAAGAAATCCACATCCATCCCGCGTCTCAAATTCCACCAGGTATACGCGATCACTTTTTCTTCTTATTGAGGTAATCCCTCTGGCGATCACAACTCCTTTTAAGCACCTCGTGCTTTATCATTCATTCATTTTTTTTCATTTTTTTTATTTCTATTCATAAGTGTGGATTTTAAATAGAATCCACAAATATCGATGATGAAACCTACCATTGATCGATCGGCGCCCTGCCCGATCAATGATAAAACCTACCCAGTCTAGACCTTACGTCTATCCTGATGAAGCCTATAAAATCCTTGCGTCGGTATATACCCAATACCGATGATAAGAGCATGCACTAATGAAACAGCACATCGCCTGATCCGTGCTGAAGTCCCAATTCAGGAAATATATGCATATATAAATAAAAATGGGGTTAATAATAGAGATACCCCGCCAGACTTGTTCGGACATCCCGGATAAGGGCAAAAAATGGCCAAAAACCCAACTGTGGTGAAAACCCGAAAGGGCACCGCAGGCAAAATCGGGTACCCCGCCACGTGAAAACTCGAAAGGGCGCGTGGGCAAAAGCAAGAGGGGGCTGGCTCCGGTGAAAACTCGAAAGGGCACTTGGGTCAGTAATGTGGTAATTTAAAAGTTCCATGCCAACCGGCACGCTACCTGTACCTCCCTTCTATTGATGAAGCCTTCCGTCGGTCAACTGTTTCCATTCCCCACCGATGATAAAACCCTTCCGGGGTAGACCTTACGTTTACCCTGATAAAATCTACATACCCTCTTTCAAACGTCCCACCGACAATGAAACCCATCACCATTTTGCTAAAGCCTATCCAGTTCAGACCTCACGTCTGTCCTGATAAAATCCACGCATTTCTTGGCAAAGTCCCACCTGCGATAAAACCTATTGGAATAGACCTTACGTCTATCCTGATGAGACCTACACCTTCACACACTTCCCACCGTTGATCGATTGGCACACTGCCCGACCAATGATGAAACCCTATCCAGTTAGACCTTTTGTCTATTCTGATGAAACTTATAAAACCCTTTGCATCGGTATCAACCCAATATCGATGATGAAACCAGCTGTTGATCGACCGGCACCCTGCCCGATCAATGATGAAACCATGCAGTTTAGACCTTTCGTCTATTCTGATGAAAATTATGAAATCTCCTTGCATCGATTTAAACCCAATATCGATGATGAAATCAACTGTTGATCGACCGGCACCCTGCCCGATCAATGATGAAACCATGCAGTTTAGACCTTTCGTCTATTCTGATGAAAATTATGAAATCTCCTTGCATCGATATAAACCCAATATCGATGATGAAATCAATTGTTGATCGACCGGCACCTCGCCCGATCAATGATGAAACCCTGCCAGCTTAGACCTTTCGTCTATTCTGATGAAACTTATGAAACTCTTCTTGCATCGATATAAACCCAATATCGATGATGAAACCAACTATTGATCGATTGGCATTTCGCCCGATCAATGATGAAACCCTATTCAGTTCAGACCCTACGTCTGTCTTGATAAAAACCACATATCCTTTAATTGTCCCACCTACTATAACCCCTACCCAGTCTAGACCTCACGTCTATTCTGATGGAACCTCTCCTTTCACACTCCTGCAAGTTGTCTCCTTTACGGCGCACATGGCCGGAAGGATTTTTGCTGCCACTCACAAAATCCGGTTTAAGCACCTCGTCGGATGCCGTCACGCGGTGGAGCGAGTCCCCCATCCTTTCTCTGAAGGGGTGGACGCTCTCCTGCCAAGTACGAGCCGTTCGCATGAGGGATTGTCAAAACCGCTACCCCACTTCCCAAAGTGATAAAACCATATGCAAAGTAAGATGGAGACGCTTGAAGCCAAGAGATTCCTTTCTAATAAAAGGGGAATACATGAAGGGCCCCGAGGGGACATTACATTACAGAAGAAAACAAAAAGGAGGGACAAACAATTCACGGCTGCCGGAATATATCTTCGAAGGCCAGAAGACCCACATAAGGGGCGGCTCCTAGCTCATGAAGGCGCGCCTCCTCCTCCTGAAGCCCAACGGACATGTCCTGAAGAGACATCACCCGTCCCTCCAGCGAGGCTACTTCCTCTTCAGACTGCGGCCGGATAAAGGAGAGTTGCTGCAGTTCAGCTCGAAGTCCAGAGAGTTCCATCTCCAATAGGGCTATCCGGTCCCGCACAGCTTCTTCCCGCTGAATAGCACCTTCTAGCTCAGCTCGGCGTCCATCAAGCATAAGTGTCAGCTTCCCCAACTCGGATTTGCATTCTGACCTCTGCAATTTCAGCGCCGTTAGCTTATCAACCATGGTCCGTGCTAGGAAATCCCTCCGATGCACGAATTTAAGCAAAAGTAAGACCCGCTGAGCCCATGTGTCCAGAGGGCAACCCATAGCCTGCAGACCGGCAGTGAAGCGATCAGCAATTTCCTTCAGCTGCAAATATGTCAAGCCAGGCTGAGATTCTACCAGCTGGCGCAGCATATCCAGGTTCTGCCAGACAAAGCTCTCAGACGATGCAAAGCCAAAAGAAGCAGAGGGGATCACTTCGAAGGTCACTTCGCTATCGATGTCTGCCCACAGTGCGACATCCGGCTGAGAAGATGAAGATGGTAAATCTGCTGGAAGAACTGGCCGGTCCCTCTCCGTGCCCTCTGGCTGAACTGAAGATTCCCCCTCCGTCTCGGGCGCTATGGCTTGAACATCAGCGGAGGGAGGACCGATGAATGATGGAGCTATCTCTTCATGAATCTTCTGAATAAGGGCTTCATCTTCAGCTACTCTTCCTGATAATGGGGGCGAAGGGTCTCTAGTCTGTAAAGGCAGAAATCCAGTTTCTATAGCCACTGTGGCAGGGACTGCTGACTCAGGCGCAGTTGACATTATGGCAGCCGGTATGAAAGCGGAGCTTCTGGCTGGGTCTGCTTCGGCTCTGAACTCTGAGGCCCTGACAAGGATGGAAATCTCTCCTGGTGGTCCTAAGTCCAACGATGCTAAATCTGTCGAGGACTGTATCCGCGCCGGCACAGGGCGAATGATCTCGGGAATTCCCGTGCAAGTTAACGGCTGGAAAGGGACAATAGCCCAGTTTGTGGAAGAAATATCCGTGATAGCCGCCGTTGTGTCTGAGCTAGCAATGGCAATGCCCTGAGACCAAAACAAAGCAACTTCAGCGCTAGATATAAAAGAAGAAGGGGCAGATGAAGCAACAAACATGAAAAGGAACCCACCCTTGAAGCAGGGTCCACATCCTCGAAGTGGGGTGAAAGAGAAGGAAGCTCCGTAGTCGGAATGACAAATGGTGGAGTTATGTCAATCTCGGTATCGAGCCCGGCAAATTCCTCCTGCAACTCCTCCTCGGGAGATAACACCACCAGCTTAGCCGGCTGAAAAAATGGGAACACCCTTTACAAATATAAGCGGGGCCTCTGATTCGGGAGCATCTCCCTCACTGTCGCTGAAGGTTGCTTCCTCCTCATCAGAGGCAGTCTTAGAACTGCCTGAGGATATTTCCACACTAGCTATACGCTGTGGGGCCGCCTCTAAAACATGCCGAGATGTAGACCGGGTAATTATGCGCCTGGCCAGAACGGCACGCTGCTTCGACTGAGCCTTGTGACCTTCCTGTGGTTGAAGCAACTCTTCTGTCACCACGGCCTCAGTCTGCTCCTCGCCTGCCGCTGATGCAAAAAGAGACCTCTGAGAAATGTAGCAAAGAAAACAAATACAGGTATGAGACAGATGAGAAGATACACTTACCCCTCGCCTCACTAGCCGGCGTAGGAGAAGGCAATCTGGTCTCCGCCACAGAAGGTGCTATGACTGTCTCTTCGGCTGTGCAAAAAGAATGGGTCAGATTCAAGGACTTCTTTGAGATCCTGCAGAAGACAGTGAAGAATGCAAATGCAAGCCGTTGATGTTACCCTGAACCGGTGTCGAAGCAGCCTCCCTTTGCAGCTCAAACTCATCAAATGATGGAATGTCAGGGAGAGGGGTCCCAGTATCCATCGCCACCGAAGTCGACTGTTGAATATGGGCCTTTTTGGCCTTCCTGGCTTTCCCAACTGCAGTCTTGACTGCGGAAGCCTTCCTCTTCTTGCCAGGAGGCAGGGGAGTAGTGGTCGGTGCCGCGTCAGGGACTTCAAAATAAGTGGGCTTCTCGGCCTGCGCAATAATCTTTCTATAGAGCCCCTGCCGCTTTATATCAGGCCGGTCTGAGGAGAATGGCAGAAGGATGATGGGATCAGTGGGTGCGAAGTTCAGATGCTAAGCAGAAAACACTGCAATCAGAAAAGAAGAAATCTTACCTGCCGGGCCGTCATAGAATACAGAAAGTGGCCAGTACATGTAAGCTACCTCCTTGGAGCGGGAAGCAGCCTCCTTAATGAGCCAGCACACATCACCGAATATCTGGCACTTCTCTACCAAAGCCGCCAGATCATTATAGCCGCGAAAGTCAAGGCATCGAAACAAGTCGAGATGGTCCATGCCCCAACCATCGACATAATGAAATGATATAAACAATGGCTTATTCAATATGCCAGCTATCGGGCTTTCTGCAGATAACCCATGTAAGTTTAGCAGAATGAACAGCCAGGACGTTTGTCTATAGTACGTCTGAGTTCTATCTTCTCGGCGTACAAACGTCCTATATGGATGAAATTTATCAACTGGACCCCTCCAGGAAGCTACTGTCGGGAGCGGCTCTTCGACAGGAAATGGGTATTGCTGCACTTCCAAGCGAGCACCCCCTACATGGCTCAGATGTTTCAAACTTTGCATAAAGGTGTCCTCGTTGATAGCAGCGAAGACAGGAGCAAGCGGCTCGGAACTCTTTTCCTTCAAGGCCCGCCGCTGAGTCAGATAATTCTCCGCCTCCCTCAGATGCTGTGAGTAAAGTTTTTTCAAGTGGGCCTCGGAAATATCAAACACTGGCCCAGGTTGCTGTTTCAAGAAGGAGCGCTCTGCCACATCCCAGAAGGCGCGCCGAGAACCCCAGGCCGAGAGCCCCTGGCCGAGAAGCCCTCGCCGAGGCCCCCATCCGCCAGGGCGCGCTGAGAAGTCCAGGCCGAGAGCCCGGTCAAAGGCGCGCCGAGAAGCCCTGCCCAAGGCCCTCCACGCCGAGAGCTCCAAGCCGAGAAGCTTCACGCCGAGAGGCCCTTCACGCAGAGGCTCACACCGAGAAGTCAATGCCCTGTGCTAAGAAGCTCCAAATTGTTGAAAATAAAGAAAATATGAAGAATAAAAATGTGAAAAGGGAAGATAAGAGTGCAAAATATTGTTGCATCAAGATGATCAGGTCCGAGAACCGGATTGAAGACAAATTGAGGAAGATACCCTCGAATGATGAAAGACACCTGCAAACCCCGTGCCGTTTATTCTGCACTTACGCCGCCCGCAGGTGGGGGGCATTTGTTGACACCTGGAAAATGAACAAGGGTGAAAACATAATTGAAAAGAGGGTCGGACCAACAGTGAAAGACCAATGATGAAGCTCATCAACTGTCTACCATGCTAAAGCCCTTGTCGGCAAAGCTGATGCCCGATGTCAATGTCACTCAGACGGCGGCACTGATGAAGCAGCAGTCACTCGACTGATGAGACCTTCCAGCCCTTTAATGAGAGCTGTACTACCGTTTCGCCCAAGAATCCACGGATGATATGTCAGGGTAAGTCAGATGTCGGCTTACTGACAGATGTAATGTGAGATGAAGATGAAGCCGGTACCGGCAGATGAAGATGGCAAAGGCTTTTGTAAAGTCAGAACAGAAGAAGAATGGTCTCCACAGATTATACACCCGGCAGAAGTCTTTCCGGACTAAAGCTGATGCCTGAGCTCGTCATCATCCAAGTGACGATATCGATAAGATAATACCCGGTCTTGTCACCGTTCAGATGGCAATTCTGATGAAACCCCTGTCCACGGATTGATGAAACCCTTGTCTACGGACTGATGAAACCCCTGTATACGGACTGATGAAATCTCGGTCTACGGACTAATGAAAACTGTAATGATGATCTCAATACAAGATATGTCAGCAATACAGGACCCTTTCGGGTGATGAAGCATTTGAAAAGACCCAAGTGGGCCTGTGAAAGCAGCTGAAAGACCCAAATGGGCCTGTGAGGAGGTGGCGCCGAGAGGCTGAATGTCCAAGGCGCGCCGGGAAGCTCAAGCCAAGGCCGCCGAGATGAGGCCTGCCGAGAGGGAGAAAAGGGTTATAAAAACCCCCTCCCTTTGAACAGATAAGGGGATCGATTAAAAAAGGGGATCGATCGGAAGAAAAAAAAGGGGAAAAAAATAGAGCAATAGAAAGATAGAGAGGGAGTCCTGTTCAGAGAGCGAGAGCCCCCCCTCAACCAAAAGAGAAGAGAAGAAATAGAAGAGAAGAAGAAGGAAGGTTCCAGGTGGGCACTGGGGAGGGAGAGGAGTCAATGCTCCGCCCTCCCCCATGCTTTCTTTTCTCTTTTCTTTCATGTAATCTTTAGAGTTTCATCTCGATTGATAGAGTGTAGCCGGACAATCCCGGCCTCGATTTGTATCTCCCTATTCCTCATTCCCTCCCTATGAGCAATGTAAGTATGGGAAAATATATCGAAATAGAATATTGCAGTGGCCTATTTGGGTACTGATGGATTGAAATTGCTGTTATCTTCCTCCGTTATTTCTTTTGCATCCGCTTGTCCATTGCTTAGATGCTTTTGGTTTTCGGCCGGTGCTTCATATCTCGGAGACGGTTCTCCTGTGAAGAATGAAGGCGGAACCCCAACCCTCGTTCAATGGGTTATTGGGCTCCGTCCCTCTCCTTTCTTCCATGGTACGATAGAACCTCCGGAGCATCATGGATTTCTGTCGAGTTCACAGCTAGTTCAGGGTCAGAGACAGCAATCTCTTGACCGGTTGAACATCAGATGATCAAAGAAAATCTTTTGCATAACCCTACGAGGCGATGGAGCTATGCCACTGCATAAGCTTCGTTGACCTCTAAAGGAACATCCAAATGGTGCTGCAGGCACGTACATGGCCAGGGGTCCAGTACCCCTCTGTTTGGCTTTTACCCCGGCATTCCGTGGGTGATTGTCTATCATCTCCTGGCAAATGCTGACCGCAGGGGAAATGCTGCCAAAATTCTCAAAGTTCATTGAAACCCCATGTTTGATCTCCCCCCCAGACGGCCGGCAGCAGGAAGAAATGCATCCTTCAGAAGGCTATACGACGGTCTCATTTCCCCATCAATTCCACCCTCCAGATTTCCTTGGTATCCCCCTAACAGAAGCATCCATGAAATCCCCTTTTTCGTATTCCAAATTCAGCTTCAATCGCATCCGGAAACTCAAAATCCCTGAAACAGAGCATCGTTCGAGCTCTTGAAAATGATGAAACCCTGTAGCAAATCTGCCTTCTCGGCGCACAAATTGCCCGCCGAGAACCCCTCTGCCGAGGGGTCTTTCCCCTCAGCTACACGACAAACTTCGTCCAAAGCCTTTGTCATGAGAACCTCCCAGTCCAGCTCCCGGCGCCTGGCTCCCGGCGCGACCAGGAACGCGCCGAGAACCCTTCTGCCGAGAACCCCTTGCCCTTGTCAGCCATTCTCCCCCTACCATTCGAACCTGTTGGCCCTTCCCGGCGCCACCTTCCCGGCGCGCTCCTTCCCGGCGCGCTCCACGCCGAGGGCCTTCCCCTTTTTTCATCTGGCCGCGTCGAGATCCTCATTTGGCCTATTAAACCCATGCCGAGAGCTCCCTCTCCGGCCAATTCAACCCATGCCGAGACCCTCCTTTTGGCTAACCAAAACCGTGCCGAGAGCCCCTCCTCCTTCGGCCGATGAAACCCAGTCAAAGGCCCTCTTCTACACTAACATCTTTCAATCTTTGGTCTCCATACACACATGCCCCGGGGATGTTCATAGATCGTCATGAATGCCTTGAGAAGACATAGTAATGGGGAAGGCCTCCCCTACAGCCTTCATTCCCGATCCAGATTTCACCCTTATGAACCCAAAGGGCCATGTCATTACATGAGTTCCGAGGGATTTCAAGGGGATATTAAACGATGGAATAAAGGTAAGCAATGTCCCGGGGCCCGACGCCCATCCCCGTTCGGTTGTCATCCCGGCATTCCGTGGATGATGACCTATCCTCCCTTGGCATAATCCAAGTTGAGGGGACATGCTGCCGAAATTTACACATACCCTACCAGGTAGCTGTGATGTCCTACCTCTCAACCCCGTTGGCCCACGGAGCTATGTCCCTACATGCTCTCTGATGGTCCTTTGAAGGGGGGGATATAGATGCAACATCGCGTACGCACAGGGCGCGTCATGTCATGCCGGTGCTCACTCGGATTCTGGGTCAGTTATGCCCGATCTCTTACGGCTCCCACCCTGCCACTGCATGGGTGGTTCCCTATTCCCCACTCGACATGGTCCAAGATGGTGGGAATATGCCGTCGGTTTTATCCCGAAAATAACCAACCCCTGCTCCGTCTAATCCATTTAACGTCTTGCAAATGAATGACTTCCGTCTCTCTTGAGCATGTGGCTTTACCGCTGTCATCCTCCTACTTTAGCGTTTAATCAAGGGTTGTCCTTCCTTGGAAGGACGTAATTAACGTCATAACGTTTATGGTATGATGGACTTCTAGTCCAGACACGATCACCCACAATCGACTGACCAAGTCAGATCGAGCGCACAAAAAAAATCGTCACTTCGGTGACTGGCACGCCAATAAACCAATAAATAAATAAATAAATAAAATAAAATGTGTCAAACAGTGTACTGCTAAGGGCTACTATGGGGTGTGCCGGCGAAGACTGCTAAGGCCGTGCCGGAGAGGAAGACTCAGGATGGGCTAGTGAGGAGGAGGGTTAATGGCCAAGAGTGGGCCACTGGTGACTGGGCGCTCCGGAAGAGGAGGAGGATTTCTCCCCCGCCGAGCAAATAGGCACAACTGATGGCCTTAGAAGAGGGCAAAGAACCCATGAGGCCAAGGATCATATAGGATGAATCATGTCCCTACGGAGACCCCAAAAGCATCGGAGAAATAGAGCAATGGAGAAAAGAAAAGAAAAAAAAAACGAACAACACATCATACACCATGAAAACTGGCGTAAACCAACAGAAATAACCGAGAAACCCAAGGAGGGTGATTTTCATTCATGGGGAGCAAGGGACCGTGGCCATCCATATACATTGCCGAGCACGCCCGAGTTAAGGCTACGGACAAGGAAGAAAACCAAAATACAAGATGAAGGGAGGAAGAAAATAAGGAAAACCACGAAAGGGAAAGTGTTGGGGATTGAAGCAGGGACGAGCGTCCACTGCTCGTTCCCCCGCACCTCCCCCTGTTACATTCAGCCCTCCTTCTCTCTTACTCTCTCTTCTGCCCGGTGGCCGTCGGAGGAGACTCACGCCGGAGCCCTTCTTCTTCTCCCTTCTCTTCTCTTCCTCTCTTGCGTATGTCTCTCCCTCTGTCTGTGTGTGTGTTGCTCTCCAGCCTCTCCTTCTTTTTTTTTTTTCTGGAATGGGAGTGCCTTTATACTCCCAGCAGCGGGAGCCTTCGAGCACGGCCGTCGGAGGCGGGAAGTGGCTCATGATGATGGGGTTTGACTCCCCCTGTCCTGGCTGCCAGGGGAGTAGCCCGCGTGGTCCAACCGTTGGCTGACACCTCAGGGAGCTCACTGCGCGCCAAGGACGCGTAGGGCATGGGCACCACGTCGTTTAGCCGTTGAAAAGGCTTAACGATGTGCTGCTGGTGGGCTGAATAAGTGTGCCGTAGGAGGGCCAAAAGGGCGTGCCGCGGGAACACCCAACGGGCGTGCCGCTGAAGGCCCAGCAGAGTGTGCCGCTGAGTGCCCAACGGGGCGTGCCGCTGAGGGCCATGGGGCGTGTGCCGCTGAAGGCCCTGGGGACTGTGCCGCTGAAGCCCATTGGGGCGTGCCACTGAAGGCCCTGGGGGCTGTGCCGCTGAAGGCCCTGGGGGCGTGCCGCTGAAGCCCATTGGGGCGTGTCGCTGAAGGCCCTGGGGGCTGTGCCACTGAAGCCCATTGGGGCGTGCCGCTGAAGGCCATGGGGGCGTGCCGCTGAAGCCCATTGGGGCGTGCCGCTGAAGGCCCTGGGGGCTGTGCCGCTGAAGCCCATTGGGGCGTGCCGCTGAAGGCCCTGGGGGCTGTGCCGCTGAAGGCCCTGGGGGCGTGCCGCTGAAGGGCTAAATGGGCAATGTTGAGCCCGTTGTGAGCACGAGTTGTGCCCCGTTTGATTTTCTTCGAGGCCCATGGATTGTGGGGCTCTTTGTGGTTGATTTCTCTTCACTGTCGTGACTCCTGGGGGCGGCTTCACGGTAGTATGCGCATTCGGGGCATCCGAATGACCAGTCTCTCCCGGGCTGCTTCTCTCGGCTTCGTTGTTGACGCCGAGTCGAACAGGATATCCGGGTGCATAATTTTTGGTGTCCACAAATGCCCCCCACCCACGGGTAGCGCAGACGAAGGATGAGCCGGGTGGTGCTCGTGGGTGTACTGGCCCCTTCTTCTCTTTGCTGGTGCCGATAAAGTGTCGGGAGCTGGCCTGGTTTGTTGATCTCTTTGTCTCTTCATCAGTGCCGACCGGGCGTCAGAAACTGACCCGATGTGTTGATCTCTTGGTCTCTTCGTCAGTACCGATAGGGTGTCGGGAACTGACCTGGCTTGTTGATCTCTTGGTCTCTTCGTCAGTGCCAACAGGGTGCCGGGAGCTGACCTGGTTTGTTGATCTCTTGGCCTCTTCGTCAGTGCCGATAGGGTGTCGGGAACTGACCTGGTTTGTTGATCTCTTTGATCTCTTCGTCAGTGCCGACCGGGCGTCAGAAACTGACCCGATGTGTTGATCTCTTGGTCTCTTCGTCAGTACCGACAGGGTGTCGGGAACTGACCTGGCTTGTTGATCTCTTGGTCTCTTCGTCATCGCCGACAGGGTGCCGGGAGCTGACCTGGTTTGTTGATCTCTTGGCCTCTTCGGTAGTGACGACAGGGTGTCGGGAACTGACCTGGTTTGTTGATCCCTTTGATCTCTTCGTCAGTGCCGACCGGGTGTCGGGGACCGACCTGGTTTGTTGATCTCTTTATCTTTTCGTCAGCGCCGACGTGGTGTCGGGAGCTGACCTGGCTTGTTGCCTCTTGGGCTCTTCGTCAGTGCCGACGGGATGCCGGGAGCTGACCTGGTTTGTTGATCTCTTGGTCTCTTCGTCAATGCCGACAGGGTGTCGGGAATTGACCTGGTTTGTTGATCTCTTGATCTCTTCGTCAGCGCCGACAGGGTGTCGGGAGCTGACCTGGTTCGTCGTCTCTTAGTCTTTTTGTCAGTGCCGACAGGGTGTCGGGAGCTGACCAGGTTTGTGTTGGAGTTGGATGGACGCAGTCTATCTCCAAGAAGTATGGATCTAGAGGGGGGTGAATAGATCTACAGCCTAATTTAAAACCAGTTGTAGGTTCAAATGCGGAATAAAGGCAGATCTACTAAAACACTAAGTCGAGTGTCTAAACTTAGCAACAACACACGTGATCTGTGAAGATAATCAAGAGATTCAGTAAGAACAAACTCACAAACACAATGCACACAAGATTTTAGGTGGTTCGGTCAATGACCTACATCCACCCCACACTCAACCGAGTATGGCTTACTGCTGCGCAACACAGCTTGCGTCCGCTGGGCAATACAGCTTGGCCTACAAACCGCTGAGCAACACAGCTTGCTGTCTAGTGGAATCCTCCACTGCCCGCTGAGCAACACAGCTTGCTGTCCAGAGGATACACCTCTGCAAACCGCTGAGCAACACAGCTTGCTGTCCAGAGGATACACCTCTGCAAATCGCTGGGGAAGTACAGCTTAACCCGTCCGAGACCAAGTCTCGCCAGCTGAGGATTACAGCTTTACCTGTCCAGTGGAAACATCCACTGCATTCGCTGAGCTACACAGCTTGCTGTCCAGAGGCAACACCTCTGCAAACCGCTGACAAACAGCTTGAAGAAATGTATATAAAGGAAAATGAAAATAGAATGAAACAGCAATCGGAAAGCTGTAAATGAAGAACACAATATAGCTCTCAACAGAGCAGACTAGCCTGGATTTGATCCACGGTCCAGTGAACAAATCTTCAGACTTCACTCTTCTTCTCTCAATCTCACTGTCTCTCTTTCTTTCTCTCTTTCTTTCTCTCTGTATCTTCTTCTCTCCTTTTCTTCTTCTCTGTTTTCTTCTCTCACAGTGGATCTCGGTGGCTACTGTTTCAGACTGGACGTATATGCTTCGCCAACTACGATCAACTTCTTCAGAAGATGAAGACTGATATTTATAACAGCAACAGCTGGATAAGGGCGCGTGGCTTCCACGTTTTCCCGCCCAAAGAATTCTCCAGATTCGAGGTGCTTCTATCCTCGTGGCAGCATCTGGTCACCTTGTCCTCCTGGGATCACGAGCCATGTCAGCAATCTCAGTAGAGAGTCCCTGTCAAAACAGAGTATCGGATGATCAGGTTGAAGAACAACTCTGTATAGACTTATCAATAGAACTTCGTTGTATAGACTTGACCAAAAACCTGAGACACTAACGAAGACATTGGACTGACACTAACTCGAAGACGAAAGACAAAACTGACACGAAGTGTGGTCACAAGGCGAGACAGACACGGGGTCTAGGAAAGACAACACGAGGACACAATACGGAAACGACACGAAGACGACTCGATGATACAAACACAGAAACAACAGAAACCGACACGAAGTGTGGTTTCGACATACGAAAGACACGAAGTCTAGGAAACATGACACGAAGACATGAGAGGGAAAACGACACGAAGTCATGAGAGGAAAAACGACACGAAGTCATGAGAGGGAAAACGACACGAAGTCATGAGAACAGCACGAGATGAAAACGACACGGGCTGACCACGACACGAAGACAGAAACAGAAATTGACACGGGTTGAAAACAACACGAAGATGAAAATCGAAATTGACACGGGTTGAAAACAACACAAAGACGAAAATTGAAATCGACACGGAGTGTGGTCAAAGCGAGAAAGACACGAAGTCTAAAGCGAAAAACCAACACGAAGACAGAATACAAAGAAACGACTCGAAGTTAGGACAACACTAGGAGAAGACTGCACGAAGTGAAAACAACACGAAGACAGAAGATGCCACGGCTATCACGACACGTGATGAAGCAGTGGGACCAGAAAGAAACGACACGAGGAACAACAGTAAGTGACACGAAGTTAAAGAGAAAAACAGCACGAAGACGATGTATGCAACAGTGCAATGTCTAGACTTGAAATCCAATGCAAAAGGCTGTACAAACGTCATGAACAGTGCATGATTGTACTGGACGATGTATACACTTAGCCTATGCAGACCAATGTACAGACTTTGGCGAAGCAAAAGGCTGTATAGACTTGGAGACCCAAAGCCATTGTATAGACTTTGCCTAAGACAATGCATGCTACAGTGCAATGTCTAGACTTGCTATATCTTCGCCAAATGCATGCTACAGTCCACTGTATGGACTTAGAAGAATGATGCATGAGACACTCAATGTATCGACCTTGAGCTTGCTATGCAGTGTATAGACTTAGAGCATAAACGCCACGATGCAATGTATAGACATGCTATAAGACGCAGAATGAGACGCTGAAGTCTGTATAGACTTCACCAAGACACTGCATAACACTATGATGCACAATGTGTAGACTATGCATATAACAGAAGTCTAACACAAACAATATATCAGTCATACACGTGTATTCTCCATCTGATATACCAGTCACAGTCAAGTTGCTATCATCAAAACACAATGTCATCAAAACACTCATGTGTTGCTATCATCAAAACACAACAGCATTGCTATCATCAGATCATCATAGCACATGCTTGTGCCTAGGGGGCACAACATTCTCCCCCTTTTTGATGATGGCAACACACTGTGACAGTGAGTCACACACAAAATTTTCTCCCCCTTTGACATGATCAAAAAGAGAAAAATAGTAAAAACATGAGTGCAACATGGCAATATGAAGGCAAATGCCCTTAGAGCAAGAAACTCTCCCTGAAGATAGGACTCCCCTTGAATGAATTCTCCCCCTTTGAAGTGGGATATTGTGTTCAAGAAATCAGATATACACAAGGAAAGATCAAGAACTCATCTGACTGGCATTCTGAACAAGTAGTTCAGGAATAAGCATTCTAAAGCGCAGAGTCTTCATTCATATGAATTTAGAAACTACTTTCAGATAGAAATCTGGTTTAAAGGTTATAAATTTTGAGTTCATGCACTACAATCAATGGATAAGTTGGCTGTGCATGATAAAACAATAAACCAGAATCACATTTGCATGAAAGATTCAGTTTCAAAATATCCTACTTTCGTATACTCATTTAAAAGTTGTTAAGAGATTCTAGGTCATGTATTGAAAATAAACAAATTGACATCCATGAATTTTCTTTTGAAGGAACAGCATTTTTCAGTAATGTTTCATTTAGGGCATTCAGGTACCAACAGTCTTTTTGCATAAGGGTATACGTTTATCAGACGCCAATACCCCTAGATACTCAACATGATGGACCATCTGGCCTATGATCAACCTCAATAGAATTGATTGACACCTTTTTGTGTGAGGGTACACGTTTATTGGACGCCAGTTACCCCCAGGTACTCAGTGACAACAACCTACTGTTTTGATCATTTTATACAGAGATAGCTGATACATTTCATGACATGAGTGTTGTCCACTTCTTTGATGGATCACTCAGTTTCTCAGTGATTTACCAGTCATTGCTCTGCCAATGTTAATTTTTAATGATTTTCAATATTTTTCAATATCTTTCTTAGCTGTCCTTTATATGTTTCAGAATGACTTGTTTAAGGATAATACACATACTTAGCTTCTCTAATCATGATTTCAGATGAGTTTTCAGATTTTAGATATGATTAGCTTTCTCTGACATGAAATAAGAAAGGGGTTGAGAGTTTTATCAATTTTCAGCTTTCTTATTTACTGATTGTAATCTTTAAACTTCAATGATTATAAAGTTTAAACCATTAAGTCAGTCTTTAAGCAATTTAAAATTCTTATAAGAGAAGAAGTCTGTTTTCTATTGCTTAGAAATCAGAACTTACTAACAGATTGCCATAAGTCAGACTCAATCATTTAGAGTCAAGGATGAAATGATTCAATAGAATTGATGACCACTCTGAATTTCTAACAGTACTCCCCCTGTCTATATGCGTGTAATTTTGCTAATG
Source organism: Amorphophallus konjac (assembly GCA_022559845.1). Lineage (NCBI taxonomy): Eukaryota > Viridiplantae > Streptophyta > Magnoliopsida > Alismatales > Araceae > Amorphophallus > Amorphophallus konjac. Next base: position 71,194 of record JAHNEJ010002742.1, on the reverse strand, counting down.
AATGACAAGAATTAAATGAGAGAGAGCTTATGCATAGATCATGAATGAATGATATGCAAAGGCATGCAAAGACTCAACAAACTCCCCCTGAATATATGCAATGTCTTCTCTGAAAATTGAACAAGGGATTTTGAAATTCATGCTCATTCAGACTGCCCTATCAATCAATATAACCCATGGTACTAGGCGGAGAACCTGATCTCAATGACCATCTCACACATAGCAAGAACCTCCAGACAAATTTCCCTGCCCTTTAGTAGCTTACCATTAATATACCACGGTTATGCAGAGAAAGCAGTTCAAAGCAGTTTTAATATGCATGTGATTTTAGACACATTCATGACTAAATGATATGTAATGATGATCATAAAAGTATGAGTGTCATGCATGATCATGAGTCTGTTGCAACATCGAGCATTCACAAAACCAGCAGAGAGTTTATTCATTAGAGAGCATCATTCGGGAGCAATCAACTTTTCAAGATAATTCAGTTTCTAGCATTCAGTGTACACAGTGCAATAACATGCAAAGAGAAAAGAATCATCAGCTTTTGTGCAGAATTTAAATTCAGTAGCTGAGTCTGGAATGCAGACTGATCAGCTAGACAAGAAGAGAAAGTCAGGAATTAACTAATCAGATTGACATTACTTTCTCAATTCAATTCTGAAGAAAAGTCACTTACCTGCTTTACCTGACTGATTTATTTTTACCCTTAGTGTTCCATCAGATTGTTGACAAGGCCTCCAATCTCTTTTAGCTTTTGAATTTATGGCCTTATCTCCTGTCATATGCCTGAAGCAGCCACTATCCAAGTACCACAGATTTGTCCTTGGCTGCCAGACATACTTGCACACACAATCAAGTAGATGAGTTTGGAACCCAAGTCTGATTGGGCTCCAGAGAATATGGAATAGAAGTAAAGCAAGACAGCAGACTTTTTGGTATCCACATTTGTTTGAAAGGATTTTGTTCAGTGGATCCTACATATTTCTTTCTATTGTTGTTCCTTTTCTTTTTGTTATTTTTCTTCTTATTTACACCAGCATGATTATTGACAGTGTTGTTTCTTTGCCAGTGCCTTGGCCAGGGTGTGTTCACGAAGTTTTTGCCATAGTAGTTCCTGGGCTGACTGAAATAATGCATATTTCTAGGTGACCAGTTTCCATAACCACTAACCCAATTTCTAGTGTAAGGTCTATGATATTGTGTAGCCTGATATGCAAGACCTGCAAACCTTCCCGGAGTTCTAGTCCAACCTGACCTATTGAAATAGGTTGGCTGTGCATTGTAGTAAGTCTGAGCTCTGGGTTGATAGAAATAATTGGGTTGACTCCTGGCAGCATTCTGTCTCCCCTGTACTTTGGACCCTGCTGACCTATTCATGGGTGTGTATTGGGTCTTCTTCAGATGTGATGGTGATGGTGGAGACTTTGTGGCCTTGACATGGGGTTTATATGACTGTTTAGGTTGACCCCTAACCTGTGATTGAGCCTTGGGATTTTGCTTGGATGTGCTGGCTCTACTTGGCTCATTAACCTTTTGTTTGCCCTTTTCCTCAGCACTGGGCCTTTTCAGATTAGCAGTTTTGTTCATTGAAATGGTTGAGTTCATGCTAATTAGAGGTCCCTTTTCTTTTTGAGCAACAAATGAAATCGTTTTCATCCCAAATGTTTTTGTTGCACTAGAATTAAATCCTAGGCCCTCTTTTCTAAATTAGCCTTTGACCCTAACAAAGCATTTAAATTCTCTGTACCTTGGGTCATTTTCTCAATGGTCTTAAGCTTGTCCTCATTGTCCTTTTGAATATCTTCAACAGATTTCTTAAGTTCAGTATTTACAATTTGGACAGCTTCATATTTCTCATTCACCAGCTTCATCTCACTCTCATATTTTTGAATTTTCATTTTCCATTCATCAATTTCCTTTTCTAACCTCACATTCTCTTCCCTAGAAGTTTTTAACTCATTCTTGATTTCTTCTGATTCAGAACATGTGAGTTTGAGTTTATTATTTTCAGCTTCAATACATGCAATTTTATCAGACAATGAGGTATCATTTTGCATGGAATTGATTTTTCTTTTTAAATGCCTATTTTCCCTTCTAATATCATCTGCTTGATCAGCTAGTTTATGATAGGCATCTATCCATTCAACGATAGTAAGATTATTAAATGAGAAGTTACCTCATCTAAATCTTCCTCTCTGTCTTCAGAGCTAGTTGCCATGAGACAGATGGGTTTTTCAGCTTCAACTTCACTGTCCGAAGTATTGCTGAGACAACCTTCATCCTCATCGCTCCATGTGCTGATCATGGCTCTTCCTTTCGTGTTCTTTCTGTTTGATTTGTCCTTGTGCTTCTGGTTCTCGGACAGTCAGCTTTTAGATGGCCAGAATTCCTGCATTGGTAACACAAGTAAGTTCCATATTGATTTTCAGGTTTAGATTTATACCTTGTATCCTGCCGGCAGCCACTATGGTTCCTTCGGTTGAATTGTCCTCCTTCTCTCCTGAGGAACCGCCTGAACTCTTTAGTCATCATAGCCATCTCAGTATGAGTTATGTCTTGTTCATTCAAGCTCTCCTCGGATGATGATCTGCTAGAGCTGGATCGGTTTGATTTGTTGGATTTGCTAGCACCAGCCTTCAGTGCGATCGGTTTCCTCTTCTCTTCAGCTTCATCTACCTTCGGCAGATTCATCTCATACGCCATTAGAGATCCAATTAGCTCATCTGCCCTTGTATTGTGCAGATCTCTTGACTCTTCCATGACGGTGGCCTTGGTGTGCCAAATTGAAGTCAAGGATCGCAAAATCTTCCTGACTACATCATACTCAGAATACTTCTTCCCGAATCCTCTGAGGCCATTAGTAATAGTTGTCAATCTAGCATACATCTCCTTGATGGTCTCGTTGGGTTTCATCTTGAAGGCTTCATATTCAGACACAAGTAAATTGGCCTTCGTCTCTCTAACCTGAGAAGTCCCTTCATGAATTGCTTCCAGTGCATCCCACATCTCCTTAGCTGAATTGTAGGCTGATACTCGAGAAAATTCAGTGGGATGCAGAGAACATTGGACTGCGTTGATTGCACTCCAGTTGAGCGTGGACCTTCTGATTTCCTCCTTGGTCCAGACTTCCTCATTCGGGGACAGCTCATAAGGTCCCTTGCTAACTACCTTCCAAAGCTCGTAATCCTTAGCCCTCAAAAAGACCTGCATACAGTTCTTCCAGTATGCGTAGTTGGATCCATCGAAGTACGGGGGCTTTGTAGTTGAGTGACCTTCAGCAATCATCCCTCAAACATCCATCTTGCCTTTCCTCTTCGGGCGATGAGTCCCTGTAGAAGAGTTAGGCTCTGATACCAAGTGTTGGAGTTGGATGGACGCAGTCTATCTCCAAGAAGTATGAATCTAGAGGGGGGTGAATAGATCTACAGCCTAATTTAAAACCAGTTGTAGGTTCAAATGCGGAATAAAGGCAGATCTACTAAAACACTAAGTCGAGTGTCTAAACTTAGCAACAACACACGTGATCTGTGAAGATAATCAAGAGATTCAGTAAGAACAAACTCACAAATACAATGCACACAAGATTTTAGGTGGTTCGGTCAATGACCTACATCCACCCCACACTCAACCGAGTATGGCTTACTGCTGCGCAACACAGCTTGCATCCGCTGGGCAATACAGCTTGGCCTACAAACCGCTGAGCAACACAGCTTGCTGTCTAGTGGAATCCTCCACTGCCCGCTGAGCAACACAGCTTGCTGTCCAGAGGATACACCTCCGCAAACCGCTGAGCAACACAGCTTACTGTCCAGAGGATACACCTCTACAAACCGCTGGGGAAGTACAGCTTAACCCGTCCGAGACCAAGTCTCGCCAGCTGAGGATTACAGCTTTACCTGTCCAGTGGAAACCTCCACTGCATCCGCTGAGCTACACAGCTTGCTGTCCAGAGACAGCACCTCTGCAAACCGCTGACAAACAGCTTGAAGAAATGTATATAAAGGAAAATGAAAATAGAATGAAACAGCAATCGGAAAGCTGTAAATGAAGAACACAATATAGCTCTCAACAAAGCAGACTGGCCTGGATTTGATCCACGGTCCAGTGAACAAATCTTCAGACTTCACTCTTCTTCTCTCAATCTCACTGTCTCTCTTTCTTTCTCTCTTTCTTTCTCTCTGTATCTTCTTCTCTCCTTTTCTTCTTCTCTGCTTTTCTTCTCTCACAGTGGATCTCGGTGGCTACTGTTTCAGACTGGACGTATATGCTTCGCCAACTACGATCAACTTCTTCAGAAGATGAAGACTGATATTTATAACAGCAGCAGCTGGATAAGGGCGCGTGGCTTCCACGTTTTCCCGCCCAAAGAATTCTCCAGATTCGAGGTGCTTCTATCCACGTGGCAGCATCTGGTCACCTTGTCCTCCTGGGATCACGAGCCATGTCAGCAATCTCAGTAGAGAGTCCCTGTCAAAACAGAGTATCGGATGATCAGGTTGAAGAACAACTCTGTATAGACTTATCAAAAGAACTTCGTTGTATAGACTTAACCAAAAACCTGAGACACTAACGAAGACATTGGACTGACACTAACTCGAAGACGAAAGACAAAACTGACACGAAGTGTGGTCACAAGGCGAGACAGACACGGGGTCTAGGAAAGACAACACGAGGACACAATACGGAAACGACACGAAGACAACTCGATGATACAAACATAGAAACAACAGAAACCGACACGAAGTGTGGTTTCGACATACGAAAGACACGAAGTCTAGGAAACACGACACGAAGACATGAGAGGGAAAACGACACGAAGTCATGAGAGGAAAAACGACACGAAGTCATGAGAGGGAAAACGACACGAAGTCATGAGAACAGCACGAGATGAAAACGACACGGGCTGACCACGACACGAAGACAGAAACAGAAATTGACACGGGTTGAAAACAACACGAAGACGAAAATCGAAATTGACACGGGTTGAAAACAACACAAAGACGAAAACTGAAATCGACACGGAGTGTGGTCAAAGCGAGAAAGACACGAAGTCTAAAGCGAAAAACCAACACGAAGACAGAATACAAAGAAACGACTCGAAGTTAGGACAACACTAGGAGAAGACTGCACGAAGTGAAAACAACACGAAGACAGAAGATGCCACGGCTATCACGACACGTGATGAAGCAGTGGGACCAGAAAGAAACGACACGAGGAACAACAGTAAGTGACACGAAGTTAAAGAGAAAAACAGCACGAAGATGATGTATGCAACAGTGCAATGTCTAGACTTGAAATCCAATGCAAAAGGCTGTACAAACTTCATGAACAGTGCATGATTGTACTGGACGATGTATACACTTAGCCTATGCAGACCAATGTACAGACTTTGGCGAAGCAAAAGGCTGTATAGACTTGGAGACCCAAAGCCATTGTATAGACTTTGCCTAAGACAATGCATGCTACAGTGCAATATCTAGACTTGCTATATCTTCGCCAAATGCATGCTACAGTCCACTGTATGGACTTAGAAGAATGATGTATGAGACACTCAATGTATCGACCTTGAGCTTGCTATGCAGTGTATAGACTTAGAGCATAAACGCCACGATGCAATGTATAGACATGCTATAAGACGCAGAATGAGACGCTGAAGTCTGTATAGACTTCACCAAGACACTGCATAACACTATGATGCACAATGTGTAGACTATGCATATAACAGAAGTCTAACACAAACAATATATCAGTCATACACGTGTATTCTCCATCTGATATACCAGTCACAGTCAAGTTGCTATCATCAAAACACAATGTCATCAAAACACTCATGTGTTGCTATCATCAAAACACAACAGCATTGCTATCATCAGATCATCATAGCACATGCTTGTGCCTAGGGGGCACAACAGTTTGTTGTCTCTTAGTCTCTTCGTCAGTGCCGACAGGGTGTCGGGAGCTGACCTGGTTTGTTGTCTCTTGGTCTCTTCGTCAGTGCCGACAGGGTGTCGGGAGCTGACCTGGTTTGTTGATCTCTTCTTCTCTTTTCTTTCTCTTTTCTTTTCTCTTTTTTTTTTGAACCACATTACCGATACAAGCGCTCTTTTGGGTTTTCGCCGGTACCGGCCCCCTCTTGCTTTTGCCCACGCGCCCTCTCAGGTTTTCACGTGGCGGGGTACCCGATTTTACCTGTAGCGCCCTTTCGAGTTTTCGCCACAGTCGGGTTATTGCCATTTTTACCCTCGTCCCCGTGCAGGGGCGAGTCCGGCGGGGTATCTTTATTTTTAACCCCATTTTCTTTTTTTTCTTTTCTTTGACAAGTGAGTGATACGCAAGTGTCGGCTAGGGCACGAAGCCTTGCGCCGGAAGGTAAGGCTTATTCGTTGGCAAGAAAAAAATGCCAGCGCAACCGGAGAATTCATGCCGATTTGGACGTAGGGTCCGTAATGGCAATATTGTGCGGAGTGGGTGGCAAGGGCACGGGGCCTTGCGCCAGAAAGGGTTTTATTCGCTGTCAAGGGATGAATGGCAACGCAAGGATAGGGGTCATGACGATCCGGGCATAAGGCCCGTGGTGGCAATTCTGTGTGACGGGAGGTGGCTGAGGCACGAGGCTACGTGCCTGGGAAGGAGTTGCTTGCTGGCAGGGCACTAGTGCCGGTGCGGAGGTGGAGTCGTCCTTGCTCGTACGGACGCCCGCAGATGCATAATATTTATGTATATATATGTATATCTATGTGTATGTTCGCATACATATCTATACGTGTGTATACATATATATATATATATATGTATATATATATATATATATATGTATATATATATATATATATATATATATGTATATATATATACATTATTATTATCGTTGTCATTCTCCCCCCCCCCTTTTTTTTCTCTTTTTTTTATTCCATTTCCCCCATTCCTCTCTTCTTGCCCCCCCTTTTTTTTTCTTCCTTCCCCTCCTTTTTCTCTTCTTCTCTCTCTCCCTCCTTTTTTATTCATTCTCCCCCTCCTTTTTTTCTTTTTATTTTCCTTTCTTTCTTTCCTTTCTCCCTTCTTTTTTTTATTTCCCCCCCCCCTTCTTCTTTTTTTTTATATAAAAGGGGCGGGGGCGGTTCATTCGAACCACCCCCCCTTTCAAACCCCCCCACATCTCTCTCTTCGGTGGCAGGCGAACCGTCCCCCCCCTTCCGTTCTCTCCTCTTCCCCTTCTCTTTCTCCCTCGTCTCCGAGCGTCGCCGTCGCCGTCGTTGCCACCGTTCCCACCGTCGTCCTCATCGGGGTGAGGACGTCACCGTGGAGGGGACTCCCCCCCCCTTTCCCCTTCTCTTCCTTCTCCCTCCTTCGCCTCCTCTTTCTTTCTCTTCTTTGTTCCTCTTCACCCTCTTCGTCTTTCTCCCCGTTTGGGCTCGGCGAAGCCCTAGGCTCCTTCCCCCCCTTCCTTTCACTTCTTCTTCTTCTTCCTCGTCTCCCTTTCCCCCTTTTCTTCTCCGCCTCCGGCGTCGTGGACGGCCGCCGGTCGCGTCGGGCAAGCGTGGGTCCGTGCCATTGAGAACGGGTTTAGGCGTGCTGGGGAAGCCGCAGGGACTCGTGCCGGGGAGGCCGCAGGGGCTCGTGCCGGGGAAGAGGCTTGAGGGCGTGTCGGGGAAGGACCCTCACGGGCGGTGCCGGGTAGTGGTTTTAGGAGGTGTACCGGTGAGGGAGCATCACAGGGTGTGCCGGAGAGGGCGCCCGGGGGCGTGCCGGCGAAGGCCCGCGTGGGGGGCGTACCGGGGAGGCACCCCGAGTGTGTGTGCCGGCGAAGAAGCGGCAGAGTGTACCAGGGAAGGTATTAGGGGCTGTGCCGGCGAAGGCCCCAGGGTGTGCCGGGGAAACACCGAGGGGGCGTACCGGTGAAGCACTTTCGGAGTGTGCCGGGCAGCACAGGGCACAAGCGTGCCGGAGAAGCTTGAGGGTGTGCCGGGGAAGGCACCCAGAGGGCTTTAGGCAGTGGCCTGGTAGGGGAAGACGGGCAGACTTTTTCAACTGGCGGACTGCTGGTGTTGCCGCTCGAGGCCCACCATGACTTTGTTGGGGCCGTCACTCCATGTGGACGCGCACCCGTGTTTTCCCTTACGCCTCTGGCCTAGGGGAAACTCTGCCGAAATTTCGTCAGAAATTGGCAATGTTTTGTTTATTTTACTTGTAGTAGAGTCCCCTTACAGTCTTTCATTCCCTTTTGCATGTGGCTTATTCTGATCTTCTATTTGTGTATCTTTGCAGACAAATGGCTGCCCCAAGTGGTTCTTCTGCCCCTGCTGCTGCTGTCGGTGCCGACCTTATTCCGCGGGGTCCAGTGCCAGCGGTCACATGGCTCAACGTGGAGGACCTAGACCGAGAGCATGCGAAGATAGCCGCCTTGGCAGAGTCGTCGGGGTCTGACCGGGAGACCATGGACTTCGGTAGGCTGGCCAGGGTCGAGGGCGGCTTCACGTTCGACCGGGCCACGGGGGAGTACAGGAAGGACTTCCCGAAGGATAGACACCTGGTCCGGTTTCTGAAGCATTTTCGCTCGCGGGAAGGGCGAGACTTCCGGGCTGTGAAGAGTGCCGAGCGGGCCATCCTGCAAGCCCGACACAGCTTATTATACAGTGTCCGCCGGAGCATCCCAATGTACCTAGTGGGAGAGGCCAGGGAGTGGAAGCCCGTTCTGGGGATCGAGGGGGTGCTGCCAGCCGAAGACAAACTGGTGCAAGCACCTCAATTCACTCCGGTAAAATGGGACATGTCCGCCGGAAAGGTGCACGGCGAGTCGCCCCGATTCGGCTTATTCTTGGCTCCCCTAAAATGGGGCTACAGGGAGGAGCCATTTATCTTAGATTGCCTGGCCATCAGGTTCAAGTATAAGCTGTCGCTGGGCTGGTTCGAGGAGCTGAAGCTTCAAGACGCACACAGCTTCCGTGAAGGGGCGGTGGAGTTTACGGAGTATGTGTTGTTCAACTATGCTCCATTGCTGGTCCGGGTTGGCATTTACCACAGTGTGTACGCCTCTCGGTATGGCTACCCCATCTCCAAGGGTCTCTGCTGTGGCATGATAGAAGTGTTCAGTGCGGAGACCAACACCTTCTACACGGCGGAGGGCGAGACTTCACTTGATTTGTGGAGCCTCAGTCAGCTGAGCGGCTTGCCCATCGACGGGGAGCCTTATGAAGAAGTATGCCTCCCCGATCTGATCAAGGACGAAACCAACGGGGATGGCTATTATTCTCTCGGGTATTCGTACCGGTACCTTATGAAGGCGTACCAGGAGTTATACCAGCTGTCACATGGTGGGAGGCAGCCCGCCCGTGGAGACAGGAAGAGGGTGCGTCTGACCCTGTGGTTGCAATACTTCTATGATGGGCTGAAGCAATATGACGAATTTCCTTGCGTCGGGACCGCCGTTGCTCGCAAGAAGCGTGCGAAGCCCAAGCTTGATGTGAAGATCCCCTCCAGGGGGCGTCGGAGCGGGGCCAACCCCATTGGCGTCGACCCGCTAACTCACTGCGCCGCTTATCTCACGTACTGGCTATGCTCATTTGCCATGCTGTACGGGGACGAGATGGTTATTCGGCCAGATGCTATCTACCCGGCGTGTCAGATGGCGTGGGGCATCAAGCTTTCCCTGTGCCCGGCAACTCTTTGCTTGATCTACAAGGCATTAGGGGATATCAGAACTCATCAATTCCCGAGACAAGCTCGGTACATATGTCCGCTGCATTTCTTCAATGTGTGGGTCTGCTCGTTGTTCCCCGAGTTCGCCCCGCGAGCTCTTCAGGACTGGGGGCTGGTGCCGAGGATGCTGGAATTTGCTAGCGCAGAGCCCGGTTCCATTTCTATGCGGATGTACGACATTCGGGGCCGGTTGACAATGGTCACCCGGGACGCGGCTGGCACTATTCACTTTTGGACGCTGGCCGCGCACTCGAGCCCTCTGGTGAATAACAAGAGGGAATGCATGGGCGATCCGGTGGAGAAGTACGTCCACCCCATCAGCCAGGAGAATGTAGTTCGTCCGTTGCTGGAGCCCGAGCTGAGGGACTGGGCGCTATCTATTCGCCCAAGTGTGTTGGTGTTTAGAAAGGGGGATAATGTATTGCTGGAGCCGTACTACCCCTTCCGATTTGGCCGGAACTTCGGATATGATCAGCATATCCCTAGCTATCATGCACAGTTCGGCCTACCCTCACGGAACATCCGGGGAAGTTCAGTTGCCGAGCACGCCAGGAGCTGGTGGGACTTCTTCCACCGGGCGGACTCTGCCTCCTTCAGGGTGCCAGCCCCGGGTCGTATTCCCCGAGTGACCCAGGATTACATCAAGTGGTGGAATGCCCGGACAGCCTTCTATCGGCTATACAAGACCGACTGCTGGGATGGGGCCGAGAGGAGGTTTCTTAGTCGGCAGGCGGTGCCGGTGCTTGACATCGAGCCAGATCATCTTCTTCGGCTCAAGAACAAGCAGGAGAAGGAGGTGGTGGCATACATGGCCGCTCGTCGGGAAGCCCGGGACGCGAGGCCGACGCCGAAAGTGGAGCTGCCTCCGGTGGCGAAGGACAACTATAAGAAGACATTGAGGGATCTTTGCAGGGTGGGGAGCGACCGTCTGGAACTCATTAACTACCCGCTCCCTATAGAGGAAGAGGGGACTCCTGCTAAGAGCTGGCGCCCGGAGAGAGACATGCTCTGCCCATACCGCACGTTCATGAGGCGGGAGGAGAGGAGGCCCGAAAATTATAAGGACACCACATGGCTATACGTTCTCCTCCGGGTAAACGGACTGAAGATCGAAGATCAGACGGCCGCCATCCTGGGCAAGCGCCTGCACATCCCGTATTATTATGCCGACGGGTGGGGCATGGACCACTTCAGTCCCTTCTGTCACCTCTCTTCGAAGAAGCATGCAGATCTGGCTGCCCTTACAGACCGATGCCAGAGGGTCGAGGACGTATGCTGGCTGGTCCGAGAGGCGGCGCGTCGGGACAAGGAGCCGTCCCTGAGCTACTGGCCGATAACACTTTGGTTGTACACCGGTCCTCACAGTATTTAACCTTTCCATCTCCTTTATTCTCATTGCTGCGACCTTAGCAGGTTATCGGATGCTAATCATATGCGTGTGTCTATTTTGACAGACCATCCCGACAGCGTGCAAATGGCAACGTACCGGAACTTCCTTCCGCTCGTCCAGAAGCCCGCCTATTTTGAGGCGGCACTGCCAGCTCCGACTACAGCTCCCCTGCCCAAGGCTGCGAAGAGGTCCCGGGCCAAATCGCCAGTGAAGAAGGCGGTAGATGCCGCCAAAGCGGCCAAGCAGCGGGACGCGAAGCGGCGAAAAACCGAGGTGGCTAAGGCTTCGACGACCGCTCCCCTAGCATCACGAGTCCCATCTTTTGAGGAGTTTGAGGTCGCCCGGACCGAGCCGAGCCAACCTGCGGGTCAGCGTCTCCGACCATCAGCGTGCCTTTTAAGTCTCCTTTTTTTTTATTTTCATTTTGAAGCAAGGCCTCGACACCTGAATGCTTCCTTTTGTCTCAGCCCCTGTAGAGGAGCCCGCGCCCATGCCCATTCCTGACGTGGAGGAGCCGGTTCCTGCGCCCGTCCCCGATATGGGTGAAGCTGCAACCATGGCAGGGGCAACCTCGGTGCCAACTCCGACTCCCCCACCACAAGCCAAGGGGAGGTCCTGGGCAAAATCACCTGTTAAGAAAGCGTTGGCAGCCGCCAAAGTGGTTGGGTGGCATGAGGCAAAGCGAAGGAGGGCAGAGGTCTCCCCGGCCTCGGCGACAGTCTCCCCAGCGGCTTCCATTCCGTCTTTCGAGGAATTTGAAGTCACTCGGACCGAGCCGAGCCACCATGCCGGTGAGGCTTACCGACCGCTGACATCTTTCCGAATTTATTTATTTCCCGGGTGAGCCCTTTATATGCATGTGACCATTGCCTCTCTTCCTTTCAGGCGGTACGGCGGAGCCGGCACTTGTGCTGATCCTAGGCGAGGGGGCGGATACGGCTCCCGAGAAAGCCTTGCCTGTCGAGGAAGCCCGTGGGTCACCCCGCGCTGTAGGAGCTGAAGAGGGTACTTGTCTTTGTCGGCCTAATTGACTCCTTTCATTCTTTGGGAGCCAACTGGGTTTGATGTGACCCGTCTTTCCCTCTCTTTTTTTTATGCGACAGGCACCGCTGGGGCAGTTACTGGGCTATTCGGGCCTCGCCTGCATCTCCCGGCGACGCAGCGGTATATGAGGAAAAGGCTGAAGTCTGTCGTACCCCCCTCATCCAGCCCGCGGGGGGATGCGCCAGTCATTGACCTCGAAGAGGAGGTCCCTTTGCCGGCAAGGGAGGAACCCGTGGTGGCTGAATCTTCATCGGGTGAAGAGGTAGATTACAACTATTCCTCCGATGAAGTGGCTTATGACAAGGGCGCGTCTGAAGCATTGGGGCTGCCTGAGCTGGTCTTCAAGGCCCCCTTACTTGCTGGATCCTCAAGCTTTATGGGGAGGGCTGCTGTAAGTGTGAGCTTGCTTGGGCCGGACCCCCCCTTTTTTCCATAGTGGGCTAATTATCTCGTTCTTGTTGTCCTCGGATTTTCAGGAGCTTACCCAGCCGGAGGTTGTGGGGAAGGCCGCTTCAGTCGCGCCGGTCGACCGCACGGCGGGAGCCGCTGCTGGCATGGGCAAGCTAGCCCTCTTGCTCGACGCCCTTCAACGGGAGGCGTCCGCGGAGCCTTTAAGTGCTACCGAAACGGCGGACGAGCCTCTGGAGGAGGGGGAGATTACGCCCGAAGGCAGCATCATCCCGGTGGCCGAGGTAAGCGCGTGGGGCTGATGGTTCTTCCCCACCTTTTGACTTTGCGTGATCTGTTCCAGGCAGCGGGTGGCTGACTCTGCTTCCCATGAGCAGGTGATGCCGACTGGAGGGAAGACGTCTGGTCGTGCCTGGAAGGCTGTCGCAAAACGGAGGCCAAGCATTGGCCCAATAGCGGTGGAGGGGCTGGCTCCTGTCTCGGGCTCAGGGGTGGAGAGCCTTGCGGCGCTCGTAGAAGCGGGGGGCATCCCCCAGCTGCTGGTTCCACTTCCGCCTCTCCCGAAGCTCTCGGCCCAAATGGAGGACCCGCTCCGGAGGTAGATATTTGCGGGGCTTCGCGCACACCTGGAGGGGTCCCGGACGCAGGAGAGGGGTCGACCAGCGATGGCTTCCGGTCCGGCCTTGCTCGAAGCCCCTCCTTTGCCTGCAGTAGCGGCACCTGGATTCCCGTCCAGGGAGCCGGCGGCGGCACCAGATGGCTTGGCGGCGACCTTGTCCCCTCCCCTGGCAGTGACCGACCAGGGATTTTCTGTTGAGCTACGCCGACCCGAGGACCTGACTCTCGCTCTTCCATCTTCCTCGGCCGCGGCAGACGCTGATTTGTGGGCCGAGGTGGACAGCTCCGTAGATTTTATTCCTCCGAGGGTACCTTCGGTCAGTCACACCTCATCAGACGCACCGGTCCGACAGATGTTGGTAACGTTGCGGACGATGTTCTTGGCCGATCCTACCCTATCATATCAGGAGGTGCACATCATAGTGACGCAGCTGACCGGGGCACTGCAAGTGTTGGGCTACCCACTGGAGGAGTGGTCGCGGCGGGTTCTGCTGTTGCTGAAGTATGTGAAGCGTCGCGAGTTCCTCGAGACCCAGGCTCCTGACGAGTGCGCCGCCCATGATGCCCAGGCAGACGAGTATTTACAGACCTTGGAGGCACGTCGCCATGATGAAGAGCACCATGGGAAGGCTCTCGGGGAAGGCCAGAGCAATGTTCGCTCCCTTAAGAGCCGAATTCTGAAACTGGAGAGCTACCTTGCTGCGGCCAGGTCTGACCTTGCCGAAGCCGAAAAAGCGGTCGAGACGGAAGGTGAGGCTCTCGCCGTTGCCCAAGTTGAGACGGCGTCCGTGGAGGCAGAGCTCGCTCGACTCGAAGAACGGAGGGGCCGCCTGCGCGACATGACGAACTTCCCCTGCGTCGGAATTCTCCCTCTCAAGGACATCTTCCGGGGTGTTGACTGAGCGTCGCACCCCTTAGTTCTTCTCCCCCTCTTTTTTTGAAATGTGACATCGGGGTATGCCGCGAAGCATATGTAGTCTGATCCCTTTTTGAATAGAGCAGAACATTTATGGTTCCACATGCACTTTCAGTATGCGTTCACCCTAGGGGGGCTCTTCTCTTCTTCCTTCTCTTTTGTGTATATTGTCTTTCTCTTCCTCTTCTCTCTCTTTTGTTGTGCTGAGACACATTGGCAGGGTGTGAGTCTTTGCGATGATTCGCTCCGGGAGAACCAGGCAGGAGCCCATGTCAGGGCACGGGAGAGTGCTCGCCCTCCCAGGGGGAGGACGAGGGGGCCACTCCACCATACCGAATGGGCGACTCACTGGTCTTGCCATAACGTTAGAACCGCGCACTGGCCTCAGGCGGGAGGCCTTGGCCAAAGACGGGGTTTCTCGTCATTCAGAGGGAACAGAGAGAAGAGTTTGTCTGGTCAATGACCTGCACGGGAGATCCATGCCAAAGGGGTACTCACCGCCCGGGGAGGACGGAGAGAAGAGTTTGTTTAGTCAATGACCCGGACCGGAGGTTCAAGCCAAAGGGGTACTCACCGCCCGGGGAGGACGGAGAGGAGAGTTTGCTTAGTCAATGACCTGGACGGGAGGTCCAAGCCAAAGAGGTATTCACCGCCCCGGGAGGACGGGGAGAAGAGTTTGTTTAGTCGATGACCCGGACGGGAGGTCCAAGCCAAAGGGGTACTCACCGCCCGGGGAGGACGGAGAGAAGAGTTTGTTTAGTCAATGACCCGGACTGGAGGTCCAAGCCAAAGGGGTACTCACCGCCCGGGGAGGACGGAGAGAAGAGTTTGTTTAGTCGATGATCCGGACTGGAGGTCCAAGCCAAAGGGGTACTCACCGCCCGGGGAGGACGGAGAGAAGAGTTTGTTTAGTCGATGACCCGGACGGGAGGTCCAAGCCAAAGGGGTACTCACCGCCCGGGGAGGACGGAGAGGAGAGTTTGCTTAGTCAATGACCGGGACGGGAGGTCCAAGCCAAAGAGGTATTCACCGCCCCGGGAGGACGGGGAGAAGAGTTTGTTTAGTCGATGACTCGGATGGGAGGTCCAAGCCAAATGGGTACTCACCGCCCGGGGAGGACGGAGAGAAGAGTTTGTTTAGTCAATGACCCGGACTGGAGGTCCAAGCCAAAGGGGTACTCACCGCCTGGGGAGGACGGAGAGAAGAGTTTGTTTAGTTAATGACCCGGACTGGAGGTCCAAGCCAAAGGGGTACTCACCGCCCGGGGAGGACGGAGAGAAGAGTTTGTTTAGTCGATGACCCGGACGGGAGGTCCAAGCCAAAGGGGTACTCACCGCCTGGGGAGGACGGAGAGAAGAGTTTGTTTAGTCAATGACCCTGACTGGAGGTCCAAGCCAAAGGGGTACTCACCGCCCGGGGAGGACCGAGAGAAGAGTTTGTTTAGTCAATGACCCGGACTGGAGGTCCAAGCCAAAGGGGTACTCACCGCCCGGGGAGGACGGAGAGAAGAGTTTGTTTAGTCGATGACCCGGACTGGAGGTCCAAGCCAAAGGGGTACTCACCGCCCGGGGAGGACGGAGAGAAGAGTTTGTTTAGTCGATGACTCGGACGGGAGGTCCAAGCCAAAGGGGTACTCACCGCCCGGGGAGGACGGAGAGAAGAGTTTGTTTAGAAATTTCTTTTAGTACTTCCGTTGCTACGGGACGACAGCTAGAAATGGGGGGAGTTCCCCCTTTCTCGGCTTCCACTCTTCCCTCGCTCTTGTATCTTTTCTCTTTTTTTTCACTTCTTTTTTTTTCTTTCTTTTCTTTCTTTCTCTCTTCTCTTCTTTTTTCCTTTTTCTCCTCTTTTTTTCTCTCTTCTCCCTTTTTTTCTCTTCTCTTTTTTTTCTCTTTTTTTTTTTACCTTCCTCTTCTCTTTTTTTTCCCTTTTTTTTCTTCTCCCTTTTTGAAAACATGGATAGTGGTCGAGTTGTTTGGACATTAATCACGCAAATCCGCCCAAAATAGGGCGGAGGGTTATATTATTGATTGAACGGGGGCGCCGGAGCGTGGTACAGTCTCAAGTGCCTTCCATTAAGCGGCGGGAACTGAACCTCCCCGCGATGGTTGACAATTACATAGGCCCCACCTTCGTAGACTTTTTAGACTACGTAGGGTCCGAGCCAGTTCTCATTCAACTTACCCTTGGGGTTGGCAGCCATTAGATTTCTTCTCTTGACCATGACAAGGTCACCCTTCTTGAATTCGCGTTCCTTGACAAGCTTTTCAAAGGCCCGTGCAATCCGGGCCTGGTAGACCTGAATGTTCTGTTGGGCCCGAAGCCGTTTTTCTTCTAGGCTGGAGAGTTCCTCGAGCCTTCGTTCAACGTTGGTCTGCCCTTCAAGGACAAGCCCATGTTGAATGGCAACCCTGAGGGACGGTATCTCCAGTTCAACGGGGACGATTGCCTCCGAGCCATATACGAGAGAAAAGGGCGAGCAGCCTGTTGGAGTCTTGTATACGGTTCGGTACGCCCAAAGCGCCTCGTACATCCTTTCTTCCCAGTCCCTTTTGTTAGAGCTGACAGTCTTGGCCAGGAGAGTGCAGAGTGTCTTATTAAAAGCTTCGGCCAGCCCATTAGCCTGTGGGTTGTAAGGAGTCGATGTCCTCCAATCAATTTTATATTTTTCTGCCAGCCGGTAGACCTTCTGGTTGCGGAAGTGGCTGCCGTTGTCTGACACAACTCGGTCGGGCGCGCCAAACCGGAATATGATATTACGGCGGACAAACCTGACCACAATCTCTCCGGTGACCTCCCGTAAGGCGACAGCCTCTGCCCAGCGGGAGAAGTAGTCGGTTGCCGCCAAAATGTACTTGCAGCCTGTGGAAGATGCAGGTAAGGGACCCACGACGTCCGTTCCCCACTGGGCGAATGGCCAACTGGGCGCGGTTGGGTGTAACTGCACGGGGGGCCTTCTGGGTATGGTGGCATTCTCCTGACATTTCTGACACGACTTAGCATATTTGCAGCAGTCGTCGAACATTGCAGGTCAATAATAGCCGAGCTTCTTTATTTCAATCTTCATTTTCGGCTCTGCCTGGTGTGCGCCAGCCGTCCCGGCATGGACCTCCTTCATGACCCTCCAGGCTTCTTCAATGGACAAGCATCGGAGGAGTAATTTTTGCTTGGCGTCGGCCACCATTCGGAATAATATTCCATTTCGGAGCTCATAAGAGTCCTTAATTCTGATCAGCCTGATCTTCTCTTCTCTCTGCTTGGGCAGCTGCTGGTACTTGAACCACTGCATCAGGGGGTCTCTCCAGTCAGGTGGGCCGACGGCTTCTGCCGTGGTGACTTCTAGCTCTTCTTCTTCTGGTTCCTCTTCTATCATACTGGGCATCTGGCGCTGATTTATTACCTGGATACTAAGAGATCCATCTGGAGGCGCTGCCAGTGAGCTTGCCAGTTTTACCAGGGCGTCGGCCTGTGCATTCTCCCCTCTGGCGACATGACCTATCTCAAGGAGGTAGAACCGCTCCATGAGTCTCTTCGCCTTAGTGTGATAAGGGAGCAGCTCAGGTTTTCGGACATCAAACTGTCCCTGGACCTGCTTGACGACCAGCAGCGAGTCGCCGAATACTTGGAGCATTTTGATCTCCATTTGGAGGGCCACTTGAAGGCCGATGATCAGAGCTTCATACTCTGCTTCATTATTTGTGCAGGGCTTGCTAATGCAGCAGGAAGTGTGCATCACTTCTCCGTCTGGCGATTTGAGGACGATGCCGGCTCCAGCCCGTACCTTGGCGCGTCCAGACGGGGTCGCTTCTGTTCTCGAAGCCCCGTCAAAGTATAGCTGCCAGATAGCTTGTTGGACATGATCCACCTCCAGTGTCTCATCCTCGGGTAGTTCCATGGCCAACGGGGAGTCTTCGGGGATAGGGTGTGCTGCAAAGAAATCCGCGACGGCTTGTCCCTTAACAGCCTTTTGCGGCACGTAGGTGATGTCAAACTCCATGAGTAGCACGGCCCATTTGCCAAGGCGGCCCTTCGGGACAGGCTGGGAGAGAATGTGCTTGATGGGGTCAGCCCTGGATATTAAGCTTACTTCATGGGACAGCATGTAGTGCCTCATCTTCTTGACTGCGAAGACCAAAGCAAGGCAGACTTTCTCTATCGGAGTGTACTTGGCCTCCGCTCCCACCAATCTCCGGCTGAGGTAGTAGAGCGCCTGCTCCTTTCCCTCATCATTATTCTGGGCGAGCATTGCCCCCAATGAATACTCGGTAGCCGCTATGTAGAGAATAAGCGGTCTGCCTTTGACAGATGCCCCTAGGACTGGCGGGGTCTTCAGGTACTCTTTTAGCTGGTCGAACGCGTGCTGGCATTCGTGACCCCAGCTGAAGGGTGCATTCTTCATCATCAGCCTGTGAAAGGGTTGGCAACGCCCCGACAGGTTGGAGATGAACCTGCGGATGTAAGCTAGACGGCCCTGTAGGGACCTCAGCTCTCCTAGACTCTTCGGAGGGGGCAACTCCTGAATGGCTTTTATCTTGAAGGGGTCAATCTCGATCCCTCTGTGCCGGACAATAAAGCCGAGGAACTTTCAGCTGGACACGCCGAAGGCGCACTTCATGGGATTCATTTTCAGCCCGTACAGCTGGAGCCTTTGGAAGACGACCCTGAGGTCACTCAGATGCTCATCACTCTTCTTAGTTTTGACAACCAGGTCATCGATGTAGCATTCGACCTTGCTGTACAGCAGCTCGTCGAAGATCTTGGTCATCGCCCGCTGATATGTAGCACCGGCATTCTTGAGGCCGAAGGGCATCCTCTTGTAGTGGAATATCCCCTTGGGCGATCTGAAGGCTGTGTGAATCCGGTCGTGGTCGGCTATCCAAATTTGGTTATAGCCGGACGATCCGTCCATAAAAGACAGGGCCTCGTGGCCGGTGGTCGCATCGATCATCACCTCGGTGATAGGCACCGGAAAGTCATCTTTTGGGCAGGCTTTATTCAGGTCGCGGAAGTCCACGCAAATCCTGATCTGTCCATTCTTCTTCTTCACCGGCACAATGTTGGCCAGCCAAGTGGTGTACTAGTTCTCCGCCACGAAGCCGACATCTATGAGCTTGTCGACTTCCTTGCAGATCTGGCTGATCAGTTCTGGCCTCATGCACCGGGGAGACTGCTTTATTGGTTCCACTTTGGGATCAATGGCCAAGATGTGCTGAGTCACCTCGGGGCTGAGCCCAGGCATTTCTTTGTAGTTCTAGGCAAAGCAATCCCAGAATTCTTGTAGCAACTTTGTGTATTGCTCTCTCTCCTGTAGGGGCATGAGAGCACTCAAAAAGGTCGGCCTGGGGTCACCTTCTGTGCCAAGGTCGATCTCAATCAATTCGTCGATTGTGGCTTGGCCGCCATTTTCAATTTCCGGCGGGGCTGGCGACAAATCGACAAAGTCTTGGTCTTCATTGTCCTCGGGCTCGAGGACGCCATCCCCCTCTTCTTGTTCCTCGTGACTGGGCGTGGAGGCTGCATTCATTGCGCATTCCTCCTGGACTATAGCCGCCGGGTCCGCGGGGTCCGCTGGTGCAGAAAGGCACAAGGCCACCTCGGGGTCTTATGTATACTCATCATAGACAGCTCCGGCGGGGGCCGGGGCAGCCGCATCTTCAGGCGCCTGGTACTGGATGGATAGTGTATAGGCTCCTCTTCTGGGGTTGACCGCCACGTGGGGGCGTGGTGGGGCTATCACATAGTCTCCCATTCTGAGCTCGTCCCTATCAATGAGGTCTTGAGCAATGTCTTTGAAGACATAGCAGTCTTCGATGGCATGGCCCCGTATCTGGTGGTAGGGATAAAACAGTGGGTCCCCACTTCTTCGGGTGTCCTGCGGCCTCTTGGATCATGGGAGGGTGATGTGACACCACCTTGGGGTGATGACCACAAGACAATATGACCGTTGGACCTAAGGTTGCAAGCAAGCAAATTGGCGATGATACCACTCGAGCGGCTCACTCGCTTGGTGCACACTTGTGCCCGTGGGCAACTAAACGATAATGGAGAGGGTCCGGGGTGGGACAATGATGCTCCGGTGCTTGGCAAGCTTGGGGAGAACCCCAATTGGGCCAGGGATGCCCACTCACGGGCGGCCGTCACACCATGGGTGTGGGTTGAAATGGCTCGCTCACAACTCGCCCGCGATGGACACTCACGTGTTCGGCAATTTGGGCCGGGCCCTCGCTCTCCGTCCAACGCAGCAAAGCAAGAATACTAAGCTAAGCAAGTGATATTGACCAGCAAGGAAAGGGGGACCGAGGCTCACCTAGCCGGCGTGAAGACGCCAACTCCGGCCGAAGACGGGGGCGAGCGGGGAGGCAAGGGTTTGCGCCCGCAAGCCGCGTCGGTGTCGCTTCAAATCTGCGAAAATATTATTACATGAACTACACCTCTCGCAGGAGGGGGGCTCTTGGGGTGGGGGTTAGACTTATTACAACCAAGATTACCTCCACGCAGGGAGGGGCCTTCAGCCGGCCAAGCGGGGTGGGGAAATTATGAAGAGAATGCCGACTCTCCAAGCTTCGCCGGTTCTGCCACTCTTCAGTTTTACTGAACAGGTTGTCGATGAAGATGCTGCCACGGACTCAACCGAGCTCCAAATTTGATGAAACCAGTGCCAAAAGTTCCCCATCTGGCCGAGGATGATGCTTGAATTTTTTGGGAAGCTCTGGAACTCGGGGCTGATCGGACCGGCGACTGGAACAGGACAGCAACACTCTACCTTTGACTGATGCAGAACTGATATAGTGGATTGCAGAAGGCACTGCGGTCGCTCCCGAACTCCAAATCAAACGAAACTGGCGGTGATGCGATCGTGGTCGGAGTAGCTTCGAGAAGAAAGTGATGGGGCCACAATCCGAGGTCGGAGAGGAGAATGGTGGCCAGAGAAGTGAAGACAGGTCGAACCTGGACCTGCAGGGGGCAGACTGCACACTCCCGCAAAGAAATTCAGAACAAATAGCTCGGGCAGACGATTGGCGTCGTTCCTTTTGCTACTGATGGAGGACTAGACGAAGAAGAATTTTGTAGAAGGAAGCGTGATCGAATTCCTCCAAGGTTGGCCGCTGAATGGCTTCCAAGATCGCTCTGGCCTTCAGTCTGGGACAGATTGCGCAGTCGTTGAAGATGACGTTCCTTCGGACAGCTCCGAACTCGGATGCAGGCAGGAGTACCACCGTTGGAAAGAAGACTTGGAGATGATTCCAGAAATATAAGATATGCCACCGGGAGCCTTCAGGGGAAGTCGTGGCTGCTACTGCAAATCACTGCTTTTCTGAAACCTGCAACAGGGACAGAATAGGTGGAGGAGAGGGTGTGGGGAAGAGCATGAACAAGGGGTTATTTGGTGGATGGGGAAGGGGGGGTGCGACCTTGGGTGGTTAGGGAGGTGGGGAGATGAAAGGGCACAGCCCAAGGGAGAGGGAATTTCGAAATTTGGCCTAGGGAAGGGATCTTTCAGTCTTGGGGAGAGGGAGGGTTGCTTGGGAGAGTGGAAAGGTGCCTAGGAGAAGGGGTTTCCACCTAGGGGTTGGAGGGGGAATTGAATGAGTGCATGGGGAAGGGGAAGGGGCCTTAATGAGGGGTGAATGGGGAGGAGAGAGAATGAATTTCGAAATTGGGGTGGGGAGGAGAGAGAGAGGGGGCACAACCCACTTAGAGAGAGTGATAGTAAGAGAGAGAGAGAGGGAGATATTGAGAGGGAACTAGAAGGTGTGGAAATTTTCTGGATTCAATATTCAAGCATAATTGTTACAAATGAGAGAGGGGTGGGGCTATTTATAGACCCCACACTTTTCCTAAGACCAAATGACCCTGACAAACTAACTAATGACCAAACAGTCCAAGGGAGGGGCGCCCCTGGGCCTAGCCCAATGAATTGGGCCCATTAACCTATCAAACCAACATAATGACTTCAAGACTTAGGAAAATGACTTTCTAACCTAGGTACATGACTCAATAAAGGGAAAATTACATGTTTAAGACTCAAATAAAAATAAGAAAATTACATGACTCGACTCACAAACACATGAGGAACATAATGGCGTACACCGACGATCAATCCGAGCTTCAGAAAATGTGGAGGGGCAAGGGATGTCCCCATCATACCCCCGGGGTGGGGAAAACTCGACCCTGTCGAGTATGGGTCCACCGGGGAAGTAGCATCCCAAACGCAGTTCCGGGCGAACCTTGTTCTCCAAACTCGACCCATGTCCATAGCTGAGGAACGGTGCTTCCACTCGACAATGTGGCTCGGACACACCCTTAGGCTGGCAAAGATATCTTGCTTTGCTTAGTATTGCCGCCATGTGCTGACGTCGGGCTCTCGGGCTAGTTTGTGGTGGCACTCCGAGGGTGTCTCTCACAAGGATAGGTGTAGGCTCAAGACACTCACTAGGATCCACCGCGGTACCCTTAGAGGGTGCCGGATCCGCCACGTGGGAAGTGGGATGAATCCCAAAACCCATTGGTAAGTTCAACCCGCAAGCCGGGTGCCAAGGCCACTCGGAACTTGGCAAGGTCCAAGTCCTCGTGCCCTCAAATTGGAGGTGACCCTAGAGTAGAGCCACTCCAAAATCATCATCATCATCAAGTCGCCAACGTGGAATTTCAAGTGGCGCTCACGAGTTTTTGCCCGCTTTTTGTAATTCTCACTGCTTTTTGCTTGATGCATGTTTTGATGCATATGCCATGTACTAAGATGCGGTGTGAGTGAGTAGTGCATGGTATGCAAAGGTGGTCCAGGGCAACCACATGTAGACCTATCATGCATTGATGTTATGAAGACTTTGAATGTCTTGGGAGGACCGGGGCATCCATAGGTGTCCCTTTCATGTGTGAGTGTGATGAGTGCCGGTGGACCCGGACATCCATGAATGCTCCTAACATGCTTGAGATTTATGATGAATGATGGTGGACCATTACAACCAAATATTGACCACTCATGTTTTCTTCTTGACATGTGGGTGATATGAATGAATGGACCCGACTTTCTAATTATGTCAAGTGGGGTGGTATGCCTAAGCACATGCATTTCAATCCTAGTGATGACTTCTATGTGCATAGGTGTGGGGTGGCCCTTGAGCTTCCATTCGTATGAGTCAAAGGGATCTAAGAAGGGAGACATCATGGAGTGGGGCCATCTATCAATCCCATTGTGTATGTTGCCTATGGTTAAGGCTTCTTTGGTGTAACCTAATTCTAGGAAGGGAAGGTTTTGGGTTATCATGGGTGGTAAGGGTAGGGTAAGGTGGGTGGTGAATAAGGTGAGTGGGTTACATTGAGATCTAGGCTCCCACAGAAAAGGGTCAAAGGGATCATGGTAAGGGTCACCTTGGTAGGGGTACTCTATGCTCTCAAGGTCCTCGAATGGTGAGTCATCCTCCTCAATAATTGGGCCAAGGTTGCTAATGGGTTGACCGATCAAAGCACTTGAGATCTTAATGGTTGGGGAGTGGACTAGGATAGGTTCTTCCTCCATGGGAAGAAGGAGGATGATCTCACTAGTAACTTGGCCATTAGTGTAGATGGAAGTGATGGAGCTAATGGAGGGATATGCTAGGCTAATGGTGTTAGTTTCGGACGGCCTCAAGGCTAGCATATTGGTCAAGTGAATTTGCCAATGTAGGTAGTTCACTAAGTCTCCCAAATCTTCCACACAATAGGAAGTTTGATAAGTGACATGTGGCTGAATGGGAATGATTTGGGATTGATATCCCATGGGTAGGTGGCATGGTTGTGAACTAGGAATGGTGAGACCTTTCTTGAGCCATTGGAGTATGGACTTATCTATGGTGAGGTTGGGTGTCTCTAGAGGAGCTAGGCTAGAGGTGTGTGAGTTGTTTGGCCTTTGGATTTCCTCTATGTTGGGAGGTGGATTCGGATGGGCATCCTTCTCCACTTGGGTAGGTGTGTGGGTAGCAACTTCTATTGCTAATGGAGTAGGGGGATCTATGGTGGGTGGTTTGGTGATAGCTAGCGTATGACACACCCGGGGTGGTGAACAAGCATGGGCTTGGGTTGGGATAGGAAGGGGAAGTAGAGGAGGCCTAGGTTGGGGAAAGATTGGTGTAGGAAGTGGGAGGTGGGTTGGGTGAGGGGTTTTGGGTTGATTTGTTTTGGGAGATGTGTCCCTTTTTGGGGACGATGGTGGGTTTGTGGTGGTGGTCAAGGGGGCTTGTGGGGTACGGGTTTGGTGAGGGGTTTTGGGTTTGGGGGTGGTGGCCATTATGGGCCTAGGTGGAGGGGTGGACGCAGTGTCCACTTGGTTTTTAATGGTGAGGGTTGGATAAGTGGTGGTCACCATGGAGAGAATTGGGTCGGTTAGGGATCTCTTGTCCTTGGGATCGTTTGGGGTGGAAGTGGGGGCTAAAGGGGCTTGACTAGTGTAGGTTAGGGAAGGGGGGTTTGGTTGGGGTGTGGGGGCCCTCATGGGGTTAGGTGGGGAGGTGGAGGCCTTGGACACTTGGGTTCTAGTGGTAAGGGTTTGGACGGGCGGGGTTGGAGGAGTGGGAGGGCTCCTCGAGTTTTGGTAACCCGGGTAGGAGGGAGGAGGTCGGGGAGTGTAGACTTTCCTAAGTTCGGCTCTCATGTTCCCCCATGTGTTAATAGGCTCTAGCCTCATAACCCTCCTAAATTGTTCAATGAACTTCCACCTATCCTCGGCATGGTACACAAGTCGACTCTTGGCAAGGTAGATTTTCATGGGTTCAGTCATTGGATTCCTTTTAAAGTATTTGTCCATGTTTTCCTCCCACTCTAAATATGCACTAGGGTGGTATCCGTTAAAGATAAGGTCCTCAAATAGGACTTTGTCCAAAGGGGTGTCAATCGGACCTTTGCGGAGGGCCGAGTAAGATAGATGTGACTTACATGAAGTAGCCATGCTAGTGGACAAAAGAGATGCAACCGAAGACTCTAAATGCATATGAGCGTCTTAGGACCAACTTGATAGAGACAAGTTGTGAACTTGCTCTGATACCACTTGATGTGACACCACCTTGGGGTGATGACCACAAGACAATATGACCCTTAGACCTAAGGTTGCAAGCAAGCAAATTGGCGATGATACCACTCGAGCGGCTCACTCGCTTGGTGCACACTTGTGCCCGTGGGCAACTAAACGATAATGGAGAGGGTCCAGGGTGGGACAATAATACTCCGGTGCTTGGCAAGCTTGGGGAGAACCCCAATTGGGCCAGGGATGCCCACTCACGGGCGGCCGTCACACCATGGGTGTGGGTTGAAATGGCTCGCTCACAACTCGCCCGCGATGGACACTCACGTGTTCGGCAATTTGGGCCGGGCCCTCGCTCTCCGTCCGACGCAGCAAAGCAAGAATACTAAGCTAAGCAAGTGATATTGACCAGCAAAGAAAGGGGGACCGAGGCTCACCTAGCCGGCGTGAAGATGCCAACTCCGGCCGAAGACGGGGGCGAGCGGGGAGGCAAGGGTTTGCGCCCGCAAGCCGCGTCGGTGTCGCTTCAAATCTGCGAAAATATTATTACATGAACTACACCTCTCGCAGGAGGGGGGCTCTTGGGGTGGGGGTTAGACTTATTACAACCAAGATTACCTCCACGCAGGGAGGGGCCTTCAGCCGGCCAAGCGGGGTGGGGAAATTATGAAGAGAACGCCGACTCTCCAAGCTTCGCCGGTTCTGCCACTCTTCAGTTTTGCTGAACAGGTTGTCGATGAAGATGCTGCCACGGATTCAACCAAGCTCCAAATTTGATGAAACCGGTGCCAAAAGTTCCCCAGCTGGCCGAGGATGATGCTTGAATTTTTTGGGAAGCTTTGGAACTCGGGGCTGATCGGACCGGCGACTGGAGCAGGACAGCAACACTCTGCCTCTGACTGATGTAGAACTGATATAGTGGATTGCAGAAGGCACTACGGTCGCTCCCGAACTCCAAATCAAACGAAACTGGCGGTGACGCGATCATGGTCGGAGTAGCTTCGAGCAGAAATTGACGGGGCCACAATCCGAGGTCGGAGAGGAGAATGGTGGCCGGAGAAGTGAAGACAGGTCGAACCTGGACCTGCAGGGGGCAGACTGCACACTCCGGCGAAGAAATTCAGAACAAATAGCTCGGGCGGGCAATTGGCATTGTTCCTTCTGCTACTGATGGAGGACTAAACGAAGAAGAATTTTGTAGAAGGAAGCGTGATCGAATTCCTCCAAGGTTGGCCGCTGAACAGCTTCCAAGATCACTCTGGCCTTCAGTCTGGGACAGATTGCGCAGTCGTTGAAGATGACGTTCCTCCGGACAGCTTCGAACTCGGATGCAGGCAGGAGTACCACCGTTGGAAAGAAGACTTGGAGATGATTTCAGCAATATAATATATGCCACCGGGAGCCTTCAGGGGAAGTCGTGGCTGCTACTGCAAATCACTGCTTTTCTGAAACCTGCAACAGGGACAGAATAGATGGAGGAGAGGGTGTGGGGAAGGGCATGAACAAGGGGTTATTTGGTGGATGGGGAAGGGGGGGTGCGACCTTGGGTGGTTAGGGAGGTGGGGAGATGAAAGGGCACAGCCCAAGGGAGAGGGAAATTTGAAATTTGGCCTAGGGAAGGGCTCTTTCAGTCTTGGGGAGAGGGAGGGTTGCTTGGGAGAGTGGAAAAGTGCCTAGGAGAAGGGGTTTCCACCTAGGGGTTGGAGGGGGAATTGAATGAGTGCATGGGGAAGGGGAAGGGGCCTTAATGAGGGGTGAATGGGGAGGAGAGAGAATGAATTTCGAAATTGGGGTGGGGAGGAGAGAGAGAGGGGGCACAACCCACTTAGAGAGAGTGATAGTAAGAGAGAGAGAGAGGGAGATATTGAGAGGGAACTAGAAGGTGTGGAAATTTTCTGGATTCAATATTCAAGCATAATTGTTACAAATGAGATAGGGGTGGGGCTATTTATAGACCCCACACTTTTCCTAAGACCAAATGACCCTGACAAACTAACTAATGACCAAACAGTCCAAGGGAGGGGCGCCCCTGGGCCTAGCCCAATGAATTGGGCCCATTAACCTATCAAACCAACATAATGACTTCAAGACTTAGGAAAATGACTTTCTAACCTAGGTACATGACTCAATAAAGGGAAAATTACATGTTTAAGACTCAAATAAAAATAAGAAAATTACATGACTCGACTCACAAACACATGAGGAACATAATGGCGTACACCGACGATCAATCCGAGCTTCAGAAAATGTGGAGGGGCAAGGGATGTCCCCATCAGAGGGGGACCTTGCCGTAATGGCAGGCCCAGTCAAAAATACCCCGAGTCTTCTCTCTTGGGAAAGAGTAGGGCTTCTGCAGCTTCTCTTGAAGTGTCAGGCCTCGCCTGGTTGGCCGCCCGGTTAATGGGCTTGCCGCGTCTCTTGTCTCCCTTCTTGACCAGACGGGGACATCGGGACTGGCATCTCGGGGTCGAGACATGTGGCCACCCCAAGGGCGGAGAGAACTTTGGATCAGGTTAGTCACTAGCGAGGTCAGCTCAGCCAGCCGTGCCTTTAACACCCCGATTTCCCGTTGCTGCCTATGGTACAAGGCCTACATGACGGGGTCGTATCGGGGGGGGGGGGGGGGGGTTCAGAGCATGACAAATTCTACTGCTTCTTGCTTCGCCAGCAGGCCGGAGTGAGGGCGCCTCAGCGGTGTGCTCTTGCGAGGCTAGGCTGTCGGAGAAAGAGGAGGTTTTCCCCATGCAGCGGCGGCGAAGGGGGTTCCAGAGGAACACTTCTTCATCTTGCGCCTCCTCAGCCGGAGGCCTGGGATATACATCTTGATGGGCTTCCCGTAAATCTGCAGTCTCCGCGGGGTCGTCGTCGGACAAGGCCGAAATCGATATCACATCAGTTTCGTAATAGTCTTCTAGTGAAAAACCCAAACCGGGATGCTTGGTGATTTGGAGTAACCGTCGATCCAGATTTGGTGGGTTCCACATCTTTTCAAACATTTCCTTCCGGCTGGAGGGCTGGTAGGAAGGAATCTTATGCTTTCTGACCATTTTGGCTGCCTGGTCAGTCATGTGGGGGAGTCCCGCAATGGGGACGTGCGGGTCATGCAACTCGTCAGGAAATCGACAATCATCGTCTTCCCTGACTGGCTTTTCCCCGGCAACATAAAAGATAATGGATGGCCCCTCCGGGTTAGGCACTTCAAAAGTTCTCAGCTGTTTGGCCGCTTGACAGTCAATTTCTGTAATAGGCTTGATGATCACTGGCGGGACTCTGACATCCTCCAGCAGGTCTTCGAGGCAAGGCGTCCCCGGTGTAGAGTAGATGGGGAGAGGGGCGGCCTTAAATACCCCCCCTCTTGTGCAATGAATGGTACATGTGGGGGAGCCACATAACCTGGGGGCGGCGGAGGAAACCAACTGCCCGACTCCACTTTCTTCTTTCCCTTGTCTTGGGCGGCTTGGGGAATTTGCTTCACCTTTTCTAAGTACAGATTGGCGTCTGACAAATGACACTCGAACACCTCGAACGGGTGGAGGTCGGCGAAGATCCTGACTTCCTTCCCCTCGCAAGGGTATTTAATACATTGGTGCAGGGTGGAGGGCACCACTCTATTCTGGTGTAACCAGGGCCGTCCCAGCAGCGCCTTGTAGGAAGTGTTGGAGTTGATGACGTGGAACTGGACCTTGGTGGTGAAATCATCAAAAGTCAAGTTGAATTCTGCAATCCCCATGGGGACCTCACATTTCTGGTTAAAACCAGCAATCTTGACATTTTTGACCTCAACCAGGTGTACGTCAAAGTAGTGCTTTTGATATACCCTGTAAGGAAGTATATTAACTGCTGCCCCTGGGTCGATCAGGACTCTGTTGATAGGCTGTCCATTCAACTGCCCTTTCATGTAGAGGGGTCTGTTATGGCTGCAGGTGGGCAGGAGCATGTCATCTTCTGTGAAAGCCACGGCCACCTCAGGTGATATCTCTGTTAGGCAAGCTTCAAGATGTGCTGGCGTCTGGAGTGCGGCAATGATGGCTTGCCGTGTTTCTTCATCCAAAGATAGCATCTCCCATACGGTAAATCGGGTCGGGATCTTTTTGAGGTGTCTGACTATTCGGTCGGCAGCCCGCACCTTGAGTAATTTCATCTCTTCGGGCTTGCCGCGCCTGCCCCCACCTTGGAGTTGGGGTGTCAGATCAGGGGATGCCAGCTTTGTGGGCTCTATTGCAGCCTGCTGAGCCGGCGGGGCCTACTGGGCTTCCTCCGTCCCCCGCATGAATTCGGCGAGGTTTGGGATGTCACTATTGTCTGCTTCTAGTTGAGGAAGAGTTGCCGTCGGTAGAGCTTGAGAGCTGCTTACTTTTTCGGTCGAAGGAGACCCCTGGGAGCGCGCCTTCCCGCCTGCTCGGGCTAACAGGAATTCGGCGAATGAAGGGGTGCCTCGGCTCCTAGCCCCTACGGGATAGAGACCCGCCGGAGGAGGGATCTCGGTGCCTCGGACCTCAGGGTCGGGAACCTGGTATGGTTGTTCCCCCCTGAGCATGATGTTGAGGTTATCCTGAGGAGGGTGCCCCCACTTCCTTCCCGACCTGGTGGCATGTTGGGAAGTGGAGACTTCAGCTTGATTCACCTCTGGCGGCTCATGGGGGGGCTCTTCTTCTGTTTCCTCCAGGGAAAGGGCAGTGTCGAATAACGCCGAGAGGGTGTTGCAGGCGACGACGACCTCCTTCTTCTTCTTGCCCCTGGGTCTTCTCTTCTTCTTCTTCTTTCCTGCTGCGGCGGATGGCTGCTCTTGGGGAAGTTCAGCCCACAGGAGAGGCTCTTTCTCTGCTTCAGCTTCTGCCCCTGGAGCCAGTTCGAGTGATTTGAACTCCTCCCATGGGACATACTCCTTCAGCTCCACGGGCTGGATTTCGGGCTGCTCATAATCTTCGAGCCCATCAATAATAGCCTGGAGTCTTTGGATCGCCGGACTGGTCTTCTGACGCATCCGCAGCGGGACATAGCTCTTTTTGTTATGAGTGGGCCGCCTCATGACTAGCCGAGGGGCCGTGTCGTGGCGAACTGGGCTTGCCGGGGGCGGTGCAGGCAGGGGTGTCACATCCCTCAGATGAACTCCGGGGCTGGGTCGAGGGACGTGTGCTCTTCTATTCTTTCTAGTTGCAGTCTGCCAACCTCCTTGATCCTAAGCCGGGGTCGTGATGAAGGTCTCATAAGTGGCGCGGGCGCAGGCCTCCGCCCACTCCTCAGGTAACTCCTGGTATAGCGAGACCATGTTGACAGTGGAGGTTATGCTGGGCAACTCATGCGGTTGCGGGGGGTCTACTCTATGCTCCCCCATGTCCAGCTCCCCATTCTTGATTAAGGATTCAATAACATCCTTGAAGACATAGCAGTCTTCAATGGTATGCCCGAGCACTCGGTGGTACGGGCAGAAGCGCGGGTCGTCCTTTTTCTTTAGGTCGCCGGGCCTTTTCGGCTCTGGCAGTGTAATTTTGTTGTAGCTGGTTGCCCATTCGAACAGGAGCTTGGACTTGTCCCGGGCGAAGGAATACAGCTTATTTCTCATCTTCTCCCTTAGTGAGGGGCCCTCCCGCCGTTCTGTGGTTCTGGGTGGAGGAAGGTTGGCAGCCCCCTTGGCTTTCTCTTTCTGCTTTTCAAAAGCCTGGAAATCTAATGTGTGCACCTCAGGGGGAGCTGGCTTCTTCTCGGCCTGCCTGGCTCTTTGGCTTGACATGGCCGGGGTGGAGGAGTATCAGGCCAAAAATGCCTCGATCTCTGCTACCACATTGTTCAGGCGGTCAAATGTCTTGACCTCGGTGCCAATCATCCTTTCCAGGATCTCCTTTTTCAAGTTCTGTTTGCAGATCTGCACCGCATCCTCCTGGTGTGGGGGACGCCTGCACCTCATGCTGAGGTTCCTCCATCTCTTGATATAGTCGAGGGCCGACTCGTCATTCTTCTGTCTTGTGGCATAAAGTTCTGCCACGGTGACCTCCCGTTCTGCAACATAGAATCTTTCTTTGAACTTCTTTTGCATGTCGGGCCAATCGGCGACAGACCCGGGTGGCAGGCCGGAGTACCACTCAAAGGCAAGCCCGGTGAGTGTCGAGCTGAAGAACTTTAGGAGGTAGGCCTCATCAGCAGCCAAGTCCCCCATGACGTTCACATAATAAGCAATGTGCTCCCTGGGGGACCCTTGCCCATTGAACTTTTCGAACTTGGGTGGCTTGGTGACGCCAACCGGCAACTTCTTCGCAGCATGGTGAGCCGGGTAGGGCACCCGGTAGACGTCAAACGGCGTCTGATCCTCGTCACCTCTCTCGGCCAGTTTCATGTCTATCATCTGTTCCAGGATCAACCGGCTAACCGTTGCGGGGTCGACCGGACTCAGATAAAAATGAGCGGGCTGTGCGCTCGGGGTGGCCAACACGGTCGCCTGGGGGGCCATGAGGGACCCTTGGGAAGGTGAGGCCTGTGGCGGGGCCGGTGCGGCGTAGTGTGCCTGCTGCAGGGACACGCCCTCGAGAGGGTTGAGGGCTGCTGGGAGGGCTGCTTCTGAAGACTGCCCCCTGTCCCTGGGTACTTCGGGTATAACCTCGGTCTGGCAGGACATTGGGGGCGGTGTGTTCCACTCATTCAATTGCTTTTTAAGCGACTCAATTTCTTGCTGGAAGCGCTGCATCATGAGCAGCATTGCAGGATCAGCTGTGGGGAGACTGGGCATGCCCCCTATTTCTTCGGCCGGGGCGTCCTCGGATGATGTAGAGGGTCCGCCGCTCGTGTCACCGGTGGTGACCACGTTGGCCGTGAGGGCCGCAAGGGGCTCTTCAGGTAAAGTCCCTTCGGCGCTGTGGGTGTCGCGCTGCCTGCCGCTCTCCCTCTTCTAGTAAGGGGTCCCGGCCTGGCGGCAAGTCTGGCCATTTCTTCCGGATCGGCAGGCAAGGCCCCATACCGACCGTGAACTCCTGCCATATGGTAGGTGAAGGTGTGCCATCTTTTGTTTCTCTTCGTCGCCTTCCTGGACGATTTCCCTGGGAACACCAGCCTGTCGAAGACCGATCGTCGAGGCGGCGCTTCCTCCCGAACAGGGGACTGGCGCGGCTCCTCCGAGCGGTTCCTCGATTCTGCGCTGGGCGCGGGCCGGGCTCCTTCTTCCTGGAAAGCGGAGGCCATTGCCCCCAGGAGTCTCTGGCGGCCGGTGGGGGTGCTACCCGGGTCTCGGAGGTAATTCCTCATAGCCTGCTTGATCCCTTCCCACTCCTGGTCAGGGAGAGCAGCCTGCGGTTGCATGTCGATGATAGCGGCAGGAAGAGAGTAGGCCCTGGGTGCCGGGCGGGCGGCGTTGTGTCGGACCCTCGCGGTGACGGCGGTGAGCTTTCTCGGGCAGCACCGGGGTGACGGGTGCTGGTCGGCAAGCCGGGGTCGTGAGCTCGACCCTTTCATTTCTTCTAGCCCTCCTCGGGCGGAAAGTGCTAGGCCCCGCCTGGGCGGGTGCAATGGGTCGGGCCTTCTTGGGGACCCAGACCTGCTTCAGTTTGACCGGCCTGTGAACCGGCGCAGCCTTCGGCGATGCGGCCACAGCAGTGGGCGTCACCTTCTCCTTCAACTTCTCCAATCCTTGAAAGGAGTTGTGGACTGGGACAGTCAGGATGACACGGTCCGGTGTCACCCGGGACCTCTGCTCGTCCAGGCGGACTCGGAGGGCCCCGACAGTCATAGTCTTTCCAGAGTTGGAGGTGCGGCGTCCAGAGCTGGCGCCGGCGTTGCTCCTCCGGAGCCTTCTTCGGTAGGATGCCGACCCTTGGTGGGATGGGCCGGTGGTTTGGTGCACGTGGTGCACGTTGCAGCTTAGCGTCGTTGCTGGGACGCCATTGTTGTTCTTGGCCACAGCTCGGCCGGTGGCCGCTTCAGTGGCCCCCGGAGCGAGAGCGTTGATCTGGGACTCCTCAGGCGCCTTCACCTCGAGGATGTTGGCAAAAGCCACCCCCAAGAAGTTGGGGAAGCCCACAGTGGTAGGGAAGCTCCCGAAGTTGAGGGGGACCGCCAGGTAGCCGCCTCGGACATGGTTCTCGACGACTTGGGGGCCGCAAGTGACAGCCATCGTCGGCACCATGATGCGATTTTCCTGCATTTGAGAAAGTAATGCAATTAGTATCACAAGAAGGGGGCCGCAGGGCCCCTAATTCCGGCAAAGAGATGAAGGGTGGATCGGTCCCACCGGGCGTGCCAGACTTGTGAACGCACTAAAATTCGCTCGTTCAGGGCGCGGGCGGGCATTTCGTATATTGAGTGCGTGGGCGTGTCAGTCACCGAAGTGACAATTTACTCGGGCTCCGAAGAGCCCATGGTGCGCTCGATCTGACGTCGTCAGACGATTGTGTGGTTCGTGTCGGGACCAGATCCCGTCATGCCGTAAAGGTCACGACGTCATTTACATCCCCCATACGAGGGAATACCCTTGATTAATTGCCGAAATTAGGGGCCCTGCGGCCAAAATAAATAATACTAAATGCACGAGAAGGGGACAGGAATAAATCACACTAAAGTCCATATCAGGATACGAGCCATTGGCCATGTCGGTCACTCGCGGACCTTCTCATATTTGGACTCGGGTCCGTGATAGAAACGCGACGGAAACCGAGGTGGACCCGTTCAGATGTCTGCCGAACGTACGGCAATTTTAATGATAGCTCGGAAGGGATCTGGGGCGAGAAGCGAATCCGGTCTGATTGGAATGTCGGCCTGAGACTAGGTCGGGGCCTGGCCATGTCAGGATGATTCCCAAGACTCGGGCCCGGCCTGAGAGGGCGGCACTATTGTTCCTTCTGCGTCGAGTCACGGAGAGAGGGGACTGCAATGTAGAATTATTAATACCTTATCTTGTTTTATCATTATTGTTCCTATTACTCCGTTGCTTATTCCTTTTTCCGTATCTGTTCCGGGTGATTTCCCTCATCTTGCTTACTGTCATTATTACTCCCTTTTTTATTATTATTGTCACTTATTTCATTCATTTATTTTTTTTATACGGATCTGTTCAGGTTTATTTATTCCTCATAATTTTTATTGGCTTGTTAGTTCTGCCGCTAGATGCCTATATGTACATATATATGTGTATTCATGTATTATATATATATATATATATATATATATATTATTATTATTATTATTATTTCTTTTTGGGGAGAGTTGACCCTTGGTGGGTTGAAAGAGGGGCTAAAAAAAAGGGGTGTACCGCTGGAGGAAGATGGGCAGAAGAGTGTGCCGGCGAAGGGCTGGGGATGGGTGCCGCTTGTAGACACGCTAAAATTGACATTAGTTTGAGTATATTTTATATTGCCGTGCAATACCCCATTTGACCCTCAAATTAGCTTGTTTGAGTGGTTTTTTCCACTTTTCTTGAATTTTCCCTATTTTTCCTCATTTCCTTCTTTTTCCTATTTTTCTGGATTTTCTGGGCATTTATCTCCCCTTTTATGATTTTTGAAATTAACGCCTTGGGAAAGGGCGCGTTCTTTTGAGTCACGACCTGACCTGGGGCGTTTCTTAAAGAAGTGACGACCGCTGGAAAGGGCGTCCATTCCTGGAATTATCCAATTTTCGAAAAAGAATAAATATTTGAAGAATATTAAGTCACGCCCTACCATGGGGCGTTTTTCAATTCACGCCTCTCCCTGAGGCGTCTTTCACAATTTCCAAATAAAAGAAATGTTTATTTCTAAAATTAATCCAGGAAGAAACGCCCTTGGCCAGGGCGTGTTTTGAATTAACGCCCCCTGACAGGTCGTCAATTCTTGAATTGACGCCCTGACCAGAGGCGTGTTTCATCTTCTGTCTTCGCAGCCCTTTCCCCAGAGAGTCCTTGCTTCGTTACACACCTACTTCGTTTGGGCTCTTGCCCATTCTTATCCTTTCCACTCTTGGACTCCTTGCCCATGTTTATCCCCCTTTGATCCTATTTAATAGAGCCATTGGCTCTGTTAACCGGTTGGATTCCGAAGGCTTCTGCCCCTTTGTTTTTCTTTTGTTTTGTCTTCTCCTTCTTCTGTTTTTCTTTTTCTTTTGTTTTCTCTTCTTTTCTTCGCAGGTTGCTGTGGCTGAAGGAGGGGCTTCTCTGCAGTTCACTCTCCACCCTTTTGGAAGTCATCTCCCCATTGAGCATTTAAAGCCAACGCACAGGCCTTTCTTCCTTTTATATATATTCTTTCTTTGGTCTTATCATCCTCGGTTTACTCCTATATGCATGCATGCATGTTCATATACACATTTTCTTCTCAACCAAGTTGAGAAAGTTCCCCACAGTGCAACTCTTGCACAATTCCATATTTTTATTTTGCATAGCATTCACCTCCCACACCCTCTTTGCATAGGGGTTTAAGGGCAACCACCCTTAAGGTGTGTTTTTCACCACGTTATCATGCTCATCTTTACATATAGAATTTGATGCTACACACCATATCTAATGCAATTTCTTTTATTGGTGTTTGTCCTTTTTTTGCAAGGGTAATAAAAGTGAAGAACTCTCTTCGTCGGCCGGCCGATCTTGAAGAGAAAAGGAGTACTCACATCCCCCGCATCTTTTGAGGTATTTTGCGATCATCTCCCCATATTAATCTCCTCTTTGAGACCCTCGCGTCTCTGGCGATCACACACACACTCCCCTTAGCACCTCGTGCTCATGCTTATTATTATTGTTATTCCTTTTTATCGATATTTCTCTTAAAAGTGGATTTTAAAAGAGATCTACAAATTGGCGATCACGGTGGGACCCTTTTCGTTTTTTATTTGAGTACCCCTTTCCCCTTGGCACCCTCGCGTGCCCTTTCCTATTGGTACCCACGGTACCCCTCCTTTGTGCCCCTCGGGCACTCTCCATTGTTTTCTTGTCCCACTTGTGATCTGTCAGTTGATAGATTTCTTTTTGAAATCCCACTTTATCCAAAAAATAAAATTTGATGAGCATGATTATGTTTTGATATTCATATTTGTTGATTGACTGTGATTGACTCTGTGAGTGTTTCTCTGCTATTGCTGGCCGTGAAGAGTTTCTGGAATAAGGCAATTAACGCCTCTGACAGAGGCGCGTTTTTTGTTAACGCCCTAGCATAGGGCGCCTTTTCCCTGTTTAACGCCTTCTGTCAGGACGCGTTTGTATTATATTTGGTGATCTGTTGAATTCACGCCCTTCCCCAGGGCGTTTATTTCTTTATTAGCGCCTCACACCAAGGCGCTGTTTCATGATTTGACGGTCTTACTCAAGGGCGTCCTTTTATTTGTAACGCCTCACCACGGGGCGTTTCTTGACTTGGTTGGCATCTCCACACAGTGTTTCACGCCCTGCCCCAGGGCGTCTTTTCCATTGGTAGCGCCCTGCCCCAGGGCGTCTTTTGATTTATAGCGCCCTGCCCCAGGGCGTCTTTTGCCTGTGTTTTTACCGCACTCCTTCTTCATCACTGTATTATATTTTTTTGATTATATCTGTTGCATTCATTCATATTGCATTGGTTTGAGAGACCTCCTCTCTCCTCATTAGGATTCCACACACCCTCTTGGAATCGGGACGACCCTCCATTGAGCATTCCGTCTCTTTGGACTGGAAATCCCTTTTCCAAGCCTCCGTAAGTCCCCGCACCCGTGGATTCCCTCACGGACGTCGGGCAGATTGTACCCTTGAAGTTCCCGAGTTTAGTTGGCCTATACGTGGTGAGAGAGTGTTCCTAGTTGGCATTGGAGTTAAATCATATTGAAACTAGGATCCCCCCTTGTGTGAATCATTCAAAACTTTGATAAAAATTCATTAATTCACGAAGGTTTAAACAAATAAAAATCAAGGTAACCATTCCAACTTGTGTGTTTCTTTGCAAATTGTTTGCACATTATTTGGGTTGCATAATGGCTTACCATGATAAGAAAAATAACATGTTTAATTCAATTCATGAGGGTGATCAACCTAGCACATCCTATTCCCCTCAATTTCAACATGTTCATCAAAAATCTCACCATACTTTCAAAGGACCACGTCCTCACTCTTATGGTCATGCCCGACCCATGGGCAATGTCCAATCCAATGGTCCTTCAACTCAATTTCGAGCCACTACTTCCTCGGGATCCTCTCCCAATGACGAGAAGGTCTCCCAGATCATTCATGCATTAGATCATCTTACCCCTCAACAGATCCAAGCCCTTAAGGCTGCCGTTGAGGGTACATCTCATGCATCTCTCCCTCCTTCCAATTCTATTCGGGTGGCCCATCACCCATCTCCCTCCAATTCTACACGGGTGGCCCATCACCCACCTCCTCCTTCCAATCCTGATCGGGTAGCCCATTACCCATCTCCTCCTGTTCATTCTACTCGGGTGGACCATCACCCGCCTCCTTCCATTCCTCCTCCATCGCGGCCCCAATGCCCATTTATTCATTGCAATCCGGCCCATCCGGGTTCTTCTACGGGTCGGCCCATTAATCCACCTCCTCGGCCTTCTTATACGGCCCCTCCTCCTTCAAGGCCCTGCCAACCTTCTGTTGTTCAGGTCACACCCCTCCAACAATCTCTGCTTGATAAGATTACTTTGATGGAGGAACAAATAAAGAGGGTCACGGCTTCTCCTACTCCAGTCAATCCTCTCCATGCCGCTTTGGACGAGATTACAAAGATGGAGAGAGAATTGAAAGATAGGAGAGATGATTATGACTTCGGCATTTCAAGCAATCAAGAGCCGGCAATTAAAGAATCTGAGGCAATATATGATGGTGAAGCTCCGCAAGCACCCCTTCCGAGTTTCCTTAATTTCCCACTCCCTCCATTATCATTCGATGAACCTCCTGCTCAGGATGAAACCATCCCTGATCCAACTCCTATTTATGAGACTAATTGGTGTTACGATGATGGGTCGATACTTCAATCACCCACACCGGCACATTGTAAGTCTCCTCCTATCCTTGACACCGCATACATTACACCTCCTCCAGTTACACCATTAACCTCCGCAACACTGGCCTCCCCCAAGCCTTCCACTATTAAACCTCCACCCGTTAAGCCATCTACCTCCACACCATTAGCCTCCATCGAACCCACCATTGAACCTTCCCCAATTAACCTCCCATTACCGCCACCTCGGCCTTCCATTATCCCTTTAAAACCCACTTTGCCTATTCCACCATTTAACCCTTTACCCTTACCCGTGGCTCATCCTGAGCAGGATCCACCCCTTTTTGCACCCGAGCCAATCCCAACTGCTTCCGAGCAAAGGGAGAAACTTGATGTGTTTGAACCTCCGCTTCCACCTCCGCCAACACTTTCTATTATACCTCCACCCTCCACGAAGCCTTCCGCCTCCGCCTCACCTCCTTTTACCACTCGGAAGGGGAGCGCTGCTAGAAATACTTGTGCCGAAGATAAGCAAGAGCCGGGTAAGAAGAATTTGGATTTGGCCGTGCCATTCAAGATGCAAGAATTCATTTGCCGGATGCCAATCCGGGTTATTGTGCCAATCACGGCCGAAGAAGTCAAGTCGCCACCATGCCGGGCGTTGATGCCGTCTAAGGGCCGGGCAGGGCACCCCTTGTTCAAACTTTCCAATCCAGAATTCATTATTCCTTACAAGGGGCGAATGCCCATTTTGCTCAACTTTCCATATATACCACATTCAATGGGCAACACGACGCTTCCCGTTCCAACTCTCCAACTCCCTCACATTGTTGATCTTTGCCTTCAAAGGGGGTTGCCACTTATTGAAGCTCCTTTTATTGGGCCAAGTGGCTGTATTCTTTCACTGCCGTGGAGGGGCAGTTATCTTGGTGCCGAAAGGCCTTCCGCTATTTCATCCACCTTCTTGTCTATCACATCTTCCACATGGGCCATTCCCAGGGTTAAGAGGAGGATCTCGTCCTCTCGCCCTTCATATTCTCCATATTCTTTGCATCTCATTGCACTCGCGCATTCATTGCATTCATCGCATCCATCATTCTGCATACAATTGCATCTCCTGCTTCCCGGGTTTCCAAACCCGTATCTTCCCGGCCTTCCGGCGCCTCCGGATATTCCGCATTTCCCATCTTATTCATATTCATCTTTTTGTCCACTCTCCTTGGGGCATCGCGTCCCTTTTCCTGCTATCTCCCTGGAACCTCCAGGAATTTTATCCCTCCTCTTTGGGCATCTCGCCCTTTCTGATTCTATTCCTCTGGAACCTCCGGACTTTTCCCTCGGGCATCGCGCCCCTTTCCATTCTCCTCCTCCGGAACCTCCGGACCTTTCTCTCGGGCATCGCGCCCCTTTCCACTTTCCTCCTCCGGAACCTCCGGGTTTTCCCCTTGGGCATCGCGCCCCTTCTCATTTTCTAACTCCGGATTTTCCTCCTGATCCTCCTTCATTCCTATCTCTCGGGCATCGCGCCCCTTTCCATTTTCTTCCTCCAGAACCTCCGGACTTATCTCTCGGGCATCGTGCCCCTTTCCATTTGCTTCCTCCGGACCCTCCATCTTTCTTCCAATTCATCGTTCTAATCTTCCAGAATATCACATCTTTTATTTTCTTCTTCCTTTTCCATCATCTTTTTCCCCATTTCGTCTCAGGGCATCGCGTCCCTTCTTTTGTCATCCCTCCGGAGCCTCCGGATGATTCCTCTTATCAGGATTCTACTCCACAGCCTCCGGACCCTCCAGATCCGCCTCCTTCCATCTACCAATTTCTTCTTCTAATTCCTCCTGATTCTGGGTCCGACCCAACTTCTTCCACATCCACTGCCTTGGGCATCTGCCCTTTCTCCCACTGCTTTCAAGGCTTTAGTCCTCACTCCTCCTTCTAATTCTCCGCTCCTTATGTAGACTGTTCCATGTGATCAGGGTCTCCGCGCCTTAGTAAGGGAGTTCTAGCCCTCGCCTCTTTTCCTTTCTTCCTTATTCGTCTGAGTCTGGTCTCGGCACCACTCCTTCTTGTTAAGCCACTTTCAAACCCTTTGCTTCCAATCCTTTACCTGCCTAAGAGGACTATCCCACGATGATCAACCTCTCGCGGCAGCTGCTTCTACAAAGGTTGCAAGGTAACACATGGGCGTAAGTACGCATTTTTATGATATCATTGTCTCATTACTTCACGCATGATTTTCAAAATGAAGTGCTTCTTAACAAAATTAAGAGTGATGTTTTAGATCTTTATCTTAGGCTTTTGTTAAATGAAGTCATTCTCAAAAGAGTCTTTAGGCTTGCTTCTGCAGCACTTTGGTTAAAAAGAACCCCGCGCTGGGAATTCAACATTCTCTCCCCGCTTGTAAGAGCGACCGTTAGCTGGGCATTCCACACACTTCACGGCATCCTTAGCCGGCTCCTTGGTTAAACATCGTTGCTACCTTGGCCATGCCATGAGTATATCTGAAAGTCTTTTCTCTTCTTCACTCGGCCACGTGCAGGGGCAAGAGGTTGACGGATGAGATGACCAACCTTGGTAATCCCCAATACGAGAGGAGTCTCAAACAGGGGCAGTCTTGACCCAAAGAAGAATCAATATGATACATATCTCGCCAAAAAAGGGCTATTATGAAAATCAAATCAAAAATTTTGGTAATTGCAAATCATGAATTATGGCATGTCAAGAGGGCAAAGTCCCCGCAGGGAAAACCCTGGTCGTATGCATGTCATGGGTCTAAAAATTAAAGGCACAAAGCCCCGGCACAACAGACTACCTCTTTGAGGGTTAACACCTTGGAAGGAATTCAAGTCTTGACATCTCCCATCCTGTACAAAGCTTATCTCCAATTATTCTTCTCTTCTCCCTCCAAGATCGAATGTTTCTCGGGTATGGCCTTGGTAGGAGCACCGTTAATCAAGGGCAGTCGGTTATAGGATGCCCCCTTCAATGCACGCCCGGCTTTCGGAAATTTTAACAAAAAGGGAAGGAACGAGGACCCCCTAGCCAGTGGTTTAAACACCCTTTGATGTTGCATTAGCTATGTCTAAGCCAAAATCCAGAAAAATTGAATATTGCAAAATCAAATAAAAATTGAATATTTCCTGAGCAAAATCAAACAAAAAATCAGATATTTCTTCCAAAACTCATAAAAATTTGAAATACTTTCCAAAATTCATAAAAATTGAATATCTTTTTCAAAACTCATAAAAAATTGAATATTTCAAAACTCCATAAAAATTACATTGTATTGTCTGATGGTGTTTTGCAGGAACAACCTTGCAAGGACCAGGAGCACGGGATGAGTCCTCTCTCCACTCATTGCTATCAATTTATTGATTCCTCCCGATATTCTCATGACATGCCACCCTAGGCATTTTTGATTATCTCCTGATTATCATTCTGATTATATCTCCTGGTTATCATTATATCTCCTGATTATCTTTCTGATTATTCATCTCCAGATCTTTTTAATCAACTCCTGCTGATTCACTTGATCACTTTGTCAATGGGCATTATCAAATCTTGCTGATCTTTTGCCACTGGGCATTATCATTCTTGATCAATCAATTCCAAACCTTGATTAGCCAGATTGTCATCCTCATGACAAACAACAAACAATGATGCTTTGCTATGCCATGATTTGACTTATGCTATTCATGATATATGCTATGATTGGTTGCTTCGATTCATGCTATGCATGCTATGCTTAAATGCCTTATCCATTGCTTGTTATCTTTTATATCTTGGCTAACGAATTTTTGAGCGGAGGAAAAAGCTCTTGGTCCCGCCGGCTGGGCATCATCATCCAAGTCCCACGGTGTTTACAGCTCATTTTTGAGTTCCCCATGCTTATTACTATCACCATCCCCTGTATGTATTTTACTACATGTTATATATGTTACTAGATTATATCAAGGACCTTGTGGCTTTGGTAAATCTGGAATTTGAGTTCCCCTTCATCAAAAACAATGATGATTCCAGAGAAGTCTTAGTCACATGGATAGGCCGTTGAGCCGTCCAAGACTGGGGACGATGGTTCCCTTTTTACGAGTTGGTGCGTGGATAAACGGGCTTCGGCTTAGTATCAGCTCGCAGAATTGGTTTCTTGACCCAGTCTGGGCAGTTTAACAATATTATCCTTCATTATATTATATTTTCATTTGATTTAATTTTTCCTTTAGCCCAGCATGCATTCATGTAGGACTTTGAAACAATTGTTGAAAAATCATTTTGATAAGCTGGTTTTGAGAGTTGAAGTTGATCTTAATCTTTCCAGATATGAGATATTCCATGCCGGATTGAATCTTCAGTTCGTTTTGTTGCTGTTTTGGGTGATTTTCTCGAAAGCTCCTTGTTTGGATTTTCATCATCTTATTTTATCTCCTTTCCTTTGATCCACCTTGGCTGCAGCACGTCCACTGGCTGGTAACCGCTCCCCAATGGTAAAACTTACAGGTTTGTGACCTGTGGTACTTCCACCGCGCTGGAAGTTGATCATTTATTTTATCTCCTTCGTGCACCGCGTGCACATCTCCCCCTTTTATCCAAACATTATTGATTTCGTTGAGTTTCCTGAGATTTGCTTCATCTCGTGCTTTTGATTTCATTTCTTATCAAGTGATGTTGATTGCGTGTCTCATCACACCTTGGCATCTACTTTTCAGTTTGCTCTGCTCCCTTGCAAAGCAGACGCCAAGGCGGGACAGCTGTAGACATGCTAAAATTGACATTATTTTGAGTATATTTTATATTGCCGTGCAATGCCCCATTTGACCCTCAAATTAGCTTGTTTGAGTGGTTTTTTCCACTTTTCTTGAATTTTCCCTATTTTTCCTCATTTCCTTCTTTTTCCTATTTTTCTGGATTTTCTGGGCATTTATCTCCCCTTTTATGATTTTTGAAATTAACGCCTTGGGAAAGGGTGCGTTCTTTTGAGTCACGACCTGACCTGGGGCGTTTCTTAAAGAAGTGACGACCGCTGGAAAGGGCGTCCATTCCTGGAATTATCCAATTTTCGAAAAAGAATAAATATTTGAAGAATATTAAGTCACGCCCTACCATGGGGCGTTTTTCCATTCACGCCTCTCCCTGAGGCGTCTTTCACAATTTCCAAATAAAAGAAATATTTATTTCTAAAATTAATCCAGGAAGAAACGCCCTTGGCCAGGGCGTGTTTTGAATTAACGCCCCCTGACAGGTCGTCAATTCTTGAATTGACGCCCTGACCAGAGGCGTGTTTCATCTTCTGTCTTCGCAGCCCTTTCCCCAGAGAGTCCTTGCTTCATTACACACCTACTTCGTTTGGGCTCTTGCCCATTCTTATCCTTTCCACTCTTGGACTCCTTGCCCATGTTTATCCCCCTTTGATCCTATTTAATAGAGCCATTGGCTCTGTTAACCGGTTGGATTCCGAAGGCTTCTGCCCCTTTGTTTTTCTTTTGTTTTGTCTTCTCCTTCTTCTGTTTTTCTTTTTCTTTTGTTTTCTCTTCTTTTCTTCGCAGGTTGCTGTGGCTGAAGGAGGGGCTTCTCTGCAGTTCACTCTCCACCCTTTTGGAAGTCATCTCCCCATTGAGCATTTAAAGCCAACGCACAGGCCTTTCTTCCTTTTATATATATTCTTTCTTTGGTCTTATCATCCTCGGTTTACTCCTATATGCATGCATGCATGTTCATATACACATTTTCTTCTCAACCAAGTTGAGAAAGTTCCCCACAGTGCAACTCTTGCACAATTCCATATTTTTATTTTGCATAGCATTCACCTCCCACACCCTCTTTGCATAGGGGTTTAAGGGCAACCACCCTTAAGGTGTGTTTTTCACCACGTTATCATGCTCATCTTTACATATAGAATTTGATGCTACACACCATATCTAATGCAATTTCTTTTATTGGTGTTTGTCCTTTTTTTGCAAGGGTAATAAAAGTGAAGAACTCTCTTCGTCGGCCGGCCGATCTTGAAGAGAAAAGGAGTACTCACATCCCCCGCATCTTTTGAGGTATTTTGCGATCATCTCCCCATATTAATCTCCTCTTTGAGACCCTCGCGTCTCTGGCGATCACACACACACTCCCCTTAGCACCTTGTGCTCATGCTTATTATTATTGTTATCATTTTTTTATTGATATTTCTCTTAAAAGTGGATTTTTAAAAGAGATCTACACCGCTGAAGGGCCAAAGGTGGTGTACCGGCGAAGGAGGGCGGAGGTGTGCCGGCGAAGGGTTGGAGCTGTGTGCCACTGAAGGGCTTAAGGAGGGTGTACCGGTGGAGGCCTCAAGACAGTGTACCGCTGGGGGGGGCCTGAAGAGTGTATCGGCGAAGAAAGGGGGATAACATAAAATCTGTACATTCATTAGCCCCAAAGTTTGTACATTGTCTATTCAACCAGCATATCAAGTCTATACATCCTTCAGCTCAAAGTATGTACGTTGCCTATTGACTGCAGCTCACAGTTTGTACATTGGCTGCTCAAAGTCTGTACATTGGCCAATTCAAAGTCTATACATTGCCCTTTGGCTGCAGTTCAAAGTCTATACACTGTCCCTTGGCTGCAGTTCAAAGCCTGCACATTGGGCAACTCAAAGTCTATACATCGTTCATCGGCTGCAGCTCAGAGTCTATACATTGCAGCTCAGAGTCCGTACATCAGCCAGCCCAAAGTCTGTACATCGGCCGGGCCAGAGTCTGTACATCCTTCAGCTCAAAGTCTGTACGTGGCAGCATGAGGTCTGTACGTTGCAACATGAAGTCTGTACATTGGCCACAAAGTCTATACACTGCGGCACAAAGTCTGTACATTGCAGCATGAAGTCTGCACATCCTAACATGAAGTCTGTACATCGCCCATCCCAAAGTCTGTACGCTGCAGCACAAAGTCTGTACGTCGCAGCATGAAGTCTATACATTGGCTGGCCCAAAGTCTGTACGCTGCAGCACAAAGTCTGTACGTTGCA
The DNA here is from genome assembly GCA_022559845.1 of Amorphophallus konjac. Classification (NCBI taxonomy): domain Eukaryota; kingdom Viridiplantae; phylum Streptophyta; class Magnoliopsida; order Alismatales; family Araceae; genus Amorphophallus; species Amorphophallus konjac. The sequence continues at coordinate 26,260 of JAHNEJ010002742.1, read as the reverse complement.
GCATGAAGTCTGTACATTGGTCAACCCAAAGTCTGTACACTGCAGCACAAAGTCTGTACGTTGTCCCTTGGCTGCAGCTCGAAGTCTATACATTGCTTGTTGCTGTGTTTGTGCGTCAATCTGCCAAGTCTATACATTGGGTTCCACTGAGACGGTGGATGAGGGTGTACCGGCGAAGAGGGAGAGGCAATGGGAAGGAGTGTGCCGCTGAAAGGGCCAGGAGGTTGTGTCGTTGAAGGGCCGTTAGAGTGTGCCGCTGAAGATGGGCAGCGTGTACCGCTGAAGGCTCTCTGGAGTGTGCCGTTGGAGGTTGGGAAGGGCGTACCGCTAAAGGCGGTTTGGGGTTGGAAATGTTAAGGGGGATGATGAGGGTGTACCGCTGGGGGGGTGATGAGGGTATACCGCTGGAGGCCAAAAAGGGGCGTACCGCTGGGGGGTTAGGAGGGGTGTACCGGTGAAGGATAAAAAAACGGAGGGTAACGATGAAGGTTGGAACAAGGGTGGAGGTGAAGGCCCGCTCTTCTGTTATTTGTTTTAAGGCTTTTCTTTTCTTCTTTCATTAATTTTCATTTAGTCTTATGTAAATTTCCTCTCTTTCCTTGTTTTGTTCTGTTTGGCTTCTTCTCACAGATCGGGTGTTCGGTCTACCGTATCGTTGATCGGTCCAGTTCTTCTCGTGCTACCGGCTGGGCCTTGATTAGTTGGAAAGTTCTATCATTAATCGTTCATGCGTTTGTTGCTTCCTTTTGCCTTTTTTTTAACATATTTATTATTTTCTGACAAAAATTCGACAGCATCTCCCCTTGACCCGGGCGTAAGGGAGATAAAGGGAACGCGCCCACACGGAGTGGCGGCTCCCGACAACTGGAGGTGGGCGCCCGGAGGCGGTAACACCTTTATAGAACCTCAGGAAAACACAAAGAAAATGATGGACGGGAGGCTTCTAATACTGGACAGGGTGGACGGGGGATTGGCCAAGGCGTACCGGCCAAGGAAGAGCATAGGGTGTGCCAGGCTAGGAAGGCTAAGGGCGTACCGCTGAGGCACAAAAAGGGGGAGGTGTACTGCTAAGGGCTACTATGGGGTGTGCCGGCGAAGACTGCTAAGGCCGTGCCGGAGAGGAAGACTCAGGATGGGCTAGTGAGGAGGAGGGTTAAGGGCCAAGAGTGGGCCACTGGTGACTGGGCGCTCCGGAAGAGGAGGAGGATTTCTCCCCCGCTGAGCAAATAGGCACAACTGATGGCCTTAGAAGAGGGCAAAGAACCCATGAGGCCAAGGATCATATAGGATGAATCACGTCCCTACGGAGACCCCAAAAGCATCGGAGAAATAGAGCAATGGAGAAAAGAAAAGAAAAAAAAAACGAACAACACATCATACACCATGAAAACTGGCATAAACCAACAGAAATAACCGAGAAACCCAAGGAGGGTGATTTTCATTCATGGGGAGCAAGGGACCGTGGCCATCCATATACATTGCCGAGCACGCCCGAGTTAAGGCTACGGACAAGGAAGAAAACCAAAATACAAGATGAAGGGAGGAAGAAAACAATGAAAACCACGGAAGGGAAAGTGTTGGGGATTGAAGCAGGGACGAGCGTCCACTGCTCGTTCCCCCGCACCTCCCCCTGTTACATTCCGCCCTCCTTCTCTCTTACTCTCTCTTCTTCCCGGTGGCCGTCGGAGGAGACTCACGCCGGAGCCCTTCTTCTTCTCCCTTCTCTTCTCTTCCTCTCTTGCGTATGTCTCTCTCTCTGTCTGTGTGTGTGTTCCTCTCTAGCCTCTCCTTCTTCTTCTTTTTTTCTGGAATGGGAGTGCCTTTATACTCCCAGCAGCGGGAGCCTTCGAGCACGGCCGTCGGAGGCAGGAAGTGGCTCGTGATGATGGGGTTTGACTCCCCCTGTCCTGGCTGCCAGGGGAGTAGCCCGCGTGGCCCAACCGTTGGCTGACACCTCAGGGAGCTCACTGTGCGCCAAGGACGCGTAGGGCATGGGCACCACGTCGTTTAGCCGTTGAAAAGGCTTAATGCTGTGCCGCTGGTGGGCTGAATAAGTGTGCCGTAGGAGGGCCAAAAGGGCGTGCCGCGAAAACACCCAACGGGCGTGCCGCTGAAGGCCCAGCAGAGTGTGCCGCTGAGTGCCCAACGGGGCGTGCCGCTGAGGGCCATGGGGCGTGTGCCGCTGAAGGCCCTGGGGGCTGTGCCGCTGAAGCCCATTGGGGCGTGCCGCTGAAGCCCATTGGGGCGTGCCGCTGAAGGCCCTGGGGGCTGTGCCGTTGAAGGCCCTAGGGGCGTGCCGTTGAAGCCTATTGGGGCCTGCCGCTGAAGGCCCTGGGGGCTGTGCCACTGAAGCCCATTGGGGCGTGCCGCTGAAGGCCCTGGGGGCGTGCCGCTGAAGCCCATTGGGGCATGCCGCTGAAGGCCCTGGGGGCTGTGCCGCCGAAGCCCATTGGGGCGTGCCGCTGAAGGCCCTGGGGGCTGTGCCGCTGAAGGCCCTGGGGGCGTGCCGCTGAAGTGCTAAATGGGCAATGTTGAGCCCGTTGTGAGCACGAGTTGTGCCCCGTTTGATTTTCTTCGAGGCCCATGGATTATGGGGCTCTTTGTGATTGATTTCTCTTCACTGTCGTGACTCCTGGGGGCGGCTTCACGGCAGTATGCGCATTCGGGGCATCAGAATGACCAGTCTCTCCCGGGTTGCTTCTCTCGGCTTCGTTGTTGACGCCGAGTCGAACAGGATATCCGGGTGCACAATTTTTGGTGTCCACAGGGGCCGAGGTTAGTTCGGCTTTCCTCTTATTCCCCTCGTCCTTACATGTTCCCTACTCTTGCTTCCCTTTCTTTTATAGCTTTCTGCTGTAGTCTCCTGCTGCTGTTTCTGTTGTTTCCGTGTTACTGCGTGTTTTTCAGTGGGGATCCTCGTGACCCCTACTGAGTCAGCGACACGAGGCTCACCCCTGCTTTTCAGGCGGGGTGACGTGTTCGTTCTGCTTCCGCGGGTCCTAGAGTTCGAGTCGTAGCTGCCAGCTAGTACCTCCGTCGGGCTTCCCCCGACTTCTCGGTACGTCTTTTCTTTCTGTCGACTGTACTGCTAGACTGCTGTCTTTAGCCTTAGACTGGACTCTGGTATAATTGCAAATCTTAAACTGTTAATTAAAAAGTAATTTTATTTCTGCTACTTTAGCAAACCGATCTAATGAAATTTAATTGCTTACTGTTATATCTCTGTGGCTTCAATGTACTACACGATAATCCGATCATCCGTTCGGAGCTTTACCGCTCTTGGGAGGCTTCACGGGTTCCAAGTGGTATCAGGTGTATTCGATAGTCCTATCGGGTATATCTGGTATCTGGGATCCGGGTCGTCACAGTTGGTATCAGAGCGTTGTTGTTGTAGACGGCAGGAGTCGTCGTCCACCCTCGGGAAAAAAAAAACAATAGACAAAATGGAATGGTGATGAAAGGGTGATCGCCAGAGAGGTGTAGACGGCGGGAGTCGTCCACCCTCGGGTTTCTTAGGAGATGGGGATAAAGAGACCGAATCAAGGAGAGAGAAAGGGAAGAGAGGGATGCGGAACAAATTCCGGTACGTGGCGGAGATAGGGGTCCGAAGGCCCTCTCGCGCAAACTGACCCTTTCCTGGTAAGCGTGGCCTACCGTTCCACGAGTAGTTTTTCATATACCGGGAAGTCTGAGAATCGATGTAACAGAAATGGAGAGACACGTAGACTTAGAAAATTGCAACGGTATATCATTCTCCGGATAATTATAAAGACAATACGAACAAAGACGTACCACCACAGGACATTGGTCTTTGTGGGGTTTTTACTGCAATATAAACAATAAATATTATATATACATACCACCACAAGACATTGGCCTTTGCGGGGTTTTTGCTGCAATATAAAAATAAATATTATATATACATACCACCACAAGACATTGGCCTTTGCGGGGTTTTTGCAGCGATATAAATAATAAGTATAACTATATACAAAAGACCACCGCGAGGTATTACCTCCGCGGGGTTTTTTTTTTATTATAATAACTATATATATATATATAACGAGGAAGGAAAAAGGGATCAAATAAACCGCCGCGAGATGTTACTCTCCGTGGGGTTTTAAAGCGATGATGGGGGATGCTAAAATTAAATAGTTAGGGGTTAGGAGGTTAGCGTGCAGAAATTAAATTACGGGAATGAAAATAGTCGCGGGAGATGACCCACCGCACCAGTTAGATAAGACCGCCGCGAGGAACGGGTTCCTTGATCGGGGTCGGAACAAAAGAATGCAGAAAATTAAACCACCGCGAGGAACGAGTTCCTTGATCGGGGTTGGAATGAAAGTGCAGAAAATTAAACCACCGCGAGGAACGAGTTCCTTGATCGGGGTTGGAATAAATGAAAAGGGGATTAAATAAACCACCGCGAGATGTCACTCTCCGCGGGGTTTTGAAGCGATGATAGGGGAGGGTTAGAGTTAAGCAGTTAGCGGTTAGGGTGTTAGAATGCAGAAATTAAATTACTGAAGTAAAATGGTCGCGGGAGATAGCCCACCGCACCAGTTAAATGAGACCACCGCGAGGAACTGGTTCCGTCGACGGGGTTTAGACAGAAAAATTAATAACAAAAGAAGGGGAGGGGAAGTGTGATCGCCAGGGGTTGAGGACCCCACAGGAAATGTTCCGATCGCGTTCGCCGCCGAAGCGGGAGCAGTGCGGGTCCTCTCTTCCTCTTCGGTCGGCCGGCCGACGAAGAGGGCCTTCTTTGGTTACCCTGATTTTATTATTCTTTTGTTTTGTTTTATCTTTTGTTATTATATTTTTTTGGTGTTTTTGTTGCTTTTATTATTTTTTTATTCTTTTATGTTTTTCTTAGAGAGAGGTGAGAAAGTAAAAGAGAAATCGAGGGGTGAATGGTAGAATAAGATAGTACGATATAGAGAAAAAAAACACTAGGAAAATATAGACAGAGTGAGAAACTTATTTTAGATAAAATAGAGAAGGACGGAAGTGGAGAGTTAGCGATATATGACAATAACAAGGGAGAGAAGATAGACTTATATTAAACAAAAAAGTAGAGGAGGATAGAGATGGAGATTTTACAACAAATAACAATCACAAATGAGGAATGTAACAAGACGGGAAGGTGATGGTAGGGTACCTCAAAAGTAGGAGGGATGGTCGCGTTTTATCCCCGAACTGGAGGCACGTGAGTTGCTCCTCCTCCTCTTTCGGCCGACTGAAGAAGCGGGCTCCCGGACTGGTTAACCCTGCACAGAAAACAAACAAAGAGAAACGACTACTACATAAGGACAACGGTGGTGTAGTACCAATTATTTAGAAACTAATATTGAAAATAACATAAACGAATACGCACCTGGTTGGTGGTATTTGAAACCCCTTTTAAGACTAAAGGGTGGACAGATAATATGATGAATGAACACGCAAAGGGACTTCTTAGGGAGAGGGATGCAGTATGAACGACAGATAATGATACATGCAATGCAATGTAACAAGTGAAACAGAAGCAAATAAAACGCCGTGGTGAGAAAACTTATTGGGCGGCTGATGACGGGCTCGAGAATATGTGTCGGAGACGCGAACACAGCACGGCGGAGGGCCTTCACAGCAGACTCCAGGAATTGATTAAGCTGAACATGAGAACACACACTCGTACATATATATATATGAGTAGTAATGTATTTATATAAACATATACATAAATATTTTAAACATTTTAAACATATCCATATAAACATATATATAGACATATACGTAAACACGTCGAAATAAAAGAACAAGAATCTGAGAAAGAAGGAGAGAAAGGGAGAGAGAAAACTCTTTTATATATATATATATATATTTTAAGACTTTGTTTTAGAAGAAAGAGGATAAGATATATATATATATATGACATACATATATGATATATATATATATTATGTATATATATAATATATATGTATATATATATATATATATGTGGGAGAAAGAACGAAAGAGAGAGGGAGAGAGAGGAGAAGAGGGGGAGAGAACGAGATGGAGAGAGGAGAGAGAGGGGGGGCAGAGAGAGAGAGAACCGAGAGAGGGAGAGATTAAAAAGAATAAAAATAAAAGGGGAGAGAGGGAGATAGAGAGGGAGAGAAGGAGTTGAAAAGAAAAAAAATAAAAAAATAAAAGGGGGTGAGAGATCGAGAGGGAGAGAGAGACGGTGGGGGTGTGAAAGAGAGGTGGGAAGAGAATGAGACGGAGGGGAGAGGGAGGGAATAAAAAAAAGAAAAACAGAAAAAAAAGTGAGAGAGGGAGATCGAGAGAGAGAGAGGCCCGGAGAGAGAGAGAGAGAACAGAGAGAGGAAGGGAGTGAGGGAGAGACGGTGAGAGGGGGGGTGAGAAAGAGAGAGAGAGAGAGAGGGGGGTGAGAAAGAGAGAGAGAGTGAGGGAAACAGGTAGAGGGGGAAAGAGAGAGAGAGAGAGACACCGGGAGAGGGAGAGGGAGAGAGAGAGACCAGAGAGAAAGGGAGGGAAAGAGAGAGACCGGAGAGAAAGGGAGGGAAAGAGTGAGACGGGGAGGTGGAGAGAGGGAGAGAGTGAAAGAGGGGGTGAGAAGGAGAGAACGAGAGGGGGAGATAGAGACGGGGAGAGAGAGAGATGGAGAGAGAGAGGGGGTCGTCGGCGGTGGCCGCGACGGTGCACGGCGAGCGGGGGGCGGGCGGCGTCGGGGCGCTGGAGCGGCGGGGAGGCAGCGGGGCGACGGTGCCGGCGGGGCTGGAGGCAGGGCCGGAGGCGGTGACGGAGGCGGCCGCGGGCGGAGACGGAGGGCGGCAGCAGCGACGGCGGGAGGCGGATGGTGATGGCGGAGGGCGGCGGTGCAGAGGGCCGTTGCGGCCCTTGTGGTTCAAAAGGGGGGGCACGGGCGACGAGGCCCCCCTGCGAACCGAAAAAAAACTTTTTTTTTTTTGAAAATTTCTTCACGCGAGATAGAGAGAGAGAGAGGTTGAGGGAGCAAGAGGAAAATGGAGAGAGGGGAAGGGAGTGAGGAGGAAAGAGGCCGAGGGAGAGAGATGGAGGGGGAAATAGAGAGGAAGGGAGTGGGAGAAAGAGGAGGGGTTCACAAGTGTGCTGGTGAAGGTGGCTCTCGTGGGAGAGAAAAAGGGAGGAGGGAGGTTGGCCGTGTGTAGGGAGTGAGAGGGGGGTGGCTGTCGTGGGGAGAAAGAGAAAGGGAAGAGGGAGGTGGAGGGCGGTGGTGCTCCGGTGGTATGCAGGCAAGGGGTTGGTGTCGCAAGGAGATGAGGGGGGTGGTCGTGGCTGGGTGTGGAGGTGTAATGGGGAGAAAGAGAAGGTCCAGGAGGGAGGTGGAGGTGGCTGTGGGTTGTGTGGGAAGTGGAGAGGGAGTGGCGATGGCTGCAGAGGAGTGAGGGTGTGGTGGCTGCTACGTGAGTGGGAGGGTGGCTGCAGAAGAGAGAAAGAGAGAAGGAGTTGGGAGTTTTTTAGGTGTGTTAGCAGAGGAAGGGGGAGAGAAGTGGGTTCGAGAGGAGGCATGTATGAGTGTTAGAGAGGGGGTGGCTGTGGGTTCTTACGTGAGTGGGTCGGGAGATTCGGTTGGGTTGTCCAGAGGAGAGGGAATGGGATGGGGAGGTTTAAGTGTGTGGGGTTGGGAGAGGAAACAAGATCCGTGAGAAATGGAGGAAGTTAATAAGTTAGGCAATAAAAGATGGGGTCATGCCAATTAAAATTTTATTTATTTTTAGAATAAAAATGGGCCAAGCCCATTAGCACACACATATATATATATATTTTTATATTTTTGAATAGGAATGGGCCAAACCCATTAGCACAAATATCTTTTTTTTTGGTATTTTTTTGAATAGGAATGGGCCAAGCCCATTAGCACACAATGAACCTCCCCCTCTTTTTAGGATTAACATTTTTTTGTTTTGTGCAGGAATGGTCACAAGCCCATTAACAAGAGTTTTTATTCAAGAAACCATAATTTTCTTTTCGTGAGACGAGATTATCAGATTAAATTAGAGATTACTCAACTAACTTAACCGTGCGAGCTACTTTGGGGCGTCTTAGTGTAATACGGGATCTGTTCAGCATAATGCTAAAATGCCGTGTCTACAGCTGCCCCGCCTTGGCGTCTGCTTTGCAGGGGAATGACACGGAGTGGAATGAAATAGAAGTGTAATGAAATGGAGTGGAGAATGGACTGAAAAGTGGATGCCAAGGCGTGATGAGACACGTTTTTTAACACTACGTGATTGGAATCTTTCCTGAGTTTCAACAAAACATCCTTGAAGAAGGTCCTCCGAAATCAACGATTGTTTGGCTGGACATAACAAAAGACTAACAGAAAGAGGGACCAACTTCTCGGCGTGGAAGTACCTGAGTCGTAGACCCGCAGGTTTCACCTTGGGGAGCGGTTACCAGCCAATGTGGAAGTGTTGCGACCAAGGTGGGTCCAATGGAGTAAATAAAAAGGGTAGCTGATAAATCCAAACAAAGGTCTCTTTCAGCCAACCAGCCCAAGATGGTTTCACAGAAACTCAGTACTCGATTCAGAATGGAATATCCCGTATTAATCAAGAATTTAAGCACAGCGGCCCTCACAATCGAGTTAAATGAATGATCTTCCACATTGATATCAAAGTCCTACATGAATGCATGCTGGGTTTAAAGGAAAAATTAAAACAAACTAAAAGTAGAAAATAGCCAAGGATAATATTGTTAAGTTGCTTAGGACGGGTCAGGATACCGATTCGATGAGCCGATACTAAGCCGGGGCCCGTTTATCCACGCACTGACTCACCGAACGGAACCATCGTTCCCGAGCCATCACAACCTAACGGCCTATCCTTATGTCCTGAACTCCTCTGGAGTTATCACTGTTTTTGTTAGAGGGGAACTCAAACTCCAGATTCATCCATGGCATAAGGTCCTTGACGTGCTCTAATAGCGTAGATATCACATAGTAGGATGCATGACACAATGGGGTCAGTCACCGGGGTGACTGATGGTGGGACATGGTAGGGCAATGACGCCCTCTTGCTCTCTTATTTTCATTTTATTCTTGGAACCTGCACCGAACAGCAAGCAGTGAAGAAGGATTTATTTGATAAGAAGTAAAATTACATTCAACTGTACAGGACGTCCGCACATCAATACAGGAGCAGGGGAAAACACGACGCAAATCAGACAAGATTTATTCGGTTAAAATTCACCACGGTAACTTGTCATAAATGCTTTACATTTACCTTTTTACCCCCCCTTTTCACTATAAGTACCCCTTTGATCCTTAGCAAAAGATCATCCATTGGTGGTTCGGGGAGTCAAGCTCTTTTTTGAGATGGGAGAGAAATCCTGCCCTTTTGAGATGGAAGGTGGGCCTTCCCGCCCTGCCAAGAGGAGCAGGTTCGGCCGCGAATTCAGGAGGTTGACCGACATTGAAGGCCATCTGAGCGAGAGGATTCTCTCACGGGCGGTAAGTTGGTTCTTTCTCCTAGTTTCCTTCGTAAGTTCTCCCTCGCTTTTTCATTCTTTTCTTTTCCTTCCTTTCAGCCGTATCCTCTTTTTCCGGGCCCGAGAAAATTCTCAAAGCTGCCCTGGCTATCGAAGCTTACGTCCAACATCACTATCGGTATGAGGGCCGTTATTTCAAAATGGCACCTCCAGGGGTTGGTGGTCCATGCCAAGCATTATGACAAGATTTACATGGATTGGGCGGCCCTGGGTGCATTGGCGGAGGTTTGGCATCCGGAAACCCACACTTTTATCTTCCCTACTTTTGAGGCAACGGTCCTCCTCGAGGAGGCAGAACTTCTGCTAGGCTTAAGAAGGTCGATGAAGGATGACAGGATAAAGGTTTCGCGGATGCGGAAGAGGGTATCTACCGAGGATGTTCTTGGAAGCTTTATGCCATCTGGAACTATAAAGGGCGTTCAGACCCGAAAGGGAGTCAACTTGCAAAAGCTCGCAGACTGGACCGTGACTGCCTTAGAAGGGTTGATGGATGATGAACATTTAGAAGGGCTTATGAAAGGGTTCACAATTTGTTTGGCCGGAGCTCTCCTCTTTCCTTGCACTGACAACATCGTAGAGGAAGACCAATTGGGTGCGATTTGTGGACTTTGGGAGGGAAAGAGAGTGGGGCCCGCTGTCCTCGCACATCTTTACAGTGGTCTCACGGCCTCCAGCATGGGTAGGCCTCCCACGGGTGCATGCTTCTCCTCAGCTGCTGGATTGATCTTCACTTCAAATTTCATCACCATGAAGGGGTACAGACCGCCTCCAGGATTTTCGAACAAAGCCCCCTCCGTTATATGGCCGATGTGTTGGGCTTCGGTGGGAAGGTGGCCAATCGCATGCCCTGTCTGAAGACACGCGGCGACTGGCGTACTCACTTCAACTCCTTGGCGCGAGAGATGTTCACTTGTGTGCCAGCATGTTTACTTTCACGTGGGCTTCTCACGCGATCTTCTCCTGATGCGGAACTCCATCTTATCGGTGCAACCGAATTTGTTCTTTACAGCTCGCACCGGTGCTACCTGCAAATTGGCCTTCCTCGGCACTCTCTTCCTATGCTATCCGACCTTCTTCTGATTAAGGAGAGAGAGCTGGGCACGGAGGATGATGCGAAGGATGTGAAGGCGATCAAAGCTTCGTGGAAGGCAAGCATTCCGAGGAAAGTGACGGTGTCTGTGAGTGAGGATCGAGAGCTATGGAAGGCTTATGTAATGGAGCTCAAGAAACTGAGGCCTGAGGTGCCCAAACCCTGATGTATCTTGTTTTGAAATAAATGCGAAGCCTTAATGCCATTGCATGCTGTTTCAGTCTCTCCCCTCCCCTTTTCTTTGTGACTGGAATGGCGGACGTTGGGTGATGGTCGACCGTCACCGGATAGGAGCTGGGGGACTGAAGCAACTACAGTATGCGGAGTTTCCCTGAGATGTAATGAAGTTGAGGACTTCTCTTTAGGTGGCGAGGAGAGAAGTAAACTGGGAGAGAATGGAAAGAGAGGAGTGGATAAAGCAACATCGGGATTGAGACGAGAGGAGGGCACGTGAGGCCCAAGTGATGAAGCTCCGGAAGAAACAGCGCTCGGACACGTCACTCCTTCAGAGTCAATGCCGATTGGAGGAGAGTTGGAGCTCACGGTGGAGGAGCTCCTGGGGTTGGTGTAGTCTCCATCGCAGAGTAGGGGGCGGCTCAGCCAACAGCCTCGGGTTCAAGAGCTTCGCGGCTGTCGGGGTCGCGAGAGAGCCAGAGGAGGGCGAGGAGCGCTACCAGAGAGGGTGAATGCGATGCGATGAGATAATTGCAACGTCGCAGAGCTCTAGATGGTCTCCCAGAGACCTCCCTCTTAGGAGAGGAGAGAGACGACCAAGAGGGTGGTGCGAGATTTAGCAAGTTGCTCGTACACCCGCTCTCTTCTCACGGTGAACACGACAGTTTATATAGACGTATGAATGGAACGACATGCTCTCATGTGACGGGTTTGCCCTCCATGCGTTCCTTCTCTTCTACGCCTCTTCTTTTCATGCCGTCCCCATGTGACGTGTTTAACAGAACTCCCCTGAGATAACGGATCGTGTCTCAGACTCATTGGGCATTTCTTTCGGGAGAATCCATCACAAATTTTAATGATGTACCACCGAATTCAAAGATGCCAACCGCCCTTCTGTCCTCTTTCCATGTAGACGAGTCCACTCCCGGATTCAAAGATATCGACTTCCATTGTCCTTTCTCCTGTGGATGAGTCCACTCCCAAATTCGAAGAGGTCGACCTGCATTGTCCTTTCTCCATGTAGATGACCTCATCTCAGATTTATTTGAATCATGATGAACACAGGGAACCTAGATGTGTAGGGTGTGAATCAACCCGCTACGCTCCCGACCTCGTTTACTTCGAGTGAAAGATGGGTGCTTTGTTACAAGGCCCATTGCAAGAGGAAGTGGGAGAGATCTGGATCATATCCCTTCAATCCTATAAATACTCCCCCCGCCTGCTTCACTTGAAAGCACGGAGTTGTGGAGACTGGTTAGAAGAGTGAAAAGTCGACAGGAGGGAGTAAGAGTTTCTCATTCTCTGAGATGGAGGGAGAGTCCAGTTTCAGGGTGGAGGGCGAGTCTTCCCGCTCCTCGAAGAGGAGCAGATCCAGTGGTAGTTCCAGGAGACTCTCCGATGTTGAAAGGCCACTCAGTGAGAGGACCCAATCGGAGCTTGTAATCGAGCCAGTTCTTCCCTCTCATTCTTCATGATCCCTTTCTTCCTTTCTCATTCTTTTTCTTTTTTTATTTCAATGATGCACCCGCTTCTCACTTCCTGTGTAATCCACAGAGTATGACGAGGTCACACATCTCATGGGAATTAGTGGTGGCCGCCTATCGAGGCTTGCCTGACTTCCAGAAAGCCCGACTAGATGCGATGGGGTTTGGTGCATTCCTCCGGATCGAACCCATTAAGCTCGACCTCGCCCTCATCCAAGCATTGCGCGAGAGATGGGACCCAGAGAGTCGTGCCTTCTTGATGCCCTGGGGGCACATGGTGCCCAGTCTCGAAGATGTGGCCCGAATCACCGGCCTTAGAGTGGATGGTGAGGCGGTGACCGGGGTCACCTACCCCGATTATCGCGAAGTGGCTCAGAAGCTTCTTGGTCTGGAATTAAAGGACCAAAAGAACAGGTCAATAGCCAAGGCATCTATCATGGAGGCACTGGGGCTCACTGACACTCGTCACCGTGATAACGAGTCCTTGGAGGAGTTCATGGAGAGAGCGGAAAGAGGGTCCCGCGCTGTGTACTGCGTGGATGCCAGTAGCTGGGAGAGGTCAAACATGGACTTGAGGATATTCCTCCTCTTCCTGCTGGGAAAATTACTGCTGGGTTCCAAAGGAGACGACATCCATTGTCGTTTCCTAGAATTTTTGGTGGACCTAGAGAGGGTAGGGCAATATGCCTGGGGAGCCGCCGTGCTGGCGCATCTGTTCGCAAGTCTGTCCCAAGGGACAGATCGAGAGGTGACTGTGAGTGGCTTCATACCGTTTCTCCAGGTAATTATTTGTTTATTTATTTATGCAACTAGTCTATTTCATGAAATGCTGATGACATGTGACGACACAGGTATGGAGTTATTACTACATCCCAATGGGGCGAGCTCGACAGTGGCGTGTGGCTGTGGCACCACTAGCTCGGCGGTGGCAACCCATTATGAGCACAGCCTCTCTATCTTACCAGCTGATGGTATTAAGGCGTGAGCTGCAAGAGTTCCCCGCAGAGATGGTAGGACTCCATTTTTTTTGTCTTTTCTTTTGTCTCTCTTTTTTTTTGGTTCTTTTGAGTGATTAAGGAGACATACGCATGCCAACGTAGGTGATCTGGAGGCCTTACTCGGGCTTGGTCGATGTCGACCAACCGTGGGTCATCGCAGGTCGCCCTCGATTTGGTCGGGACCTTTGGATCCACCGCCTGAATGAAATCGAGCCACTTCGGCTACGATTGGTCATGAGGACTCTAGGGCTTGCCCAGGAATGGGTAGATATGACCGCACCACCTCGCGTCGGGAGGAAGACACGTGGGCCGGTAACCTGTGTCGACTGGCGGGTGCGCTTCCCCGAACAATATGAAGATTGGCAGCGGGGTGGCACGCTCGTGGAGTCGCACGCCCGGGATAGTGAAGATTATCTACGTCTCTATAGGGCGATGTATGCAGAGCGACTCCATCCTGAGGGACTTGTGGAGGTGTATCTCCTTTCTCACTTTTTGATCATTTTTTTCTATTTTTTTATCATTTTTTTAAATGTAATGCTGACTCCTATGACATGGGTTTAGGATGCCCGTGATACCATGATAGCGAACTTGCGGGCTCGCTTGGCGGACACGGAGGAAGAGTTGGGTGACACCCGTGAGGCTTTACATGTCTCGGTGAGTATGTATGCAAATGCATATTCCTAATTACACCCCTAGGTTTCTGGTGTTTAGCCACTCATTGCCACTTCTTGCTATCATAGCGCGCTCGGCTCGACGCAACCCTACCAGCAGTAGGGGCAGAGGGTGCCTCTTCTAGTCTATGGATTCCTTCGTCGGAACTAGATTCGCTCCACGAGCAGCTTGCCCGTGTAACACAGCGCGCCGCGGAGGCAGAGGGAATGCTTTCCGCGCAGGTGAAGGTTCCTCTTATCCGAGCTTCTCTGTTTATGTCTCATCACACCCCTGAAATGACGGATATGGCAGGCCGAAGAGATGCAAGAGATGTTTGCTCATGCATCACAAGGGAAGGCCAGGATAGCGGAGCTGGAGGAGGAATTGCAGCGTCGCTCAGATGACAATTTTTCGCGGGACGCCATGGAGCTGAGGATCACCCTTCAGCTGGAAAGGGATGACAGAGAGAGAGAACGTGCTGAGAGGGAAAAGGACAGGGAAAGAGAGAAGGCCAAAAGATCAGTCGAGAAAGAGGAGAGGAGGGCCCTGGAGGCCCAACTATTTGAATTGAGGACCAGTCTCGGTCTCGCCGAGCAGTGGCTGAAGGATGGCGAGGAACGCTACCGAAGGGCACGAGAGCGTGGCTTTCGTGTTAGTAGCTTCTTTGCTGTCCCCGCAGATCGACGTCAGGGAGTGGAGATAGAAAGAGGACCGCAAAGCGGTAGAAGTACCGCTTTTCATGGTTGGGTAGCACCTTCTAGAGTTTCTCGTCCAGAAAGCGGCGAGACGAGTAATGTAGAGAAGGAGGGTGGGAGCTAATGTAAGCTCTCTCTTGTTGTTCGTTTTTGTTGAGTGGGAGTGGAATAAAATGTTTTGTGCTTGGTTCTCTGCTTCTTTCTGATCTCCCGAATCCCTGTACACATCTAAGCAAACAAGTTAGCATTTCTGCTCTGACTTGCCCCTTGCTCAATAACAAATGTGTTTTGAGTTATCCTTGATAACGAGTCAAGGGGCAAGCCTTTATTAACAAAGGCAATGATAAAAAAGGATGATGAATGCGACAGACAAGCACACGGATGCAAACGAGAATTTAAAATGAATGGTGCATACAAATGCGATCATGCGAAGATGTGATTTTTATTGTTTTTGTAGGTGTATTCATTTTTTGTATTTTGTTGTTTGTTTATTTTTTTTGGTCTTTTATATTTCCATTTTTTTGTGCATGTACATTTTTTTGCTTTTTTTAGATTTGTTATTTTTTTGTTTGTTTTTGGTTTGTTTATTTTTTTTTTTTTTGCTAATGCATGATAACCACTTGATATAACATCTAACCTGCATGAGAACGAGGGTTTCTTGCTAACCTCCCAGGCATCCTAAGTGCACGTCTAAGTTGATTTGGGCCTCTAGACTCCTCGAATGATAATCCCGCCGGCTAAGACTTACCCTGATGACAATACCGTCATGCCATGCTTAGGCTCCCAGTTGCTTCCGACCACAGGGATTCACCCAAAAAGTGTTCAAGGTAAATGATTTGCCCGACCCGGGTCTATTTCCTCACAACTCTAGATGATATGTAATGGAACACCTTGGAACCCAAATGACCAACCGCGCGACGCTGACCCGGAATCAGACGCCGTCGCACCTATAGGTGACGCGCTTGCATTGGTCTAAGCCCGAGGTTAGACTAGAAGAAATTAAGATGGTAGATAAGGGTCTTGACCGGCCAGAAACACGGAGACTCTTTCACGACAATGACTTCTGCTTTCCAAGATGGACAACCATACGTTTGTGTCGAAAGGTGGTTGCAGACTTTGGTGAGTTTCACCCTTCAGGAACTCCATTGAGCCTTCATCTTCAGAGGAAGAAGGAAGAGTATAGGGGGCAAACCTCCTGAGAGGACCGGCAAAACCGTTAACCCGGCGAGCCAGTAGGGGCGCACTTAACTTCCCCTTTCGGGCAACTTCAGACCAAATCTCGAGCATTTACATCTCATGACCCCTTTTGTATAGAATTTGACTTTCAGTCAAAGGGGTTTCATTTGTGGGATCAGGCACGGTTACGACCAGGCTTTTCACTTGACTTTGATTTTGTTCTTCTTTTCTGATTTTTCTTGACAGATTTTTGCGAGGGACATAGTATCTTGACATTATGGAATCCCTCTTGGATGCCTGCGGGGACACTGCCCTCTTCTCGTACTCTGACCCATGCTCGAGGAATTGGACCCTACTCTCACCCTAGGAGTTGTGTTCGTGTTTCCCATGCTCAGCGTTTTAAGGGCGCCGGCTGTCTCATTCGGTCGAAGAGAGAGAGAACGAAGATTTAAGCGTTCTGGAGACCTTCTAGGTGAGGCCTCACCATGAGCGATGCTACCGATCTTTTATAGAACACATGTGTACATGCATGTTGTCTCCTTTTGAGGGGGGCATAAGCCAAACTAGCCGGACATGGATCTCCACGGCTCTGGCAAACCAAGACCCGGAACCTACCAAGTCTTAATAGGCCCTATCCCAACACGGAGGTTGAATGCAATGACTTAACTACATGGTGATCTCCGGGCATTAGCATTTTGAATTTTCTATTTTTTTTCTTCTTTTCATTTTCTTCTATTTTTTTTGTCTTTTGTTATTGTATATATACATATTTTTGTTGTTTTCATTGTTTTCTATTTTTTTTGTTATTTTACATTTCATCATTTTTTGACACTATGTACACCTATCTAAGGGTAGTATTTCTTAAGATAAAGCCCATTCCAAGGGTGGGATAACTCGATCCCCTCAGCATTGACTAGCCTATAGGCGTTGCCAGGATGCACAGCCTGAATCACGTACGGTCCTTCCCAATTGGGTTGGAGTTTAGAACGCGGCCCACCAGGTTTTACAAACATTCTTTTCACTACCATTTCACCGACTTGAAATTTTCTTTCAATGACCTTCTTTTGATAAAAACGTGTGAGTCTGTTTTGATATACTCGTGCATGCTCAGCAGCGGCCAGCCGTTTCTCATCTAAGAGTTCCAATTGAGCAAGGAGTGAATCACGACGTTCGTCGAGGGGAAGTTCCTTGTCCAACTGTACCCTGAGAGAAGGAACCAAGATTTCATACGGAACTACCGCCTCCATCCCATAAGTGAGGGCGAACGGGGTTTGCCCAGTGGGAGTACGGATTGAAGTGCGATAGGCCCATAGAGCTTCAATCA
Organism: Amorphophallus konjac; assembly: GCA_022559845.1. Taxonomy (NCBI): domain Eukaryota; kingdom Viridiplantae; phylum Streptophyta; class Magnoliopsida; order Alismatales; family Araceae; genus Amorphophallus; species Amorphophallus konjac. Next base: position 9,149 of record JAHNEJ010002742.1, on the reverse strand, counting down.
GCTTTTCTGACCAATCCGAGAACTTGTTTGACTCACAGGTCTTTTTTATGATTTTAATCAATGTTTTATTAGTGGCCTCTGCTTGGCCATTACCTTGTGGGTAATAAGGTGATGAATGATGCAATGCAATTTTATACCTTTTGCAGAGGTCCTGAAGGTCCTGAGATATGAATTGCGGCCCATTGTCGGTGATAATTGTGCTTGGAATACCGAACCTGGCGATGATGTTCTTCATGATGAATTTGCATACTGTTGACGCTTTAACCTCCACGTAAGCTTCGGCTTCGGCCCATTTGGTGAAGTACTCCGTTGCAGTAAGGATGAATGATTTTTGCTTAGTGAGGGAGTTAGGATTACCAAGAGGACCGATGACATCGAAAGCCCACATGGAGAAAGGCCATGGGGAGGATACTGGATGAAGTGAAGAAGATGGGGAATGAATTTTATCGGCGTGAAGTTGACACTTGACACACCTGCGGACATAGATGGCACAATCCTCTTCCATGGTGGGCCAGTAAAAGCCTTGCCGAAGGATTTTCTTGGCAAGCATTTGGCTATTCACATGGCCACCGCACACACCAGAGTGTGCTTCCTCGACGCATTTCCAGACCTCCTCTTCGTCGAGACATCTTAAAAGAACACCAGTAAGACTCCTCTTGTATAGCACTCCTCCGACCAGCATGTACCTCTGTGCCACTCTCCTTATGGCTTTTCTATCTTCCGATGTGGCTTCTTCAGGGTAGGACTGATCTTTGCAATACTTGGCAATTTCGTAAAACCATGGCTTCTCCTCATCAGCCAATTCTTCTTCTAACTCTGTCAACATAATTTCCCTCTTCTCAAGGATTTCTTCCTGTAGGGCCTTCCTTGCTATCCTGTCCTTGATATTTACGTAGGAAGCATCATCGATTGCAGGGGCATGACGCTTGTAGATGTGAATGGACTCAAACCATCTTCCTAGAGGGAACCTTAAAGATGATGCCAACGAGGCGAGGGCATCGGCCAGAATGTTCTGATGACGAGGGACATGGACAAAGATCAATTTGGTGAACAGTTTGGCAAAGGCAGCAGTGAGTTCTTGGTATGGCTTGAGCTTGGGATCGCGAGTGCGATATTTAGTGAGCACCTGGCGAAGAATGAGTTGACTATCACCTACGACTCGTAATTCGGTGATACGAAAGGAATGAGCGAGTTCTAGGCCAGCTAGAAGAGCTTCATATTCAGCTATATTGTTGGTAACGGGGAATTTGAGCTGATATGCCAGTGGGAATGTAAGGCCTTCAGGCGACAGGAGGGCAATGCCGATTCCTTTCCCTTGGGAATTCAGAGCTCCATCAAAATGTAACGTCCACATGCAATCATCTGATTGGTTGATGGACATTAGTTCCTCATCTGGGAACTCTGATTGGACAGGGTCGAATTTGGGAAGAGGATGGTGAGCGAGATGCTCAGCTATAGCATACCCTTTAATCGCCTTTTGCTGGATGTAGACGATGTCAAACTGAGAAAGAAAGCTTTGCCAGCGTGCTAATCTATCTGTAAGGACAGATTTTTCTAGAAGGAACTTGATAGGGTTCATTCGAGCAATCAGATGAACTTCATGAGCTAGAAAGTAGTGTTTCAACTTCTGCACCACCCAGACAAGGGCGGCACAAGTTTTCTCCATAGCCGTGTACTTCTGCTCACAAGGGTTGAGGAGTTTGGACAAATAATAGGTTGCCCTTTCTTTGCCCGCTTCATCGGCTTGTGCTAGGACAGCTCCCACGGAGTCGTCTAGGACCGAGATGTAAAGGATTAAATGTTTACCTGGCGTAGGTGGAATTAGAACAGGTGGATTGGCCAGATATTCTTTTAATCCTTCAAAAGCTTTTTGACATTTAGAATTCCAACTGAATTCTACTCCTGACTTAGTCAACTCATAGAAAGGTTTGCACCTTTGCGAGTGCTGGGACACAAATCGACGAATGAATTGTAACCTTCCGATTAACCCTCGAACTTCTCTCAGATTTTTCGGAGGTGGCATATCCCTAATTGCTTTAGCTTTGTTGGGATCTATTTCAATGCCCCTCTTACTCACAATGAAACCAAGCAATTTGCCCGATGAGACGCCAAATACGCACTTTTTTGGATTCATTTTCAAATTGAACTCCCTTGATCTTTGCAGCACCTTAGCCAGAACTCTTGGGTGTTCTGCCCTAGTCCTGGATTTCACCAGTAAATCATCCACATACACCTCTAAATATACATGCATCATGTCATGGAATATTGCCGTCATAGCCCTTTGATAAGTAGCTCCAGCATTCTTCAAACCAAACGGCATGACCAAATAGCAGTAAGTTCCCCAAGGTGTGGTGAATGATGTTTTCTCCTGATCCTCTTCCGCCAAACGGATCTGATTATATCCCGAAAATCCATCCATAAACGAGAGAGTTTCATAGCCTGCTGTATTATCAACCAACACGTCAATGTGAGGCAAGGGAAATCATCTTTTGGACACGCGCGGTTAAGGTCCCGAAAATCGATACAGATTCTCACCTTTCCATCCTTTTTCATGACCGGGACAATGTTTGCCACCCATTGAGGATATAGGACGACTCTAATAAACCTGGCTTTGTGGAGCTTATCGACCTCTTCCTTCATTTTTAAAGCCATTTGGGGGTGGAAACGTCTTAACCTTTGCTTTACCGAGACGGACCCTGGTTTTAGCGTTAGGCGATGTTCGACCAGGGTGGAATCTAATCCCGGCATATCCTCGTAACTCCACGCGAACGTGTCCCTATATTCCTTTAGGACCTCGATCAATGCCTCTTCTTCAGATGGTGGCAAATTGTCACTTATGAGGATGATTCTAGGGTCTTCCTCGGTCCCCAGGTTGATCTCTTTGGTGGGTTCTTCTATAGCGGCTGATGGTTCCTCAAACCTCCTCATTCCGCTAGCATATGCGTCAGCCGCGTCCTCATATTCTTCGTCCCCTTCTTCAATAGGGTACTCTTCATCTGTGAGCTCATAAACTCCGTATCCCTCATCAATTGTGCAATCCTCCTCACATTCTAACTCCGGCAGATGGATGGGATTTTCTAGCAATTGAGGAATGGCTAGAAAGGCTTGACACCTATTGGCTAGATCTAGAAGGAATCGACGAGGAATTTCCCTGCCCTTGGATTTTCTTCTAGGTACTACCCTTGACTCGCTATTCCTAACCTGACTGACTTGTTCTACAGACGAAGAAGAAGTTGAAGAATGTACAGGAAGAGACCCCTCGATAGAGGGGTAAAGAAGGTCGCTCAAGGGACCTTGAATGAGTGGCCCGTAAGTCGGGGCACACTCGTGAGAGATGTAGGAGGTCTCCTCAAAGGAGATGCACTGTTGAAGAGTTTGAAAATCGACGTTTTTTTTTCATTTTCATTTTCAATTACAAAACAATTGAAAGAAATTAGAGAATGGGAGGAGGGAACTATAGCTAGGGGGTTGCATGGCTCATTGAGCAGATCATGGTTGAAAATTTGGCATGGGCTGAGAAATCCACGCAAGAATGTGAGTAGAGAAGGGGACCTGGGAATATCATCAGATAAACGTCGGGTCCAAGAAAGAGTCAGCAGCAACGGCTGAGGAGAATGATCAGATAGAATGACGGAAAGCGATCCGTCAGTGGCAACTTCCTCTCGGCGAGGAAAACTTGGAATTTCGGCAATGTCAACGACATCTTTTGGTACCTCGGAGATCAAAAGTGGCCCCTCTAAGTCTGGAGGCGAGAACATCTGTTGTAGTGCCATGGAAATATTGTGTATATCGAACCACTTATTCCATTCACAGTCTGGGTCATCGTGTTTCCCCTTCTTTGTAGTTCTCGAGCAGCTTTCAGCTAAATAGGCAATCTGCAATTTCCCATGTGATTCTCGCGGGTAATCCCCCAACTGTATAACCGGACCCTTTCTGAAATGAGAGTACAAGGTCCATGTAAGAGGTCCCTCATATGATTCAAATGGCCCTTCAAAGCCTAGGCCGGCTCTAAGGGTTAACCTTATCTTGTTTGGCAGTCTCAGTCTCCCTTGTGATTGTGCCCCCAAACCTTTGCCCTGCTGGTAGCCAATATTTCTCATGATCTCCCATCCCTTAGAATGGGAAGGGTGACATGACTTTGGTGTTAGAAACGGCTTCTGTGTCAAAGGGGCGCGGCGAGGGTCACACACATCTAGCAGTGAAAGAATTGGCCGGTGGGTCGGCCAAACAGAAGGCAAAGAGGTATTAATAGCATCCACTGTAGAAAAGATGGGCATGCTATTTACCTTGATAATCCAAGCCTTGTACGGAAACTTCAAGCACTGATGATTGGTGGAAGGCACCGCATTCATAACTTCAATGTAAGGGCGGCCTAGTATGGCCTTGAATGTGGGATCCATATCAAGGATATGGAATTCCGTAAAGACTGATGCAGGGCCCAATTCTACATTCACGATGACCATCCCCATTGGTGGCTTTTTGCTATTGTCATAGGCTGTAACTGTGATTGACGAAGGCCTTATCTGTTCCGTGTCAACCCCACATGATTGGAGGGTGATCATAGAGATCACATTTATAGACGCACCAGTGTCCACCAAACACGGGTCTACAGACACCCCATTGATCTTTACTGCAATACACAAAGCATATTTTCGAGCCTCCTTGGGGGCAAGCTCATGGTGGTGAAATATAATAGCCGGTTGTGTATCAGTTGGCGTCAATACTGACGAGATCTTCTCCACTGGGAGATCCTCATTTACCATAACCCTCTGAAGATACTCCATCAAGGCGTCCTGATGGGTTTTCGACCTCTTGATTAGCTCGAGAATGGAGATCCGAGCTGGTGTTTTATCCAGGTGTTTCAACAGGTCATATTGTGTCCCAGGGATAGACTCCTCTGGCTGTTCTTCGGTGTCTTTCTCTGGCTGAGATTGCTCGGGGACCTGGCTATTTTGGGGAAAAATCCGATGGAACATCCTTCCACTACGGAGCACCATGGCTTGTGGTTTTGGCGGCACCTTTATAGAGTTAGATATGGGGTTTAGCAGGGGTTCGAGGGGTAGTGGTGGAGGAACAATTGATGAAGCAGGGGCAATAATAGGTGTAGGGGCTCTGATGAGTGGTTTGTTAGGTGGAGGCATGGTGGGAGTGGATGAAGCCTCAGATGGACGGTGAATGATAAGGGGTTTAAAAGGTGGAGGCATAGTAGAGGTTGATGGGGCCCCGGATGGGTGATGAATAATGAGGGGTTTCGAGGGTAAAGGGGTTGTGGTGGAGGTAGACGGTGCCTCGGAAGGGTGTTGGACAATAAGGGGTTTATTTAGTGGAGGCGGAACAAAGGTGGATGATGAAGTGGAAGCGTGAGAAACAATGAGAGGTTTTGGGGGTAACGGTGTTATGGTGGAGGTGGAGGGCACCTCGGAAGGGTATTGGACAATGAGGGGTTTGTTTAGTGGAGGCGGAATGAAGGTGGATGATGAAGTGGAGGCGTGAGAAATGATGAGAGGCTTTGAGGGTAACGGTGTTATGGTGGAAGTGGAGGGTGTTTGCTGGGGACTCGAAGGGAGGTCATCAGCAGAGACGCGGATGAGAGGACGTGATAGCAGTGGAAATGAGTGAGGTATCACTGCGGGTTGTGCTACGGGTGGAGGATAGACAGGTGCGGGACGAATAAGGCGTGGGGATTGGATAGGAACGTGATTGGTGACAAGGACAGAGCCGCTTTCCGTATGCCAATCTTGCCCTCTTCCAACCTCTGGGAAGGAAGAGATGGGGTTGACTTGGTGGTTAGGTTGTTGGTGCGCCGGTAACGGATTTTGGAGGATGCCCATGTTTAGTTGTTGCTGTTGTGGTGCCTGCTGAGGTTGTTGTTGTTGTTGTTGTTGTTGTTGTTGCTGCTGTTGTTGTCTAAGAGGAGGTCTCCTGGCCTTCAACATGGTGACGCATCGCCTCATTTCATCCCAATCTATTTGATGTTCATCGTTCATATCATAGATATAATCTCTGAAATGAAAACAGTTTTCCACTGTATGACCCGGCTGTCTATGGAAGACACAATATCTGGAAGTGTCGACGTTCGGGGGCCATATGGCTTTTTCCTTAGGCAAGGTGAGGAAATTAGCAGCCATGAGAGCATTAAAGATGTCCGGCAACGACTCCGGCAAAGGTGGGTAATGAGCTCTCCTAGGGCCGATCGGCCTTCTCTGTTGTTGGTGGCCATAATCCCCTGGTGGCGGAACCTGATTATATTGAGGAGGTCGCTGTTGTTGTTGTTGAAGATGGAGGGGTTGAGGCATATTGTTCTGGAAGAGATTGTTTTGTGGGGGAGGACGATAGGGTTGCTGACCTTGTTGGTCCTGATGAAAGGGGAATTGTGGAGCTTGTGGGGGCCTAGGATTAGCTTGCTGGTTGGGATAGCCAACCGCGCCCACTTGTTCATTTGTTACAACCCCTTCTGTTACCCCACCTTGGGCACCCGTGCCCGGCTTCTAAACACCTTTGGCTTTGGTGGCTCGAACATATGCATGAGGGGAGAATCTTTCAGCTGTGTTTGGATATATCGAGCCCTCTCATACAGTTCCTCCATAGTGGTGAGCTTGTTCATTGCCAGGACGTGTCTAAATTGTGGAGTGGCATTAGACACGACCATCTTTACTTGCTCCGATTCTGAAATGGAGTCTCTCACTTTCTCTGCCAAGGATCTCCATCGATCGGCAAATTGGATGAAATCTTCGTCCGGCTTCATTTTTTCAGCCACTAGGTCGGTAATAGAGAAGGAGGGACCGACCCTATCCCGATATTTCTGTAGGAATTTCCGTTGCACTACGTCGAAGTTCTCAGCCTCACTCGGCTCTAGGGAATAGAACCATTCTAAGGCGGGACCATCCAATGATCTCCTGAAGAGGTATGCCAATGATCTTTGATCGTTCTGCCAAAACGAGGACTCATACATAAAGTCCTTCAGATGAATGAGGGGGTTGCCTATGCCGGTGTACCGTCGATACGTTGGCATTTCAGAAGGAGGGAGATGGAATACTGGAAGGATTGGTAAAGAGATCTCAGGCGCGGATTTGACATCCACAATCTTTTTGAAATCTCGGAATTGTTCGTCCATCTTGTTCATCCTATGAAGGAGAGATTGGGTGACCTCATTGTAAGGAGCAGGTTGTGGTGGCCACTGAGGCCTTGCGGAAGCCTGAGAAGGGAATTCGGGATGAGTGGGACGTTGTGGCATGTCAGTAAACGGAACTGACTGAAATGTTGTATGAGGAATTGGCGGAACCTGAGACTGGGGAGGTAATTGGAAAGAGGGAGGTTGCAGACGTTGTGGCATATCAGTAAATGGAATTGACTGAAATGTTGTATGAGGAATTGGTGGAACTTGAGACTGGGGAGGTAATTGGAAAGAGGGAGGTTGCAGAGTTGTCTGCATAAGAGGGAATGAGGAAGGGATTGCCTGTGCGGGCTCTTGAGTAGGGAGAGCAACTGGTGTTGGATTTTGAGGAGTAGAATCAACAGATTTCCCTTTTAAGATGGCCTGAAAGGCTCGGATCTGATCGGAATTGAGCTGTGTGTTCGCGAGAACACCTAGCAAGGAGGAAATATCTTGTGGCGGGGATGCTTCCCCGACGGTGGCTCGCACCTCATATGAGGGCTCACGGGAGGAACCTGCGTCCTCAGCAGGGACATGTGTCCCCTGGTGACCCGGGGTCGGATTCTGACCGTCTCCGGACATTTCTTGATCTTTTCCGGAACACGAGATTTTGCCGGAATGCAATAACATACACACTCAAACCAATAGCAAAGATTAACAAACAAGTTGATGTGTAACGCCCTTTTTTTGTTTTCTTTACTTTCTCTCTTTTTCTTTTTCTTTCTAATCAGAATGTAATAACATACACACTCAAACCATTAGCAAAGATTAGTAAACAAGTTGATGTTTAATGCCCTTTTTTTTGTTTTCTTTTGGTTTTCCCCCTTTTTTTTTCTTTTTTCTAATCTAATGTTCACACCACAGGAGGGGCCTTAGTTGCAATATTAATTTCCACCGTGTGATCTAAGGACACTCGACTCACCACGAATGGGTTGACTATCTCCAGGGAACTTCAGTGGTACAACCATCCCAGTGAACGAAGAGGGAATCTTTCGATGTCGGGGACTTACGAAGGTCCCAGTGAAGGAGATCCTAGTCCGTCGAGAGGAATTCCCGACGGAGAGTCTTCCTTCACCAAGAAAAGGTGATCCTAAAAAAGATGGAACAAAAGAAATAAAAATAAAAGGGAGATGATATGCAATGCAGTGCTGAATTTAACAGGAGATATATAAACAGACAACAAATATATGCAATAAAAGAAATTAAACAAACATCACAACACTCCTTTTCTGCAATGATACGAATCTCTTCAGACTTCAAGGGGACTCTGGAGTAATGCACGTAGTGCACGAGGGATGAAATTGGAATGCCAAGAGTGATAGCGGGAACATGAATATAGCGCACGCGGGCGCAATCAGGAGGGGCACACGTGGGTGCCGAATGGAGGGGCACACGTGGGTGCCGATGGAGGGGCACTGGGAGCACGATGTAGGCACGCGGGTGCCAATGGAGGGGCACACGTGGGTGCCGAGTGGAGGGGCACACGTGGGTGCCGATGGCAAGAGTGCATGGGAGCACGAATGTAGCGCACGGGGCCAATGGGGGCACACGTGGGTGCCGAGTGGAGGGGCACACGTGGGTGCCGATGGAGAGTGCTACTGGGAGCAGAATAGCGCACGTGGCGCAATCAGGAGGGGCACACGTGGGTGCCGAGTGGAGGGGCACACGTGGGTGCCGAAAAATATTTGGGTAACCAGAGAAAACAAAAGGTCCCACCGTGATCGCCAGAAAAGTGTAGACGGCAGGAGTCGTCGTCACCCTCGGGAAAAACAAAGACAAATAAGAATGGTGATGAAAGGTGATCGCCAGAGAGGTGTAGACGGCGGGGGAGTCGTCACCCTCGTCTGTCTTAGGATGGGGAAACGAGACCGAATCAAGGAGAGAGAAAGGAAGAGAGGATGGATGCGGAACAAATTCCGGTACGTGGCGGAGATAGGGGTCCGAAGGCCCTCTCGCGCAAACTGACCCTTTCCTGGGTAAGCGTGGCCTACCGTTC